>CM075813.1:14882792-14955315 GCA_037975025.1 Excoecaria agallocha | reverse complement strand
GACATGGTATGTACATAAAGATCACGCAGTGGAAAACAATAAAAATTTGATCATACATGCCATACAATTTCATGACAAGAATCGAAACATGCAATTTTAGGGTTTTAAAACTTACAACTTTAGATGCCTTTAAAACTTGATTTTGATGATGAACAGCAACCAAGAAGGATATTTCCACCTTATATATTCACCACCAATGCCAAGCAACAGCTTTTACGCCACTCCTCTATATTCTCACACATACACTTGCAAAGATAGCTTAAAATCAAGAGTGCTAGCTCTATGACTGTGTATTCGGCAATGGGAATGATTTGAAGCCACAAGATCTTATCTTGTTCTTCCTTTAGGTTATTGTTTTAGCCCAAGAATATAAGAGAACAAGAAATAATTCTTTCTCCTTGAGTATTTCAGCCAAGAGAGAAAAAAGGCAAAACGGCATACCCTTTTATTCATTTTATTCATTAATATATATCACTTAATTTAGGTCAAGTGTG
The DNA here is from genome assembly GCA_037975025.1 of Excoecaria agallocha. NCBI lineage: Eukaryota > Viridiplantae > Streptophyta > Magnoliopsida > Malpighiales > Euphorbiaceae > Excoecaria > Excoecaria agallocha. The sequence continues at coordinate 14,954,821 of CM075813.1, read as the reverse complement.
AGTGCCGAAAATTAAGTATTAATTTCAGCCTCCATCACTTCCTAATTAAGAGATATATCTTAATTTAAATTCTATTAGAATTTAAATTCAAATGGCACTAGTCATTTAATCAAAATAAACTTACTTATTTAAGGTGATAAGTTGCCGAATTCAACTAGTATTTTTAGTTTGAATTTTAGCTACTTTAATTCCCTCTCAAGTATTATATTTTGATTAAATACAAATTAGGATTTAATACTCAATTAACTTAATTATACATAGATAATTAATCAATTTAAATTAAACCTAGCACATGCCAACAAATTTCTCTCGTGACCAACTGTTAACTGTTTTAGGCAAAATGACAGTTCAACATATTTGCCTAAAATAGCTAGCTGTTTTAGGGAAAAAACTTGTTTCACAGATTTGCCTAAAGCAGTAAAATCGTGGCTGAACATATTTGCTGTTTTAGGCAAAATGAAAGCTTGACAGTTTTGCCTAAAACAACTAGCTGTTTTAGGCAAAAATCTATTTTCCCATTTTATGCATTAATTTGACTTTAAATAAAAGCCCAAATTAATTTCCAATACACTATTTAAATATTTTAAGTCCAATGCTTTGTATGCGATCCTATAGGTCTATTTAATATTGACAATGAATTAATAAATTAATTCAAAGGCTATATATATTCTCTAGCAAGATATTATAGCATTCCAAATTAAATGAAAATGCAAATGGCATTTAGTGACCTAATGCAATTTTGCATAGTCCCTTACCCATAAATATCAGAATTAATATAAGGCATGGAACTAGTCATCCTTATATATATTAATTCCTTTCTTGATATTCCAGTGACACTGAACTCTCAGATAAATAATGATTACTCATTATTTGATCTCGGTATGGCCATACACTTCTCAGTTTACTGATCAAGTGGCCGATGATATTTTCTCTCTTATAGAGAGGGGTAATCCCTTCACTTCTCTCATGCTCTCTAACATGAATCAATGCACACCCAAGCATATCCGTACTTGTCACTCTGTTACAAGCACGTTAGGTATATGTCAAAGCACACAGTAATTCATAAAGAGTTTCATAGAGATTTTAAGTCTAAGAACTCCGATACAAAACTTGCATATGAGAAACACTTATGACTTGTACCATGTAGTGTTTTCATGAGTGGATCGAATCCAGATACCATGTTCTAAACATGTATCTATGATCTCTGATTGACACTCTTGTCCTTATGATCCGTAAGACAGAACTCAACTTATCAGAGAGAGCATACTAGTCTTAATTCCTTTGTTATTCCCATAACAATGATTGACTAGGGATATTTAGAATGAAGTCTCATTTGTTTCAAGGTCTTACAACCATGTGCCTCACACATGATAACTTAAACTAAAACAACATTTTTGGATAGTTCTATCAATTGATATGCACAGGAATACAATAGATAAAACAAATGCCTCACTTTATTAATTCAAAGTGTTTTATTACAATGCATTGGGGCTAGGGCTTACACTAACAGTCTCAACCTGCCTCTTCTATTACAGTTATACATGATTTTGAGCCTCAACAAACATTGAAACTTACCCTAACATTTTGAAACATATCCAAAGCATGTTAAAACATTTAATTAAACGTAAAATATGGCATAAATATGTGTGTTCAGAGATTTCTAAAAAATTTTAGAACATTTTAAAAATAAATATGAGAGTATTATGTAACATCAAAACATGAGATTAATATAATGACTTATAGAAACAAAATTGTAAAGATATGTTGTCACCATATGTTGGAACCCTCATTGAAGTATATGAATATGTGAAAGTATGAAGTTATGAAATTTTCATTGATCCTATATGTATGATAATATGATTGTGATATGATGTGTTGCCTAAAGATAGCATGTTCAAGTATAAGTTCATTATGAGAGGTACGTTCAATTATAGGTATTCGAATTTCTACATGAATGCATGAATGCATGTTTATATAGTGGAGAATTGTGTACTATAATATGATCATATTCATGTGCAAGGTGTATGATATAAGTACAAGCATGATATTTTAAATGAACATGAAAAATTGTATTAGTTGCTACTAGAGTTCAACTGTGGATTGATAGGCGCCTATAGGGATATTGTAGCTACCATCATCGACCTTTTAGGTCTAAAGTATAGTTGATCCGATTGGATCATACACAACCCCGTTTGGGTTATTTGTTGACCCTATTTGGGTCCTTAATAGGTCCACCGTACAGTTGACTCTATTTGGATTCATAGTTTTGATATCTTCCGGATGTCAACCGTTTGATACCCTAGGGTATCCATCGATCCCGTTATCCACCCTTAGAACTTAAGCAGGCTAAATTAAAGCACTAATGTTTCACATTTAATCACAGTATGATTTATGCATCTAATAAATGGATTATCTTATATAACTGTGGTTTCTAAAGCATGTATTGGTATCTATTTACATTATATATAGATCTCTTTATGAATTGTTTAGATTCAAGTATGCTGAATTAGTTGAAGGGTTACATTATTGTTTTTAAATATTGTGCTTTGCTTTATACTTATTCCTAATATGTAAATTTTATTATTTACAATTATTATATATTATATATATTTTTGACAACCACTGTGAGTGGTTGTCTTTCATGTTTAGTATACCCACTAAACTATAAAGATTAGCACAGGTTATTTTATCCGTGTGGGTTCTATTGTCAAAGTTTTTTCTTAGGAATGATCTCTGCATCAGGAAAAGCCAACACCAAAGTCTTAGAAGTTGATGTACGGTTATATTTGGTTAATTTTGTACAAGTTCTTCCACATGTTTATATGTATGAAAATGGCTATTAAATATATGTAAGCCATATGAAGTAAGTAATGTAATAACCTTATTGAAAGAATGTTAAAGTATGCATGCATATAAGAGCTAGAATGCTTAGCTATATATATGCTAGATTAATTACTGAATGTCATGCATGACAATGAACAAAGTTAAGATAGTCATAACTAACATGAAAATGATTATATGAATTAATTATTTTATAATTATTAATTTTATAATTTATTCTTTTAATTTCATTATTTATTTGTTTATTGTTCATTCTATGTCTATTTATTATAAATTATCATCATTATCATCATCATTATTATTATTATTAATGTTGTTGCTATTATTATTTATTAATATAATTTTTATTATCATGTTATATTTATTAATTTTTCATAAATGAGATTAAGGCCATAATTGACGTTTTATTTAATATTAATTGTTATTATTATTTTTTAGTATTTTTAATTATTTTTTTATATATTATTAATTTATGTTCATCTTATGATTACAAATTTTGTTATTATTAATATTTTTATTATTCTAATGATAATATTTATAATAATTATTATTTAATATTATCATTTCTATTATTATTTTACTTTATATTCATATATTTACTAATTATGTTTTCTTGGCATTTTTTTTTTGTATAATTTTCCTTCTGGGTCAGGCAGGAGGATAAGGCAAAGTAGATTAAATTAGGATCCCCTTTTAATTTTTTATTTGTTATTCTTGGTTTGCAATATTATTTAATGCCCACTATTTTATCCTTTGCAATAGCTTAGTAAAAAAGAGTTTTTGGATTGATAATTGTGAAAAATAACATCAAAATATTTTCTATTTTATTAAATTATATTTTTTCTCATAAAATGGTCCCATGTCCTATTTTATTCAAAAAATCACACCAAAGAATTTCTTAAATATGCATGAAGGAACAACTTTTCCAAATTAATCAATAGCCCAATTTATGCATGTCTTATTTGTACTATTATTCTTTTATATTATTTATTGTAAATAAATGGATGATTGAATGATAAATTAAAACCTCACCAAATAAGTTCTACTCTAAATTAATGAATTAATGCGATTATTTCTTTCAAGTTGCATAGGCTAAATGCCCTCGTTTTGTCTAAAATACATTTAAAATGCAGCCTTTTATAAATATGCATACGAGGACCAATGTCCTCATTTAAAGGAGTTCAATTAACTTCCCAATTTATGTATAAATTAACTTTTATATTTATTCTCAAATGCTTCCATGCTTTATAGCTTTCGACATGATATCTATTTAACTATCATTTTGTCCTTAATCATGTCATACGGTTCATATACTTATGTATGTACTACTAGTCTATTCTTGTATTGCATTTCATACTTAGTATCATGCATACTATACTATATGAATATTACTTATGTATATCACATGCATGCATACTCTTCTTAGTTTTACTACTTGTGAGTTACAGCATTTCTCTTAAGTTATATACATCTTATAACATAACTGCCCATAAAGCAAAACATATGATAATACTATTACAAATACATCCTACATCAAGATTAACAGTCGGTAGTTGACCCTTCCTAATGCAGAGATCGTCCCTGAGCAAAAGTCTTGGTAACAGTACCTACACGGATGAATAACCCGTGCTAAGCTATAAAGCTTAGTGGGGAATATCTATAGATGGATGACCACTCACAACGGTCATCAAAATATACATACAATGTGTATAATAAATAACATGTACAACATATCATGTCATTAACAACAAATACTTTGAAGCATAAAACATATTCTCATGTACCTAAACATTGTACCCAAAAAAAAAGTGACAAGTATTCTTATTTTTATAATTCATATAGACAACAATTTCCATGTAAACATATTCAAATGAAACATAATACCTGTGGGCAAACCAACAATGTAATCCACAATATCAATCTTTAGTCAAATAACTTTAACTGTTTAATTTTTGATTAATACTATGAATAACGTTTAGCCTGCCTTAGCTTTATTAGTGGATAACGGGAACTATGGATACACATTGGTATCAAGAAGAAGGATATCCGAAGATATCAAATCTATAAACCTAAACGGTGCCAAACTGTACTATGGACCGATCAAGCAAACCCAAATGGGGTCGCCTATCAACCCAAATGGGGCTGATCATGATCCAAATGGGATCATATATATTATGGGCCCAATTGGTCCAAACTATGGTAGCTACAATTTCCCTATAGGTGCCTATCTATCCACATCTAAAACTCTATCACAGGCAGAACTATATTCGTGTTCAATTCACATATTAAGACTATATTCATAGTATACTGTTTGTACATATATAGAGTCTTGTAAAACTATGAGTTCTCTGGTGCATAAACAAATATATGCACATTTCATATGTCAAGTTATTCATCTTGCTCATCCAAATCTGTATGACTATATCATTTGCATCATAACATATAAGCATGACTTATAATCATTATATCATATACTTGATCAAGTTCTCATTAAGCATCTCACATGTTTATAGTAATGCTAAAACATCTTCTATCTCATAGGCAATTACATGCTCATACACTCATATACCTAATTGATAAATGTACGTACCTGTGGGTACATTCACATATAGTTTACTTATTCTTATGAGCATATTTACCAATATATATATATATACACCTTTATCATCATTCAAATCATGTGCTATACAAAATATCAACATGTTTCCATATGGGCATATACACATGCCAAGGTCATACTATTATAGTCCTTATTTCATAGCATAGGTACATGTCAAAAAGTGCACTATCATGTCATAGGATTTCATGTGTAAATATATATCAATTTGGCATATGACAATCATGCACAAGACCAATTACATGTATAGGTTAGATATTTCATCACTAGTCTTTATTCATATACACAAATGAATGCGTATGTGTGCATATAAATCCTTCATTGATAGTCATATTACATGCCTTATCCAATTAACTTTACTATCACATAAACAACTATCTGTCTCCATTAATTAAAATCATAATAACAAGTGTAGCAACATTCTGCACATTATTGTAAATTCTGTTCCTATGAGCAGTCTAGGAAACTAGTACGGATTCAACCCTAGATTACATGCACTTAGAGATAGATTTAAGATTAGGTTTCTTCATATGAAATATAGGTATGGAAGTCTATTTTTCAATGAAGAAAGAATCACTCAATTTGTTGTACTGTAGCTCAATTTATGAGCAAAACAATCCAGATAGGTCATTCAGTCATGAAGGAGCATTTGACTCGTGAAGAGCTTCACGAGTGAAGCAGAAAGGGAAAATCTCACATCTCGTGAAGGTGTTCACAAGTGGAGAAGAAAAACTACATATCATGACTCATGAAGAAGCTCACGAGTCGGTCTATAATTCACAACTCGTGAGGATATTCACGAGTGAAAACCAATGATCACAAATGACAAGAAACAGATGCACGACTCGTGAAGAGCTTCATGAGTCGAACAATAGTTCACGACTCGACAAAATCACTTACTGTTCTTCAACCTTTCATCAATAAAATCCAGCAAAATGCAAACTTAATTTCTGTCAATCAAAACAAATTCCAGCAATTTATTCCACATGCAATATGATCAGCCTAATTCCCATACCTTGGCTGATAAATCCTATATCTTCAACCTCTAGCAATATCCTTTCTTTTGCTCCTTCTTCCTTCCTCTTCTCTTTCACAAATACCATCATCATCATCATAAATTTCCAGCACAATTACATTCTCCTCAGTCAACATGAAAAGAAGAAGAAGATGATGATGATGAAGGGTTACATTAAGAGTTTAATTACCTTAGTTTACTGCACTATACTCTTGATTAACCCACAACATTATCATCAAATTGCTTGAGATAATTCAATGAAAATCAAAAGGAAGAAGAAGATGATTTTTTTGGTTTTTCTCTCACAATTGCCGATCTCAAAGTCTCACACAGCCACCTCCACATTCCACTAACTTCTTCTATTTATATAAGTGGCAAAATTTCCCTTTTACTCCCTCAACATCTTGCATGTCACACAAATGCTACAAACTTTTATGTATGTTAGACTTTAACCCCTCCACTAACTCTTTTTCAAACATCAACCTATCAATTTATTCATCCTTTCAAATTAACCTATAATTAAATGCTTCTATTCACAATTGGCCACTAAAATGCCAAAAATATAAATTTACCCCAAATTAATACCTTTTACTTCAATTACACCCTCAATTAATATTAAACCATACTCTTCTATTTTTATTTTCATGCAATTAACATAATAACATGATAATTTACCCCCTTACTTAAATACAAAAATATGCAAATTAAATTAAGGTCATGTTAGGGGCATTACATTCTGTATCTAGCAGACCGTCGTGTTATCTAATTATAGAGCTTTATACATCGTTAAGGTTTTTATTTGTTAATTTTAATACATCAATTTAATGTAATTAATTGTGCATGATATGAGATTACTTGAGTTTATTTGATAGATATATGATGTCTTTATTTTATTTATTCATTTTTTGGTTTATAGTTTTATAAATGACTTGCATGTCATTCTTTTGTTGCAATTATATTATACTAGTAGATTTAGTAGAATAGTTTATTTCGTTATTGTAATGTAGATGAAGGAACTTCACAAAATTAATGAAGGGAATCAATCTAGTTCCATAATGATAAAGGTGCAAAGTGGAAGATGTTGATCGAGACAAGTTTAGGTAATTCCACCTAGGGCCATGCTATGACACATTTTATATATTATGTATATTATATAGGTATATGATGCGATGAATGATTATATATGTTTATTAGATGCCATGTATGGGATGATGCATGATAAATAAATAGATAAATAGACATCATAACTTAAAATTTAAAAATCCCTCACAAAAATTTAAAGCCTTATGCCACCTACAATTATAACACGTATCAAGACTAAGACAACAAATGGGTTCTCCAAAGGCAAAATACATTAGGTTATCATAGTAAGATAGGATGAGTAATGATACTAGCCATAATTTATAAAAATGAAACCTGTACAAGTTAAACAAGTATCTTGCAGATTTTATAGGATATGACACGAACCTGAGAGATATTGATTTATTATAATGGATAATCATAAGGTAATGCTCATAGATAAAGATGAGCATGCTACATATCAATTTTGAGTTTCATGTCCAGATTCTAGGAAATGGCTAGAGGCTATAAAATCTGAAATGCAATCCATGGATGACAATCAAGTGTGGAACTTCATTAATCCTCCTGAAGGAATTAATAACATTGGGTGTAAATGGGTTTTCAAGATGAAAATTAACATGGATAGGAAAGTAAATACCTTAAAAGCATGACTTGTTGTAAAATGTTTGAAACAAACTCAGGGTATTGACTATAATGAAACCATTTCACTTGTTATAATTCTTAAATCAATGAGGATTCTTATTGCATTATTATGTATTATGAGAATAAGATATGGTAAATGGATTTCAAAACAATGTTTCTTAATGGAACTTACTTGGAGATGTGCATAAAACACAACCTGAAGGTTTTGTCCAACTTGAGAATTTTAAAAAGGTGTTCTAGCTGCAAAGATCATTTATGGATTAAAGTAAGCTTCTTGGAGCTAGAATATTCACTTTGATGAAATGGTCAAAAAGTTCAGATTCATAAATAATGAAGATGAACCTTATGTGTACAAGAAGATTAGTAGGAGTACAATAATGTTTCTCATCTTATACATTATTGACATGTTACTAATTGGAAATGATATCCCTACATTGCAAAAGACCAAAGATTGGTTAGGGAAATCATTTCTAATGAAATATCTTGGCAAAGCTAATTATATCCTTAGGATTAAGATCTATAGGAATAGATCTAAAAGGATAACTGGTCTAAGTGAAAGTACATATATAGATAAGGTGTCGAATAAGATCAACATATAAAATTTTAAAAGAGAATTTTTTCCAATGTCTTATGGTATTACTCTTAGCAAAACTCAATGTCCTACAATATCTAATAAGCTAGTATGCATGAGTATTATTCCTTCTACTTTAGCTATAGGATCTATCATGTATGCCATGTTATGTACCAGAGCGAACGTTTCATATACATTTGACAAGTAGATACCAATCAAATCCTAGTGAAGTCACTAGATAGCCATTAAGAATATCCTTGGGTATTTGAGAAGAACTATAGATGCATTCTTAGTGTATAGAGGATTGGAATATAAGCTAGTAGTAAATGGTTACACAAATGTAAGCTTCCAATCTAACAAAGAAGATCATAGATCGCAGTTTAGATATGTGTTTGTGTTAAATGGAGGAATTATTAACTGGAAAAGTTCTAAAAAAAGTATTGTCGCTGATTCCATAACATAATCTAAGTATATAGTAGCATGAGATACAGCTAAAGAAGCAGTTTATAGTAGCATTAAGAAATTTATTATTGAACTAGGATTAGTTCCTAGTATCACAAATCCTATAGAACTTTATAGTGAAAATAATGGTGTTATAGCATAAGATAAAGAGCCTAGATCCCTTCAGACATCTAAACATTACGCATACATTTTCATCTCATTCATGAAATAATTAAAAGAAGAGAAATCAACATATACAGAGTACCAATGGATGACAAAATTGATGATCCACTTATAAAGGCTCACCAACAAGCCAAACATGATGTCATACTAGGTCCATGGGTATTAGAAAGTAATATGATTAGGCCTAGTGCAAGTGGGAGATTGTTAGTTGTTAGGCACTAGGCTGAACATTTGGTGCATTATGTAATGTTACATTTCATTTTAAAAATTGGGTTTTTATATTATTATATAGTTTGTATGTTACATTATAATAATGTTTGTAAATAATAGTCTAAAGTTATTTTAACTATCCCTAGTCATTTATCATTAAAGGAGTAATGATAAATTATGACTAATATGGATTTGATTGATAATTATGGGATTACTATATATGGTGATATAAATCAAACTTTTAAGTACTTATTAGAGAACGGTCTACTAGATAAACTTGTTATGAGATACTACATAGGTTAATGCCATTAGAGATCTAATAATAGTTATGTTATCTATCATTGACCTAAGATTATCATAGTATCCTATACGAAAAATATTATATACTGACATGATCATACATTATCTTTAATCAGATAATAATGAAGGCTATGATTGGACATGATTAAAATCATACCTCTAGTGAATGATCAAGATTTTGACACCCCAATACTATAAACCAAATTATATCACTATATCATGCATCATTAATCATGCATTACTATGCAAGTATGTCTTTTAGTATATGTTATCATGCTATCATATCATCATGCTAGTATCACATGCACTTAAATGTTGCTATTGTTGTTCATATGCTTTATCTCTTTTAACCAAACATATATAATAACACTCTATGAGTTACTTTAGATTATAAGTACCTACATTTATAGTTCTTATTAAAAAATTGAGCTCATACAACTCAATATACTCATAGTACATACCTCATTACATGAACATTACTTTTAATACCAACAGTTATACAAAAATATATATAATAATCAACAACTTTATACATCAACTTCTATCATACTTGAGTTTGTCTTCCTGATGCAAAGATTCATCCTTGAACGAAAGTCTTAACGGCTAAACCTACATGGATAAATAACCTGTGCTAAGTTATAAAGCTTAGTAAGGAATAAATCATAATAGACGACCTCTCATAGCGATCGTCAACAAGCATTTATCAAGCATCACAAATATACATATAATTGAACAATAAAAGCAATATAGCAAAATGACAAAATCCAATAGATAAATAAAGATTCAACATTTATATCAACATATAGAAATTATATTGTGTGTTTATAACAACTGAGCATTATTGTTTATAATTTAAGTATTAAAATTATAATTAAGCTACCAAAGTTATGAGAGTAGATAACGGGAATTATAGAAACCCTTAAGTGTCAAAATTGTAGATATCTAGAGATATTGAATCTTTAGACCCGAATGAGGCCAAACTATACTCTAGATCGGTTAAGTATACAAAAATTGGGTCGGCTAACAACCCAAACGTGGCTATTTATGATCCAAACAGGACCATCTCTATACTTTATGACCCAAATGGGGTTAAACTATAGCAACTATAACTTTATTCTTATTGGCATGCCTATCTATCCATACTCGAACTCTATTTGCAGGCAATATTGTGTTAATATTCATTTCATTTATCATGTTTGTGCTATTATTATACAATTTGCACATATATAATCTTGTAACAGGATACACAATCTCTATTACATATACATACATATTCAATCTCACGTAATAATACAAGTAATTGTTAGTTAGCATATATTACTATAATCATATAATTTATCATGATAACATATAAGCATAAACATGTCATGCTTCTTTAACTTTATATATATATATATATATAGAGCCATACATTATAGTATTACCATATACCTATGTACTTATCTCATATGTTATTTCTTCACTGATAATGAGACTAGATTCTTTGAGTTTTTTTTTTCAAATATTACACTTCTATGTTCATATATGCCATGCTTGATCTGATTCATTAGTTCACATTCTATGAAGTTGGTAATTTAAGTACAATTGTGTATTTCTTTCAAGTGGAAGAAGAAAAAGGCAAATAACATTCCAAGATCAGGTCATGAGCATGATGGGTAAAGTGGATGCTATAGATAAAGACTTACAGAATAACAAAAGGAAAAGAAGAAGAAAGCAAAAGAGGAAAGTTGGGTTCTATCGCTAGTGTAATAGACTTAGGTTTATTTCCTCTGCTCATAACTCAAATAATACAACGTAGAAAACCCTTCTTGCATGCCTGTAATTTATTCATCAAGGTTTACTTTATTTACATTGTATTTTAAACACTATAATTCTACATGTATTTTTCAAAGAATCCATTAACAAATTCTCTAATTGGAGCTCTATAATTTGAGTCCTATACATAACAAAACATCATGCTTTACAGTATTTTAACAAAAGTGTTATATTATTAATAATCTCTCATGCTTATAGGATACATAGGTTAAGACTTATAACTAAAGTATCACTTATAACACATTCCCATTTAGAATTTGATCTTGCATGCAATAATCTTCTTAAGTTCTAATTTATGGATTTTGCTTCCATTTAACAATTAGGCCTATTTATATGAACACATGTAAACAATCTTTATATTATCTATTAATTTAAGTTTTAGTTTCCTTAAAATCTACTAAAAAGGGCACATACAAGCTAATATCACAACACAATCCCATACGTTAGCCAAAATCCACAATCTTCTACAACCTTGTAATACCCTTTTTGCCTTGTTCTTCTTACTTCCATCCTATTCTACAGACAATTTGTTCATGCATTATAACCTAACACCCTTTTTCTATTGAAATGCATCACCATAAGAAGAAATAAGATAAAGGAGATAATGTAGAAAACCCATTACCTTTACAAATCCCACTTTAAAACCTTATTTTTAACTACATGCAGTATAAATTTCCTTCAGAGTTATAAAGAGAGAAATGCAAATCTTTAGAGAGCAATGAATGAAGAGAAAATATGTGTTTTTCTTTGCCTTTGCTGACCACGACATAAAATCCCCCCACAATGCATTTTTCCCTTTGCTAAATGCAGCCCTTATAATTAAGTTAAAAGTAAAAATATTTCATTCAATCCCCACACATTCATTCTCTCTTAAAATCTACCCTACATATCCTTTTTATGCAATTCAATTTCTAAAGTTACCATCCTTTTTTAATTCAACCTTTAATTAACTTTTCCTTTTTAATTGCACCCATATAATAATATTATAAAGCTTAATAATTCATTTACATAACATAAGTAAAATTACCACTTTACCCTTTGAACCCTAATCTGAAATTCACAAGTTTAATTAAGACTTAATCAAATATAATGTCATTCAATCATGCATTTCTTGCTAGGGTCAAAGTCAAGGCATTATAATTCTCTTCCTCTTGAAGAATTTTAAGCTTAAAATACTGCTTTTTCATCACTACCTCTAGTTTTAAAGTTACTCTTGCACACCATGATTTTACCAAAGCACTTTAATGAGAGGAATATGTTTGTTCCTCAACTATCTAATTTCTCTAGCTAGAATCTCCTTCTTTTCTTCATCATATGATAAATTATGTTAAACTTGAATATCATGTATTACGAACACACAGATTCATTTGAATGAAATCTATGCAAGATAGATATATGAAACACATTATGCATTTCTGCTTATTGCATAGGAAAAGCCACTCTATATGCTATCGATCCAACTCTTTAAAGAATTTCATATGGACCATTATATTTCAGGCTCAGTTTACCTTTCTTCCAAAACCTCAATACTTTTCCTCAAGGAGATACATTCAAAAACACTTATCACCAACTTGATACTCAATGTCTTTCCTTTTTAAATTGGGATTGGACTTTTGCCTATTGCTATCTACATTCAATCTCTACTTAATAATCTATACTTTCTCCTCTGTATCCTGAACAATGTCAGGACTAATCATTTTGCATTTAGATAACTCAATCCAACAAACTGCAGTTCTATATTTTTGGTCATACAAAGGTTTATACGGTGGCATGGAAATATTTCTTTGATAATTGTTATTATATGAAAACTCAATTAGAGCCATATATTTATCCCAACTTCCTATGAAATCTATGGCACTTCCTCTTAACTTATCTTCTAGCCCTTAGATAACCCTCTCAAATTGACCATCTATTTGAGTGTGAAAAGCTATACTATATCTGAACTATGTTCCCAAGGTTTGTTTTAGTCTTTGCTAGAATTTAGATGTAAACTTTGGATATCTATCAAAAATTATAGACACTGATATTTCATGTAATCGAACAATCCCATTTACATAAAATTCTACCAAATTGTACATAAAATAATCTATTCAAACTGGTATGAAATGAACCATTTTTGTCTGCTTATCAACTATTACCCATACTACATCATTCTTCTTCAGAGTGGAAGGCAACCTTTCAACAAAATAAATAGTAATATCTTCCCATTTCCATTATGAAATTGGAATGGGATTTAATAATCCCAAGGGAAGTCAATGCTCTACTTTGACCTGTTGACAACTTAAATACTTGGAAAGATAATCCAATACATCTTTCTTCATATCAAACCACCGAGAAAATGGTTTTAGATCCTAATACATCTTATTCCCAACAGGATGCATGGTAAATATTGTGTTATGTGCTTTTTTGCAAAAATGTTTTTTTGAATTCTTTATCATAAGGAACATATAGTTTATTCTAATTATACACAATCCTATTTACTTTTATTATATATTTAGATTGATTCCCTTATTGCAATGATTGCATAATCTATTTCAAACTTTCATTTCTTTTCTGAGTATCTATCATCGATTGCCTCACACAAGGTACAACCTTCAATTGAGTTAGAAGTGCACCATCTAATGCAAATTTCCATATACACTACTGCTACATCATAGTTTTCATCATCTTTTAACTTAAATCATTAACATTAAAATTCATTTTACCTAGGTGATAATCCACTATATAGTTATAATCTTTAACAACTCTAGGCATATGTGCTGTCTCAAGTTGAGTTCCTTTTGAATGAGTAAATACTTGAAAATTTTATGAGCTGTATAAATTTTGCATTTTTCTCCATACAATTCTAAATCAGGCATAGGGTAGTTTTTCACATAAGGTTTCAATTGTCTGGAGGCATAAGCTACCACATTGCCATTTTGCATTAACACATAACCCAAACCAACTCTATAAGCATCATTATACATAGCATACTCTTTACTTGAAACTTGTATTGTTAAAATTGGAGCTTTTGTTAACATGGTCTTTAACTGATCAAAACTTATTTGACATCGATCAGCCCAATCAAACATAACACCCTTCCTAAAAAATTTAGTGAGTTGTGAAGCAATGACTAAAAATCCTTGCACAAAACCATGATAATAACATACTAAACCTAAGAAAATTCTCACTTTTTAGACACTTTTTGAGGTATTTTCAAATTCACACTAGCCTTCACTTTAATTAGATCCATGCTAACGCTTTCAGAAGAAATAATATGCCTAAAAAATGAAACTTTCTTAAGCCAAAAATCACATTTGCTTAATTTGGCAAATAAATGATTCTCTCTCAAAACCTGTAACACAATCTACAAATGTTAAGCATTTTAACTTCATTTATAGAGTAGACCAATATGTCATCAATGAACAGTATAACAAATTGGTCCAAGTAGGGTCTAAACACCCTATTCATAAAATCCATAAAAGTAGTCAGTGCATTTGTTAACCCAAATGGCACTAATAAGAATTTACAATGCCCATAACGAGTTCTAAATGCAATTTTAGGAACAACAACATCCTTTACCTGAAGTTGATAGTTCCCCGATCATAAATTAATTTTTGAAAACACTTTAGTGCTTTTCAACTAATCAAATAAATCTTCAATTCTAGGCAATGGGTACTTTTTCTCGCTATCTCTTTATTAATCTATATATAGTCTATACATATTCTCATGAACCAATCCTTCTTCTTAAAAAACGTAATTGGTGCACCTCATATGTTACACTAAGCCTAATAAAGCCTTTATCAAGTAACTCTTGTAACTAAACCTTTAACACCTTTAATTCCATTAGGGTCATTCTGTATGGTGCCTTAAAAATAGGAATTATACCTAGTAGAACTTTTATAGACAACCTGATACGAATCCACCACCATCAATAATGATCCTTTAAATATGCCTAGTAGTCTAATTACAAGAGCACGTGCAAAGAAGCTAAAGATGGCCATGCCATCTTATGTTTAAGGCTTTGTTACTCAAGAACTTAATGAAGATGCCTTTAAGAAGTGTTATCGAGAACTTGAAGGCAAGCATAAAGTACTTAGCCTTTTGGAAGCAAGAGAAGGAATTGGGAAAACTTAAGCTATCAATGGCTTTTAACAACTTTGGCCTTAATTGTGCAAGTTATATACTTCATTTAAAAGTTACATGACTCACTTAAGTTGTATTATTAAAGGGTTAGGCATGTGGGCTTCTTTTGGGCTTAGTTTAGTTAGTTTGGATATATATTTTAGTTTTTTTTGGGCCTTCATCTTAGGCCTATAAGGTTTATTAATTAGTTTTTTTAAGTGAGTTGAAGACTTAGTGTGGGCTTATTTGGCTTGTAAAAGCCCAAGGGGATTCGTATAAGGCCTTATTAGTATTTAAATTAGGGTTTTAAAGAGTGAATTAGGGTTAGCCACCTTATAAATAGGCTAACCTAGGTTGTAAACTTTAGATTGGAATGAAATTATTTAGAGAGATTGGGAGATTACTTACTTTCTTTTCTATTGCATCAAGAATTAGGATTACTTATCAATCATTTGATTGTGATGTTTTCTTATTCTTCTTGTCCCAATTATTTTCATTTCAATTCGCCTGTTGTTTGGGGATTCAATAGGGAGGGTGTTTGTTTTCTTTGTGTTTTGAGATCAAAGTGTATGTTCAAGAGGTTTCAGGCTCTTTAACCTTGGGGTTCTACATCATTTGGTATCAGAGCCAAAAGTAAGGTAAATTCCTATTTATCTTAGTGTTAGGTTTGTGTTTCTTTCTTTGATTTTCTTTATATGCATGCCAAAATTAGTATTAGTGACATTCTGATTTTTGAGTTCTTTGTGTGTTAAATTTTTCCTTGTTTTTTCATTACCTTTCATTTTGATTCTTAGAAAAAATAAAAAAAATCGTGTTACTGTTCATCATTACTGTTCACGTCTTGTTCATCTTTACTGTTCAAGTACTGTTCATGTACTATTCATAAAAAAAGAAAGAAAAGAAAGAAAGAAGAGAGAAAAACATGAAAGAGTAGAAAAATAGAAGAGGAAATAAATTAAGGAGCAATTGAGCAAAGGTAGTCTATATAGCCTAAAGAAAATCCTAATCCTTTCATATGTGGGAAAAACTAATCCTTTTGCTTTGGGATTAGGAGGGCCAGCATTTACACCTTTTCTAAACACATTTAGGAATCTTTAAAAGGTAGGAAAAATAATCCTTATTGCTTTGGGTTTAGGCTTTCAAAAATCTTAGTCCATATCTATATTGGAATTAATATCCTAATCCTAGTTAGACAAGGATTTCTACTTGAAAAATATTTGTGCTATCCATTTATTATCCATTTGTGCCAATCATTTTTATCATTTACTATCCATTTGTGCAACAATTTTTGAAAACTTTTCCATCATTTGTGTAGCCATTTTTGGAAACTTTCCACCAATTGTGCAACCATTTTTGGCAACTTTTTCATCATTTGTGTAACCATTTTTGGAAACTTTCCACCATTTGTGCATTTGTGTAACCATATGTAGAAACTTTTTTCCACCATTTATGCTATCATTTTTGGAAACTTGAGAGGAAAAAGGCAAGAGAGTGAAAGGACATTAAGATGGTAAAAGCCTTAATTGTATGAAACATGAGAGGAGTGACATTCTTTGAGTGTAAAACATGTGTGGGAGTGCTTGTGAGGTTTTTGTCTAACATTTTCTTGCAGGCAATCCACCATGACGGAAGAATTTAATGGGAAAGGAATATCCTAAGAGGATGATATAAATATGCCCGGTAACAAGATGCTATATCAAGCATTTATTAAGGAGATTCCGAAGATGAACCTTATGATAGATGGAATAGAAGAGAGACGTGGAGGAAGTACATCCAATGTACCTAGAAGGATAGCAAGGAGAAACCAAATTGTTGAACAATATGTAGTGCATGATTATGATGATGAAGATGGAGAGGAGGCTAGTGCAATGATAGATGGGAACTTAGACAACATCAAACTAAAGATTCCTTCTTTCAAAGGCTGAAATAGTGCAGAAGAGTATTTAAAGTGGAAGTGAAAGGTGGAGATGATCTTTGAATGCAATAAATATTCAGAATAAAAGAAGGTAAAGCTTGCAGCTATGAAGTTTACTGATTATGCAGTGTTTTGGTGGGAGGAACTCAATTTGAGTATAAGGAAGGTGGGAAGGCATCCCATTAATAATTGGGAAGATATGAAGGAAGCCATGAAAAAAGGTTTGTTCCTTCACACTATTTTAGAGAATTACATCAAAAATTGCATAGGCTTGTGCATAAAATCAGTGGAGGAGTACTATAAGGAAATGAAAATGTGCATGGCGAGAGTAAACATTGAGGAGGATAAGGAGGTCACCATGGCTCAATTCCTAAGTGGGCTAAATAATGATATTGATGATGCCCTTGAATTATACAAATATGACTCCATGGAAGAAATGTTGCACATGGCAATGAAGATTGAAAAGTAAAAGAAGAATAGAAGCTTCCATAAGACCAGCAACAACTCAAATCACTCTTTGGCATTTAAATGGACCAAAAAAGGAGGAGAAGAAGGACTTTAGGGTATCTAAACCCTATAGGGAAAATTCAATGCCCAAAGAAGAAAAGGTATCCCAACATCTAAACAAGGTTGTTAAAGGTAACTCTAGTACTCCTACCCCTAGTAGAGAAATTAAATGTTTTAAATGTTTGGGTAAGGGGCATATAGCATGTGAATGTCCTAATAGGGAGGTAATAATAGCTAGGGATGATGGGGAAATTACTTCTGAATCAGAAAATAGTGATAATGAAATGCCTCATTTAGAAGATTCTAGTGATTGTGATAGTGAAGGGGAGTTATTAGTTGATGAAATCAGGACATCTTTAATTGCTAGGAGAGCTTTAAACTTGAATGTTAAAGAAGATAGCCTAGAACAAAGAGAGAACATATTACACACTAAGTGTTTAGTCAATGGGAGAGTGTGCACAATCATTATTGATGGGGGGAGTTGCACGAATGTAGCTAGTGCAAGTATGGTTGAAAAGTTGAACTTGGCATGTGAGAAGCATCCTAGACCTTATAGGTTATAATGGTTAAATAATAGTGGAGAAGTTAAGGTGACATGCCAAGTTAGAGTGCCATTTTCAATTGGATGGTACAAGGATGAGGTTTTTTGTGATGTTGTACCTGTGTAGGCAGGCCATTTGCTTTTGGGGAGACCTTGGCAGTTTGATAGACAAGCTATTCATAATGGGTACACTAACCAATTTTCTTTTTCTTATGAACGTAGAGAGGTTGTTTTAGCTCTATTATCTCCTCAAAAGATTTATAAAGAATAAAAGAAAATGTTTGAGAAAGAGAAAGAGGCTTCGGCCAAAGGAGTAAATAGAAGAGAGGTTTCGACCCAAGGTGTGAGAGAAATAGAAAAAGAAAAGAAAAGGGGAAAATAGGCCAGAAAAGAAACAAAACAAATAAATGGCCCATTGGTAAGTGAAAACAAGCAAGGGGGAAGGCAAAAACAAAATTTTTATGTGAGTGCAAGAGAGGTTAAGAGTGCTTTAGCTTTAGGACAACCATTTATCCTTGTCATCTATAAGGAAACTTTGTTTTCTAACACTAACCTCAATCTTGATTTTTTGTCTCCTAGTTTTGTTTATATGTTGCAAGAGTATTCTGATATCTTTTCTAAAGAGATGCCAGATGGATTGCCACCTTTGAGAGGGATAGAAAAATAGGTTGACTTTGTACTAGGATCTACCATTCTCAATAGACCAATGTATAGAAGCAATCCTATGGAAACTAAGGAGATGCAAAGGTAAGTGGAAGAACTCATAGAGAAGGGATTGGTGAGAGAAAGCATGAGTTCATGTGCAGTGCCAGTTCTTTTGGTGCCTAAAAAGGATGGAACATGGAGGATGTGTGTTGATTGCTGTGCAGTCAACTAAATCACTGTAAATTATAGACTTCTATTCCTAGGCCAGATGATATATTGGATGAATTATGTGGTCTTGTGTATTTTACTAAAATTGATTTAATGAGTGGATATCATCAAATTAAAATGAAACCTAGTGGTGAGTTGAAAACAACTTTCAAAATTAAATATGGTTTGTATGAGTGGTTGGTTATGCCAATTTGGGCTATCTAATGCCTCTAGCACTTTTATGAGGTTTATGAATCATGTATTACGTTCATATTTAGGAAAGTTTGTTGTTGTGTACGTTGATGATATACTCATTTACAATAAGTCTTATGATGAATATATTGAGCATGTTAGGTTAGTTTTACAAGATTTGAGATCTAAAAAAGTTATATGCTAAGCTTAAGAAATGCACATTTTGCATAGATAAACTTGTGTTTCTTGATTTTGTGGTGAGTGCACAAGGAATTGAAGTGGATGAAGAAAAAGTGAAGCCAATTCAAGAATGGTCTACTGCTAAAACTACTTTTGATATAAGGATCTTCAATGGATTAGCAAGCTTTTATTGGCATTTTGTGCAAGATTTTTCGTCTATTGCTGCACCACTTAAAGAAATCATCAAGAAGGATGTTGGATTCAAGTGTGGAGAAGCATAACAAAAGGCATTTGATACTTTGAAAGGGAAGTTGTGTTCTGCTCCTATTTTATCTTTGCCTACTTTTGATAAGACATTTGAAATAAAATGTGATGCTTTTGGTGTAGGTATTAGGGCGGTGTTGTTGTAAGAGAAGAAACCAATTGCCTACTTTAGTGAGAAGATTAGTGGAGCCCAACTCAACTATTCAACCTATGACAAATAGCTATATGCCTTAGTAAGAGCCTTGGATGTGTGGCAATATTACCATCTTCCTAAGGAGTTTCTCATTCATACCGATCATGAGTCCTTCAAACATTTGAAGGGACAAGGTAAATTGAATAAAAGGCATGCTAAATGGATTGAATTTATTGAATAGTTTTCCTATGTCATTCAATACAAGCATGGAAAAGATAATAGGTAACTTTAGTACTCCTACCCCTAGTAGAGAAATTAAATGTTTTAAATGTTTGGGTAAGGGGCATGTAGCATGTGAATGTCCTAATAGGGGGTAATAATAGCTAGGGATGATGGGGAAATTACTTCTGAATCAGAAAATAGTGATAATGAAATGACTCATTTAGAAGATTCTAGTGATTGTGATAGTGAAGGGGAGTTATTAGTTGATGATATCGAGACATCTTTAGTTGCTAGGAGAGCTTTAAACTTGAATGTTAAAGAAGATAGCCTAGAACAAAGAGAGAACATATTACACACTAAGTGTTTAGTTAATAGGAGAGTGTGCAAAATCATTATTAATGGGGCGAGTTGCATGAATGTAGCTAGTGAAGTATGGTTAAAAAGTTGAACTTGGCATGTGAGAAGCATCCTAGACCTTATAGGTTGCAATGATTAAATGATAGTGGAGAAGTTAAGGTGACATGCCAAGTTAGAGTGCCATGTTCAATTGGATGGTACAAGGATGAGGTTTTTTGTGATGTTGTATCTGTGTAGGTAGGCCATTTGCTTTTGGGGAGACCTTGGCAGTTTGATAGATAAGCTATTCATAATGGGTACACCAACCAATTTTCTTTTTCTTATGAAGGTAGAGAGGTTGTTTTAGCTCTATTATCTCCTCAAGAGTTTTATGAAGAGTAAAAGACAATGTTTGAGAAAAAGAAAGAGGCTTCGGCCAAAGGAGTAAATGGAAGAGAGGTTTCGACCCAAGGTGTGAGAGAAATAGAAAAAGAAAAGAAAAGGGGAAAATAGGCCAGAAAAGAAACAAAACAAATAAATGGCCCATTGGTAAGGGAAA
Source organism: Excoecaria agallocha (assembly GCA_037975025.1). Taxonomy (NCBI): domain Eukaryota; kingdom Viridiplantae; phylum Streptophyta; class Magnoliopsida; order Malpighiales; family Euphorbiaceae; genus Excoecaria; species Excoecaria agallocha. The sequence goes on along the minus strand of CM075813.1, from coordinate 14,933,301 downwards.
ACAGGTAAGGGGGAAGGCAAAAACAAAATTTTTATGTGAGAGCAAGAAAGGTTAAGAGTGCTTTAGCTTTATGAAAACCATTTATCCTTCTCATTTATAAGGAAACTTTGTTTTCTAATACTAACCTCAATCTTGATTTTTTGTCTCCTAGTTTTGTTTATATATTGCAAGAGTATTCTGATATCTTTTCTGAAGAGATGCCAGATGGATTGCCACCTTTGAGAGGGATAGAAAAGTAGGTTGACTTTATACTAGGATCTACCATTCTCAATAGACCAACGTATAGAAGCAATCCTATGGAAACTAAGGAGATGCAAATGTAAGTGGAAGAACTCATAGAGAAGGGATTGGTGAGAGAAAGCACGAGTTCATGTGCAGTGCCAGTTCTTTTGGTGCCTAGAAAGGATGGAACATGGAGGATGTGTGTTGATTGCCGTGTAGTCAACTAAATCACTGTAAATTATAGACATCCATTCCTAGGCCAGATGATATATTAGATGAATTATGTGGTCCTGTGTATTTTACTAAAATTGATTTAATGAGTGGATATCATTAAATTAAAATGAAACCTAGTGGTGAGTTGAAAACAGCTTTCAAAATTAAATATGGTTTGTATGAGTGGTTGGTTATGCCAATTTGGGCAATCTAATGCCCCTAGCACTTTTATGAGGCTTATGAATCATGTATTACGTTCATATTTAGGAAAGTTTGTTGTTGTGTACTTTGATGATATACTCATTTGCAATAAGTCTTATGAAGAATATATTGAGCATGTTAGGTTAGTTTTACAAGATTTGGGATCTGAAAAGTTATATGCTAAGCTTAAGAAATGCACATTTTGCATAGATAAACTTGTGTTTCTTGGTTTTGTGGTGAGTGGTCAGGGAATTGAAGTGGATGAAGAAAAAGTGAAGGCAATTCAAGAATGGTCTACTCCTAAAACTACTTTTGATATAAGGAGCTTCAATGGATTAGCAAGCTTTTATCGGCATTTTGTGCAAGATTTTTAGTCCATTGCTGCACCACTTACAGAAATCATCAAGAAGGATGTTGGATACAAGTGGGGAGAAGCATAACAAAAGGCATTTGATACTTTGAAAGGGAAGTTGTGTTCTGCTCCTATTTTATCTTTGCCTACTTTTGATAAGACATTTGAAATAAAATGTGATGCTTTTGGTGTAGGTATTGGGGCGATGTTGATGCAAGAGAAGAAACCAATTGCCTACTTTAGTAAGAAGCTTAATGGAGCCCAACTCAACTATTCAACCTATGACAAATAGCTATATGCCTTAGTAAGAGCCTTGGATGTGTGGGAACATTACCCTCTTCCTAAGGAGTTTTTCATTCATACCGATCATGAGTCCTTCAAACATTTGAAGGGATAAGGTAAATTGAATAAAAGGCATGCTAAATGGGTTGAATTTATTGAATAGTTTTCTTATGTCATTCAATACAAGCATGGAAAAGATAATATTGTTGCTGATGCATTGTTAAGGAGATATTCTTGGTTTTGAGCATGTTAAGGAACTATATGTTGGAGATCTTGATTTTGGTAATGTGTATGCAACATGTGAGCATCAAGCTTTTGATAAATCTTGTAGGCATGATGGGTTTTTGTTTAAGGGCAACAAGCTTTATTTGCTTAAATGTTCTATGCGTGTTTTGCTTTTGTTAGAGTCTCATTATGGGGGATTGATGGGATATTTTGGGGTGCATAAGACATATGACAGGTTGAATGAGCATTTTTAATGGCCTTATATGTACAAGGATGTGGAAAAAGTATGTAATTCATGTGTTGCATGTAGGCAAGCTAAGTCTAAAACTATGCCTCACGGTTTGTATATGCCTCTACTTGTGCCTAGTTCTCTTTGGACTGATGTTTCTATGGATTTTGTGCTTGGATTGCCTATAACTAAATGTAGTAGAGATAGCATTTTTGTTGTGGTAGATAGGTTTAGCAAGATGGCTCACTTTATTGCTTGTCATAAATGTGATGATGCTGTTAATATTGTTGATATATTCTTTATAAAAGTTGTGCATTTACATTGTGTTCCACACACCATTGTTTTAGATAGGGATACAAAATTTCGTTCACATTTTTGGGATTTTCTATGGGGTAAGTTGGGTACAAAATTATTGTTTTCTACTACATTTCACCCATAAATAGATGGTCAAACAGAGGTAGTGAATAAAACTTTGGAAACTTTACTTCGTGCCATAGTAGGTAAGAATCTCAAAACATGGGAGGATTGTTTACCTTTCAATAAATTTGCTTATAATAGAAGTATTCATTCTTCTACTGGTTTTTCACCTTTTGAGCTTGTTTATGGTTTTAACCCACCAATGGTGCTTGATCTTTGTCTATTGCCTTTATATGAGATTTCTAGTTTGGATGGTAATAGGAAGGCAAAATTGGTGAAATCTCTGTATGAGCAAGCAAGAGCTAAGATTGAGAAGAATTAAAAGTATGCTGAAAGAGCTAATAAAGGTAGAAGACAAATGGTATTTGCTCCTGGAGATTGGGTTTAGGTGAATTTTCGTAAGGAACGATTTCCAAACCATAGGAAGAGCAAGTTGGATGCACGTGGTGATGGTTCATTTCAATTCTTGGAGCACATCAATGATAATGCTTACAAGATAGATTTACCAGGTGAATATGGTATTTCTGCTACTTTTAATGTGTCTGACCTTTTTCCTTTTGATATGGATGCAAATTTGAGGACAAATCTTTTTGAGGAGGGAGGGAATGATACGAACCCACCACCATCAACCAATGATCTTTTAAATATGCCTAGTGGTCCAATTACAAGAGGACATGCAAAGAAGCTTAAGATGGCCATGTGATCTTATGTTCAAGGCTTTGTTACTCAATAACTTAATGAAAATGCCTTTGAGAAATGTTATGGATAACTTGAAGGCAATCATAAAGTACTTAGCCTCTTGGAAGCAAGAGAAGGAATTGGGCAAACTTAAGCTATCAGGGGCTTTTAACAACTTTGGACTTAATTGTGCAAGTTAATTGCTTCATTTAAAATTCACATGACTTACTTAAGTTGTATTATTAAAGGGCTAGGCATGTGGGCTTCTTTTGGGCTTAGTTTAGTTTTTTTGGATATTTATTTTAGTCTTTCTTTTGGGCTTTCGTTTTAGGCCTATAAGATTTATTAATTAGTTTTGTTTTACGTGTGCTTAAGACTTAATATGGGCTTATTTGGCTTGTAAAAGCCCAAGGAAATTTGTGTAAGGCCTTATTAGTATTTAAATTAGGGTTTTAAAGAGTGAATTAGGGTTAGCCACCTTATAAATAGGCTAACCTAGGTTTTAACTTCAGATTGGAGTCAAATTATAAACTTTGAGAGTTTTTCTCTTGGCTTAACCGAAATTATTTAGAGAGATTTTGAGATTGCTTGCTTTTTTTTTATTGCATCAAGAATTAAGATTACTTATCAATCATTTGATTATGACATTTTCTTATTCTTCTTATCCCAATCATTTGCGTTTCCATTCATTTGTTGTTTAGGGGTTTAATAGGGAGGGTGTTTGTCTACTTTGTGTTTTGAGATCAAAGTATATATTCAAGGGGTTTTGGGTTCTTTAACCTTGGGGTTCCGTATCACAACCCCAAATCCCTTACCTCTAGAAATACATTAAAAAACTCATTTACTATAGGAATATCTTGAAGCTTTACTTTTTCCCTTTTTGAATCAAGTAGTAGGGCTAAAAATGCTTCAAATCCTTTCCTATGATATTACCTGGCTTGCATAGTAGACATCACATTTACCAAAGATTTAGCTCGAATGCCTTGTACTACTACTTCTTTACCATTAGCATCATTAAGTGTTACTATCTTTGTCCTATAATTAACCATTGTATGGTGTTTGGATAATAAATCTATACCTAGTATAACATCAAATTCATAAAATATCAACTCAATGAGACCAACCAAAAATTTCTTTCCTTGGATCATAATGGGACAATCTTCATAAACTTTTCTAATCCAAACACTATGCCCCAAAGGGTTAGTTACATAAATATCATAATCCAATTCATGTGGTACTGATATATTTCTATCTATATCCCTAATGTAAACATAAGAATATGAGGAACTAGAATAATAACTGCATGAATATTAGAATTAAAGAGAGAGAAAATACTGGTTATAACTCCTAGAGCATGTCAATGCTCATAAGCTTTCATTGTGTAAGCCTAACAAATAACAATTGTAACTATGGGTTGATTAACTGACTCAGATATATTTCTTGATTAGGATCCATGATAATTTAATCCAACACGCCTTCTGCCTCTACCTCTACCAGTAGAGGGTGCATTAGGATGTCCTCTGCTACACTACTATATAGATCTTTACTCCCACATCCAAGGATAATTTGCAATATAATGGTAAGTTATACCACACATGAAATATGTACCTGAAAATTTCCTGCAAATACCCCAGTGTTCCTTAGAACAATAAGGATATTTAGGTAGCTATCCCCCACTCTCTATCTAATGATTATTTACCTGACTTAGACATTGTCGATAATTCTTGCCTTCTTTCCTTGTTCGTAGGACTAAAAATGGACACTGCTGGTTTATTTCCTTGTGCTCTTCAAAATGTCTTTCCAGTGGAAGGTCCATCTCTAGCCCCACTTCTTCTCTACTCACTCTCTCTTTTAGGCAGCTCTTTCTTCTTAACTCTTATAGCTGCTATAACAAGTTGATGAAAATCCACTAGCAATAAAGATGCTGGTCCTATCACCTTTTCTACGACCTAATCATTCAATATATCTTTAAACTATCTACATTTAAAAGCTTCCATTAGTATTGAATTAGTAACATCTTTACATAGACGGTTGAACTCTTTCTCATATTTAGCAATAGTCATATCTCTTTATTTTAAATTCAAAAACTATTTTAGTTTTACTTTTTTATATGCCTCAGTAACATACATCTTCCTGACCTCCACTTTAAAAACTCCCTATGTAAGTGAATTTCATCAAGACACCTTATGATTAGCTACGCAATGAATTTCATCAAAGCTTCACTCTAATTTTTCCATCCAAAATATAGCTTCTATAGATTGATCCAGATTAGTACCCAAAAATTCTTCAACCCCATGCCTTCTAATCATAGTTATTAGAGCTTTAGGCACCATCATCCTTTGTAAGATTTGGGCCATATCTTGAGAAATTTTTAACAGTAATTCTAGTGGAATGGCCGTAGGAATCTTGTATTGATTAGAATATAAATATCTAGGATTTGAGGTATTCAATCTAGAAGGAAAATTACTTTCAGCTAATTATTCGATAAAATCCCTAGAATCCTCCATCTACTATTTATAAGAAATCAGGGACTTTTGCATTAGGACAACACCATATACCATATTATAGAATCCTATGCTCTTATTGACCAAAAGAGACTAAACCTATGGCTCCGATACAAAAATTATAACACCCCAACACTATAACCTAATTATATCACTATTTCATGCATCATTAATCACAGTTTACAATACAGGCATATCATCAGGTATATTTTATAATGCTATCATATCATCATGCTGGTTCTCATACATTCAAGTAAATGTTGCTATAGTTGTTCACATGCTTTATCTCTTTTAGTCAAACATACATAATAGTACTATACGAGTGACTTTAGGTTATAAATACATATAATACTATTCTCATTTCAAAAGTGAGCTTATACAACTTAACAAACACATATTAGATACCTCATTACATACACATTACTTTCAATACCAAAATTTATACATAAATAAACATAATATCTAAAAGCTTCCTACATCAGCTTCTATTTGACTTGTGTTAGCCTTACTAATGCAGAGATTCATCCCTGAGCATAAGTCTTACTGGCTAAATCTATGTGGATAAACAACCAGTGCTAAGCCATAAAGCTTAATGGGGAACAAATAATAATAGGTGACCCCTCATAGCAAATGCCAACAAGCATTTATCAAGCATCACAAATATACATATAATTAAATAATAAAATAATATAGTAAAAATACAAAATCAAATAGGTAAATAAGATTCAGCATTTATATTAATGTATATAAATTATATGGTTTATTTATAACAACTGAGCATTATTGCTCATAATTTAAGTATTAAAATTATAATTGGCATACCTAAGATCTGAGAGTGGATAACTAGAACTATCGATAACCTTAGGTATCAAAACTATAGATATCTAAATATATTAAATCTTTAGACACAAATAGGGCTGAACTATACTCTAGGTTGGTCAAGCGAACCCAAATGGCATTGGCTAGCATCATAAATGGTGTTATTTATTATTTGAACGGGACCATTTCTATACTTTAAAACCCAAATGAGGTTAACCTATTGTAGTTGCAACTGTATCCCTATAGCCATGCCTATCTATCCATAATAAAAATCTATTTGCAGGTGATGCTTTGTTAATATTCATTCCATTTATCATGTTTGTGCTTTTATTATACAATTTGCACATATGTAATCTTATAATAGGACATACAATCTTTGTTATACATACATGTATATTTAAGCTCATATAACAATACAAGTAATTGTAAATGAGCATATATTGTTGTAATCATATACTTTAGCATGATAACATAGAAGCATAAACATGTAGGCATACTTATGTTATTTTAAATAAGTAATTAACAAGATATTAATTCATTAGTGCATTATGTCATGCTTCTTTAATACACACACACACACACACACACACATATATATATATATATGCATGTATATATATTGATATCTATGTATATATATATACATAGATATATATATATATACATACATATGAATCTATATACATGCATATATATATATATAAATACATATATATCTATAAATACATACATACATACATACATATATATATATATATATATATATATATATATATGTATATAGCTTTATATTATGGTACCAACCATATAGCCATGTATTTATCTCATTGTATGCTTTTTCTTCATTGATAATTAAACTAGCTTCTTTGACTTTTTTTTCCAATATTACGCTTTCATGTTCTTATATGTCATGTTTGATCTAATTAATTAATTAACATTCAATGAAATTAGGAATTTGAGTACAATCGGGTATTACTTTTTAGTGGAAGAAGAAAAAGGTGAATAAATTTTGAAGATCAAGTTACAGGCATGATAGGTATAAAGAATGGGACAGAGAAGGTCTTGCATAAAAATAGAAGAAGTTAGAAAATGAAAAAACAAATTCTCATTTAGATTTTGATCTTGCATTCAATATTCTTCTTATGTTTTAATTTAGGGATTTTGCTTCCATTTAAAAATTGACCCCATTTACTTAAACACATGCAAAAAATCCTTATCTTATCTATTAACTTAAGTTTTAGTTTCCTTAAAATTTACCAAAAATCACACATACAAGTCAATATCACAACAAGTTACTATACCTTTGCCAAAATCCATAATCTACTTTAATCTTATATACTTCTTTGCCTCTATTCTTTTTACTTCCTTTTTCTTCTAAAATAAATCCACTCATGTATTATAACCCAACACCTTTTTTCATTGAAATGCATCACAAAAATTAGAAAAAAGATGAAAGAGATAATGTAAAGAACTTATTACCTTTACAAATCCCACTTTAAAACCTTATTCTCAACCACATCTAGCAGAAAGTTCCTTGAGAGTTATAGGGACACAAATGCAAATCTTTTAAGAGGAATAAAATAAGAGAAAATTTGTGTTTTCCCTTGCCTTTGCCAACCAAGACACCAAAATCCACTATTATGCCATTTTCTCTCATACATACAGCCCCTAGTATTAAGTAGAAAGGGAAAATATTTCATATAGTGCCCTCACATTCATTCTCTCTTAAAATAAAACCCATATATCCTTTCTTTCAAATTCATTCCCCAAGGTTACCATTCACTTTTAAATCCAACCTTTAATTAACTTTTCCATTTAATTGCGCCAATATAATAATATTATCATGCTTAATAATTCACTTATATAACATTAAATAAAATTACCACTTTGTTCTTTTTGAAAGTAATTTTAAATTCATATGTTTAATTAATCCTTAATAAAATATAATATTATTCAATCATGCATTTTCAAATAAGATCAAAGTTAGGGCCTTGCATGGAATTTATCCCTTTCTTATGAAAGAGATATCTTTCGACTCCTCGACAAGTAGGATTGAGAAATGTATGGCCTTGGCCCAATGAATTTATGGAATGATCAATTTCATTTGATAATTTTAGTCTACTTATTGATTGAGAAATTATATGTTTGAACTACATAACTTTGACATGGACCATAATTTATGTTCAAAAAAAGATATCGTATGATAAAAGGGTTATAATATGTTTTATTTATTTGGGTAAAATCAAATTATCGATATTCATATTATTCGAGTAGTCATAATATCTTTTATAGAAGCTGCTTATAACTTATGAGCCCATGATGAGATAGGGGCCCATTGTCAACATAGTATAAACCCATTAGATCACATATATAGAATCCGATGAATAGAATAAGGGTTAAATCAAATGTTTCAAAATATATTTTATGAACAATTAAAATTCAACATAAAATAAAAAAATTAAAGGTTAACATTTTAATTCTTATTTTAAATAAGAAATAAAGTATTCTTATTTTAATAAGAAATATGGGCTCGAATTTTTCTCTCTCTAATACTAGGGTCAGGTTACATTATATATATATATATATATGTGCTTTTAAAACCCTAAGTTATTTAAATAAAAGTGGTAGCCATCACTTTGAGTGGAGAGACAAAAATTGCTGATGTGACCTTGAAAAGTGAAAGGAAAAGCTAAAAAAAACCTAGTAGCCAAGGAAGGGAGCTAGCACTCTAGGAGATTTTTATCATCCATTTGAGTGTGGATGCCAATAAAGGGTGTTTGTTTCATGTGAGGCAACACCTGAAAATTTGTTTGCCTCTGCTTTGAGATGTTGGTAACCGTTATCTTTCTCCTTTTTGAATAAGTTAGATTACATTGATCCTGGTGGATTTCTTTATTTCACTGTGATTTTTTATTTATTTATTCAATCAAAACCTAGCGTCATTCACCTTTGGCTAACTTACTACATTACTTTTATCAAAACCTCCACATTCTTGAGAAACTAATGCAACATTCTTTACCTTTAGGCTACTTAACTTTTTCTTGAAGAGTTCAATTAAAGTTCTTAGCATGGCTACTTCATCTACACTATGCATACCTTATCTCTTTGTTGTGGCTCTTTTACTAGCCTATTATACCACATTCATAGCCACCCTCATTTAACAATATGAAAGCCTTCTCTAGAACCTTATTCATCAAACCCTACCTGAAGCTTCATCCAAGAGAGATCTAGTTGTCTAACTAACACCTACATAAAAAAATAGATATTAATTGATGCATCGCTATCTCATGGTGGGGATGGCTCTTAAGATGTCTCCTAAATGTCTCCAATGCCTCTTGGAAGGATTCCTCACACAACTGCTAAAAATTGTAAATGTTATTCATGATGCTCACCATCTTGGTGGGAGGAAAGAACCTTACTAGTAATTTATCTTGCATCTACTCCCAAAACCTGACTTGATAACATTTGTAACTAGTCCCTTGCTTTGCCAATGACCAGTAAAAAGAAATAGCTTTAGTCAAATTGCATATATGGAGACTATTTGGATTTCCACTATGTCACTTATCTTCAAGAAGATGTCTAAATGCTAAGCCAAGTCTTCAATATCTAATCTCGAAAACTAATTTTCTGCACCATTGTGATCATGGATAACTTCAACTTAAAATGATTGTTTTAAAGCAATATAATTATAACGTGCTCTTCATTGCACCTAGGAGTGGCACAATCCCTAATTGTGCTTAGTCTCATTGCATTCCCTTGGACTTGATTAAGATTCTTTTTAATTTGAATAGCAACATCTTATCCTTCAAGCAATTATTGGTTATCAAAAGGTGGATCATTTTGTAGATTATCTTATAAATTCAAATTTGCTTGCTATTGTCATATCCATCTATAATGTCTCCTCTCGATCTCGAGGTCAATGGGTATGATCGGATTGCTTATTCTCATACACTTTTGACTCCATAAAATAATAAACAAATAAATCAAAGAATAAAGAATAAGAAAAAGAATAAGCATAATATCCACTTTAATATCTAAATTATATGTAATCCCTCGAAAATAACACCAAAAACTTTATCAGTGTCTAGCAAGCATACTAGATCGGTGAGAAATATAAGAAAACATAATTAAAACCCTCAAATACTATACCCAATGGATTCTTAAATATGAAATTTTTGAATTATAGATTATGTGAAAGAATTCCTATGTTTTTGAGTGTGATTATCAACTAAAAAATATTAATTAAGTAAATAAGTAAATTAGAAAATATAAAGTAAAAGCCAAAATTAATTAAAATATAGATTAACTAACTTGGTGATACAAATTAATGACTAAGAACCTTTCGCTAAGGGAACTATCCTCTTTACATCCAACTAAAATTTCCTCTATTAAAAGTAGCAAAGTTTGTTAAGGAAAATTGAACTTAATTTAGGTTTCATATTTCTAAAACCATTCTAGATAATTAGACTCTCTAATTAAAAACAATCTAATATCTAGCATAAATCCTAATTTTAGATTCCTACATCTTGTTTAAATCTCCTTTCTGAACTCAGAGATATATTAAACATATGCTTATTATAAAAAGGCATACATATCATTTATAAAAACTCAACTCATATTTAGTCATCTATTCAAAAAATAAAAAAACAAATCAAAATATAATCAAAGATATTAATTATCAAAGGAATTATGAAAGAGCAATTGCATTGAATCAAAGCTCAATTATGGATCAACAAAGCAAAAAATGGAGAGTTCAAGAATCCCTCAATGAAAGAAAGAATCTACCCATTATTCAATATTAAAATTGAATAAATGTATGAAAAAAACAAATACTATAGTTATAGAATTAACTCTAACTTGATCTTCATCTTTTAAAAAACTTAATGAATAAAGCTTGAATTAACTTTAAGTAAAGCTCTCTAAATTATTGAGAACTGTGTTTTTCTGAAAACCTAAGTTATAACTTATAGAGAAATAGTCTAACTAATGATCCCTAATGAAAAATCAATAAAAAACCTAAAAACCCTGAAGTTCAACCACCTTTAGGAAACTTCTTTTTTTGCTAAAAAACATCCAAATTCACATAATAATTTAAATCAACCCTGTAGAGACACTTTTTATCTTAGCTGGGTCAGTAGCTTTTGTCTCCATATTTTTCAAGTGACTCGATCGAGCCACTCCTTATTCTAGTCAAGTTAGTAGCTACTAGACAAATGGTGAATTCTTTATAAGAACTGGCTAAGGCATATTCCAGTTCAACCTGGTTAATCTTCAAATTTTTAACCTTAAGCTTGCATAAATAGCATAAATAATCTTTCAAACCTTACCATTTCTAAACACACACTATTTAAACATAAAACACAAAAAATAAACATTATTTAACCATAAAAAACACACTTAAACAAACATAAAAATAAGTATAATTTTGATATATCAAAGGCCACAAATGGGTTTTTTCTCAAATTTTCTTGCTTTCTTTATGCGAACAGAAGATAAAAAATTTAATAAAATATTTCCAAATTTTATTTACCCCAATTTGATCATTTAATGCTCATGATGGGTATTTAAATGGCCATCAGTTCACTCTTTAAAAGAGGAGGATTTGGGGAAAAATAAAGAAAAAAAGAAAAAGTTTTAAAAAATCTTTGTTTTTTAAAAACAAAATTGCAGAGGAAGAAGGAGAATGGAAGGAGCTTTACGGTGCAAGATTATCTAGGCTTAAAGTCACTCAAACTGATGGTGATGTAAGAGGATGCAATACTCTTGATCTAATGTAGATATTTGTGTTTTAACTTGTACATATTCATTTTCTTTTATTTATTCTTTGATTTTTATCTTGTTGATGATTATTGTTCAAATCATGTAATTAATTATGATTCCATCTTGTTTATAGTCTAGTTTTCATTATTGTGGTTATTTTTATGTGTGTGTGTGTTTAACAAGAGATTATTGTTATACTATTCATCTTGAATTTCCTTCCATTATTTTTAGCTTCATAAGTTATTTTCTTTGATTCTCATTTTATATGCTTTAAATCATGTTATACTTATTTGTATAAGTGTTTGAATAGATATTGGGCATGAATCATATATTGGCATAATGATTTGAGCTTACAATGTATAAATTAACAATTATGTGTTAGAAAGTATGCCCTAGAGCCTATGTAAAAGAGATGTATTTCATATATATATATTCATGTTATTAATGAAAGGCATCATTCATTTATTAATGCTATGTTTAAATACATGTGTTTGTATATCTTAAATTAATGAATGAAGTCCTAGATATTATAAACATAGTGCAAAGGCAATCATAAAATTGTTCATGATATGAGATTTCTATTGCAAGCAAATGTGTTAATATCTAAATATTCCTATTCATAGAATTAACAAGATAGGACATTGTTAATTCGTACATACTAGTACATATTATGCTTCTTGAATAGTTCAAGCAGTGGTTCTAATAACTATGATTATGGAAGATGATCAAAGCTAACATGTGGATGTTTGTTAGAAAAACAAGTTAATAGGAGACCTGTAAAGAGAATCCTCACATGGATATTAAATCTATGTTAGTGAGGAATTTCTTGTTGTGGTTGTGCAAGTATCCTTAGATTTGAGATCACCAAGGTTATCTTATATAGCAAGTGATATACTTTGACTCCATAACTAATTACTCCCAACAAGGGTTGAACATAGTTAGGAGGTTAGGTATATCATGACCTACTTGAAGATAGTTGAGTAATCGATAAAGGATTCACCATCCTAGATTTATTAAGGGAAGTTATCTTGCATGATTCTATAATTGCCTTGTTTAGAGAATCTCTGGCTAGAGTAAGATGGATAGGGATCCATAAAGGGCATTTTGGGAACAATGGTTAAATTAATAAAATATATATAATTAAATTTATATGAGTTGATAGAAATCCATACTCAGAATCTAATTGAGATAAAAGTGGTGAAAGGAGTAATTGCACGGTAACTATTTCTATGGAAGGGTATACTCAGAACCACTTGATTTCCTAACATTTGGGTAGTCATGATGCCTAGCTATAGGCTGCTCATGACTTGTCTAATAGTGTATCATAAATATCAATAAGGGATTGATAAAATGATTTAAAGAAGTTTAAATCATATGAGTTTTGAATAGAACTCATAATTACATATTATACTGCCAATATGGATAGAAAACCAATAGGTCACACACATATAGAGTAAAGTATAAAATAGTAAAATGACAAGGATAATAATATTTGATATTATTATGGGAGGAGAGAAATAGATAAAAAAATAAATAATTAAATAGTTTAATTAATTATGCTGAGTAGAAATGTTCATAGAAATTTTTAGAAATGTTATGTAAAATAGACCTAATTGAAATATTGTATTTCATAATTAATTATTATTGAACTATAAGTATTATAGGGCTGATATAATAATTAATAGATCCATTGGAGAAATATAAGAGACCCAAAAGAATTTGTTTTTGCACGTGAAACCCACCAAAGGATGGGTTTCACTCCAACTCCAAATATAAGGTCTCAGAGGCCTAATTTTTAGACTAAAATAAACTAAATATACTTCATAAGTGTTATGAAGCTTATATATTTAATATGGATGGATTTAGAATTGATTTGGATAATTAAATCCAAGTATATGCATAAAGGGCCTAATTTATAGGTTATATGCATAGTTTTTTAAGAAATGACTTAATTGGATTTAATTGAGCCCAAATTAATAAATAATATTTACAGAAGCACAATTAATATTTCTTCAACAATTTTAAAGAACACAATCCCATTATGAAGCTGGATTATTAACCTAATTATAAAAATCCAAGATAAAGAGAATTAGGTGTTAGAGAGTATGCCCTAGAGCCCATGTAATAGGGTTGTTTTCATATGTATGAATTTATATTCTTAATAAAAGGCATCATTCATTTATTAATGCTATATTTAAATACATGAGTTTGTAAATCTTAAATTAATAAATGAAGTCCTAGATATTATAAACACAGTGCAAAGGCAATCATGAAAGTGTTCATGATATGAGATGTCTATTGCATGCAAATGTGTTAATATTTGAATATCCCTAGTCATAGAATTAACAAGATAAGGATATTGTTAATTCGGACAGACTAGCACATGTTATGCTTCTTGAATGGTTCAAGCAGTAGTTCTCATAACTGTAATTATGGGAGATAATCAAAGCTAACATATTGATGCTTGTTAGAAGAAAAAGTTCATTGGAGACTTGTATAAAGAATCCTCACATGGATATTAAATCTATGTCAGTGAGGAATCTCTTCATAGTGGTTTTGCAAGTATCCTTAGACTTCAGATCACCAAAGTTATCTTAAGTAGCAATTGGTATACTTTGACTCCATAACTAATTACTTCCAACTAGGAGTGAACATAGTTAGGAGATTGGATATATCATGACCTACTTGAAGATATTTGAGTGATTGACAAAGGATTCACCATTCCAGATTTCAAAAGGGAAGTTATCTCACATGTTTCTATGATTGCCTTGTTCAGATAATCTCTGGCCAGAGTAATATGCCAAGATGGATAGAGATCCATGGAAGGCATTTTGTGAACAATGGTTAAATTAATAGAACACACATAATTAGATTTATATGAGTTGACAGAAATCCATACTCAGAATTTAATTGAGATTAGAGTGGTTAAAGGAGTAATTACACGGTAACTATTTCTATGGAAGGGTATAGTCAAACCATATGACTTTCCTGACATTTGGATAGTCATGATGCCTAGCTAGAGGCCAATCATGACTTGTATAATGATGTATCAAAATATCAATAGGGATTGATAAAATAATTTAAAGAAGTTTAAATCATGTGAGTTTTGAATAGAACTCACAATTACATATTATACTGCCAATATGGACAGGAACCCAATATGTCACACATATATAGAGAAGTGAATAAGATAATAATTAATTAAAGAGTTTAATTAATTATGATCAAGTAAAATTGTCCGCGGAACTTTTAAGAAATGTTCTATAAGTTGGACCTAATTGAAATAATGTATTTTATGATTAATTATAATTTTCTTATAAGTGTTATAGGACTACTATAAGTGTTATAGGACTAATATAATAATTAATAAGTCCATCAGAGGAATGGAGCTGGTATGGAAGCCCTTCTGTAGAGGGCCACACGCCAACTCCAATATAGAAGGCCTTAATGGCCTATTTCATGAACCAAATTAATTTATATATGTTACATAAGTGTTATGGAACTTATATATTTAATTTGGTTGGATTTGAAATCCATTTGGGTATTTAAATCCAATTAGTTGCACAAAGGGCCTAGTTTGTGGGTTTTGTGCATAGTCTTTTATGAAAAGGTTTAAATTGGATTTAATTAAGCCCAAATGATTATAATTAATTCCAGAGGCCCAATTAATAATTCTCCAAAAATTTTAAAGAGCCCAATCTCATTAAGGAGTTGGAATTTTAACCTAACTATAAAAGGCCAACTAATGAGGAATTAGGGTTAAGTGATTAAACACATAAAAAAAGTCTTACTCTTCTATTCTCTCTCTCCCTTTTGTGCCACTCCCTTGCTAGCTCTAGGGTTTTTCGGCCACTCCTTGTTCTACACCAATTTTTTGGTTCAATTTATCGTTCTCTAGTGTGAATTACTCATTGGAGGTGTTCGATTTTGGACAATGTGGTTTGTGTCAACCCGGTGCAAAGTAAAATCAAGTGTTCAAAAAAAATGAAAGGTGATTTTTCTTATTCTCATCATATAGATATCATGTATATTCATGGCAAGATCAGATCTAATGGTTAAAAATTTTAAAATTCCGCTCATGTCTGCGATGCTTGTAACCGTTTAACTCTAACATAGTATTAGAGCCTCGATTTTGCCATGGATATACAATTCTATATTTTTCTGCAGAATAAGTTTTATTTTATTTTGAGTTATCTAATTCATGAAAATTAAAATATCAGATTTAATTGTTCATGAATGCTAAATATTGATTTCTGGTTGTATGTGTGGTCAAATAAATTTGATGGAAATAAAAACGAAACTTTTGAAGAAAAGTAATTAGGGGTATACGTGAAACCCATGTAGAATTAGGGGCTGTTCTAATTTAATTTCTTATGGATCCATTAAAAAATTATTTAGATGATATTTTATGTGTTTAATATATAATATTAAGCCATAGGATCGAATGAAATTAAAATCGAACAAGTTTTGCATGAAAACTAGTTTAGTCGAAAAGTTCGATAAATTGGTGTTTTTCGTGTGTTCTTGATATGCTCTTAATGTGTTCTTTGTTAGAACGATTTTTAATCTTCTAAATCTGATATATATGATATATTAAAGTATTTTTAACTAATTGGATTAATTAAAATGGGCCTTAAATTAATTTGATTAATTTTAATTCATTAAAACCACTTAATGGGCTTAATTATGTTTACGGACTTGGTTTAAGTTAGTGAATGACTTGGTGGGCCCAAGGAGCTGATTTAAATTAAATATTATAAACATTAATTAAGTTTATTAATGGGTTTTAAGGGCTGGAGTGGGCTTGCCTCATTCCAAAAGGCCCAAATGGTCCAATAGACACAAAACTAGTTTGTGTGTAAACACATTTAGGGTTTATTTTGGTGGGTTTCGGCCTACCTTTGATCTTAAGCCCAAAATTGATTCTTTTAATTATTTAATATGATTAATTAATTAAATAATCAATTAATAATTAATTAATAATTAATTAGATTGATTATTAAGGCAAGAACACATGCATGCAAAAAGGTTTCCTAAAATGAAAGTTTCCAAAATGGAAAAAGTTTCCTAATTTGATCACATTGTTAAAATAACTCAAAAGCTTGTTTCAAGAGTTCAAACAAAGTTAGTAATCCATTTCTTTATGCATTAGAAAGGCATATAAGTGTGTATGATTGGCATGATGGATAGTTATGGACAAAGCCCAATGTGATTGAGCATTATGCATGTTTTAGCCCAATGAGGACTTACATGTCCCGGCCACTTGTTTTTGGTTTGTATTTCTTTTCAAGTTATAATATGTAATTAGATTACTTAGATTAGAATTAGAAATAGAGATGGAGACCGCTATCAAGGAGCAAGATGGGCTGGATGGAGATCCAACAAGCTTGAAGATAATGTAATTATTTTTCTTGTTTGAATCATGCATACTACCTAGGTATGACCTTTTGATTTCCCTCTTGGCTCGGGGAAATCAATGTAGTGAAGTCCATAACTGTACCATATTTGTATGCTTATATTTATTTAATAGATGTTGGATGCATACCAATGTATGCCAACCATGTATGATGAGACTTAACTAACTAAAACCCTCAAACAAATACTAAGGTATATAAGCCTTTCATTAATTTGAGGAGAACCAGTGTTCTTTATAGTATGGGTTGTTGACCACAGTCAAGCTCACATTATATCGAATATGTTCAAATCTAATTAAATGGGTCATCTTAGCTAGCCCATTAGCTTGTTGACCATAGTCAAGGCTAATAGTTCTAGAGGCAAGATTAGGGAATGCATATACAATATGCATGCATCGAGAGTTGATAACCTAATGATCCAATAGTTGTGTAGAGACACAATTGGTATATAGATACCTACCTTTCAAGGGTATGGAATTTGGCTTGTTGACCACAGTCAAGGTCAAATTACATATCAAGGATTGGATATTGGCCCACTAGGAAAACCATCGGGTTTTCTCGGATTATATAGTGAGGGCTATTAATTCACAATAAAATAGTGGGAGTAAAATGGATTAATTAAAGACCTTATTAATGCATACATATATATGAACATACTCTCATATCTTTTATTTTTCACATCTAGGTCATCATCATGAGCACAACAAACATTAATATACGATCAATCTTGGATAACAAGCTGGTTGGCAGTAACTATTCTGACTGGATCAGGCAAGTGAGAATTGTTCTCAGAGCTGAAAAGATCCGTTATGTCTTGGATAAAGATCCACCACTACTTCCATCAGATGAAGCCGTTGATGAGAGCAAAGTCATTTATCGAAAATACATGGAGGATAGTGAAGCAGCAGCATGTCTGATGCTGGGTGCTATGTCCTTGGAGCTTCAGAAGCAACATGAGATGATGAATGCTAGAACCATCGTTATGCATCTAGAGGAGCTTTATTCTTCTCAGGCTATAACTGAGCAATATGAGATTGCTCGAGCTCTATTTAGCTGTAAAATGATGGAAGGCACTTCAGCTGCTACTCATGCATTGAAGATGTATGGGTATATTGAGCATTTGAGTAGACTTGGATATGTTATGGATAATGATCTATACATAGATTTAATCTTGTACTCATTGGCTCTAAGTTATGCACCTTTCGTGCTTAACTTCAATATGAACAAGATCCAAGTATCCATTCCTGAGTTAATCAATATGTTCAAGACAACTGATGGATCATTTAAGAAGGATCCAAAAAGTGTCATGGTTGTCACTTCTGCTAAAGGCAAGAAGCAGAAGAAGAAGAAGAAGAAGAAGATAACCAAGGCGCAGCCAAAGAATGGTGGGATCTCCAGAAAGAAGGTTCCCAAGCAAGAGAATCCCAAAAGAACTTGCTTTTATTGTGGAAAGGATGGTCATTGGAAGCGTAATTGCAAGGCCTATCTAGATTCTCTCAAGGAGAAGAAGCAAGCTGATGCTTCTACATTAGGTATTTATATGATTGAAATTAATACTTATTCTATTGCTTCAAAACAATCTTGGGTATTAGATACCAGATGTGGATCTCACTTATGTAATGATCTATAGGGGCTTAGAAGCTTTAGAAGAGTTGGAAAGGGAGAGATATGTTTGCAGTCAGCTACTAGACAGAACATCTCTACAACAGTTATGGGGACTTACTATTTGCCTCTTCCTAGTGGATTAGTACTGGAATTAAATATTGTTATTATGTTCCAGCTTTGTCCAAAAGTATTATTTCTTTCAGTTATTTGATGAACGATTATGATATTTCTTTAAAGGACAAGTGTTGTTACATTTTTAAGAACAATATGTTTTATGCAAAAGCTATCATTGAGAATGGTATATTTGTTATTGATTTAATTAAAGAAGTACGTAATGTGGATACCAAGAGAATGAAATATGATAATCTAAATACCTCATACCTATGCCATTGTCGTTTATGCCATATAAATGAAAAACGCATGACCAAATTGCACAAGTCAGGTGATTTGGGATCATTTGATACATGTGAATCTTGTTTATTGGGAAAAATGACAAAAGCTCCCTTTATTGGTAAAGGAGAACGAGCTACAATGGTTTTAGACTTAAAACATTTAGATGTTTGTGGTCCAACGACTACATATGCCAGAGGAGGTTACTTCTACTTTATTACTTTCATAGATGATTATTCTAGGTTTGGATACATCTATCTAATGAAATATAAATCAGAAGCATTTGAAAAGTTCAAAGAATTCAGAAATGAAGTAGAGAAACAACTTGGAAAAAGTATTAAAACACTTAGATCAAATAGAGTTGGAGAATACTTAAGCCAAGAGTTTTAGGATTATCTTAGAGATAATGGGATTTTATCTCAATGTACTCCACCATATACACCACAACACAATGGTGTATCTGAAAGGAGAAATCGAACACTATTAGATATGGTTCGATCAATGATGAGCCGAGCGGACTTGCCTAAGTCCATTTGGGGATATGCACTAGAAACTATTGTTTATGTGTTAAATAGAGTTCCTAGTAAATCGGTTGATGTTACTCCATATGAGATGTGGAATAACAAGAAACCCATGCTTTCTCATATGAAAGTTAGGGGTTGTCCTGCTTATGTGAAGAGGACATTGTTAGACAAATTGGATGTTAAGTCTGACAAATGTTTATTCGTAGGATATCCAAAAGAAACATTTGGATATTATTTCTATCATCCCTTAGAACAAAAGGTGTTATTTTCAAGGCATGTTGTCTTCTTGGAAAGAGAATTTCTCCTAAATGAGGACAGTGGGAGTAAAATTGAACTTGGTGAAGTTTAAGACCCATAAATAGAAGATGATCAACCGATTGAACCCGAAACTGGATTTCATAATGATGAGATTGCAGTTGAAACTGATTACACACAAAATCCTAGAAGATATACTAGGATGCATTCTATCGCCGTGAGATATAGATTTCACATTGATTTGGATAGAGGCATAACTGTAGTAGAGGACAATGAGCCTACAAGCTATCAAGAAGTTTTGAACAGTTTAGAACGTGATTTATGGCTTAAGGCTATGCAGTCTGAAATGGACTCCATGTATGAGAATAAAGTATGGACTTTAACTCAACCACCTGAAGGGATAAAACCCATAGGGTGCAAATGGGTCTTCAAAAAGAAGACCGATATAGAAGGTAATATAGTTACCTATAAAGCTCGCTTAGTAGTAAAAGTTTATCGTCAAAAAGAAGGTATTGACTAGGACGAAACTTTTTCTCCTGTAGCGATGCTTAAGTCTATAAGAATACTTTTAGCCATTGCAGCTCATTATGATTATGGGATTTGGCAAATGGATGTGAAGACAGCTTTCCTTAATGGAAATCTTACTGAGGATGTGTATATGACACAACCAGAAGGGTTCACATCAGGAAATGGCGTAAAGGTATGCAAGCTTCAAAGATCCATTTATGGATATTGAAGCAAGCCTCTAGGAGCTGGAACATAACATTTAATGAGACAATCAAAGAGTTTGGTTTCTCACAGAATGAAGATGAACCTTGTGTGTATAAAAGGGTCAGTGGGAGTGCAATTGTCTTCCTAGTTCTATATGTGGATGACATATTGATCATGGAAAATGACATTTCTCTTCTCCAATCTATTAAAATATGGTTATCCAAGCAATTCTTCATGAAAGACCTTGGAGAAGCATCCTATATTCTGGGAATAAGGATCTATAGAGATAGATCCAATAGGTTGCTAGGTCTTTCTCAGAGTACATATACAGATAAAGTATTGAAGAGATTCAATATGGATCTCTTTAAGAAAGGGTTTATACCTATGGTGCATGGGAAACACCTTTCTAAATCTATGTGTCTGCAGACACTAGAGGATAGAGAGAGCATGAATAAAATACCATATACATCTGCGATTGGTTCTATCATGTATGCTATGTTATGTACACGTCCAGATGTAGCATTTGCTTTGAGTGTCACAAGCAGATTTCAATCCAATTTTGGAGAGGAACACTGGGCAGCTGTCAAGAATATCCTTAAGTACTTGAGAAGGACTAAGGATATACAGATGGTATATGGAGAGGGCACTTTGGAAGTAAATGGGTATACAGATGCCAGCTTCCAATCTGACAAAGATGATTGTAAATCACAGTCTGGTTATGTGTTCATAATGGGAGGAGGAGCAATTAGTTGGAAAAGTTCCAAACAAGAAACAACTGTTGATTCCACGAAGGAAGCTGAGTACATTGCTATTTCAGAAGCAGCCAAAGAAGCAGTCTGGATCAAAAAGTTCATAACTGAACTAGGAGTGGTGCCTAGCATTGTTAATCTGATTCCTTTATATTGTGACAACAATGGAGCCATTGCACAAGCAAAGGAACGATGGTCTCATCAGTGATCCAAACATGTTCTTAGACGCTACCATCTCATAAGGGAAATAGTAGCCAAAAATGATGTGAAAATAGAAAGGGTTCCCACAGATGACAATGTGGCGGATCCCTTCACTAAAGGACTTTCCCAGATTAAGCATGATCACCATATAAATAACATGGGTCTGAGACATATGAGTGATTGGCTCTAGTGCAAGTGGGAGATCGTTAGAGAGTATGCCCTAAAGCCTATGTAATAGGGATGTTTTTCATATGTATGAATTTATATTCTTAATAAAAGGCATCATTCATTTATTAATGCTATGGTTAAATATATGAGTTTGTAAATCTTAAATTAATAAATGAAGTCCTAGATATTATAAACACAGTACAAAGGCAATCATGAAAGTGTTCATGATATGAGATGTCTATTGCATGCAAATGTGTTAATATTTGAATATCCCTAGTCATAAAATTAACAAGATAAGGATATTGTTAATTCGGATAGACTAGCACATGTTATGCTTCTTGAATGGTTCAAACAGTGGTTCTCATAACTGTGATTATGGGAGATAATCAAAGCTAACATGTGAATGCTTGTTAGAAGAACAAGTTCATTGGAGACCTGCATAGAGAATCCTCACATGGATATTAAATCTATGTCAGTGAGGAATCTCTTCATAGCAGTTGTGCAAGTATCCTTAGACTTGAGATCACCAAAGTTATCTTAAGTGAGATTGGGTATATCATGACCTACTTGAAGATAGTTGAGTAATTTACAAAGGATTCACGATCCCAGATTTGAAAAGGGAAGTTATCTCGCATGTTTCTATGATTGCCTTATTTAGAGAATATCTGGCCAGAGTAATATGCCAAGATGGATAGAGATCCATGGAAGGCATTTTGTGAACAATGGTTAAATCAATAGAACATACATAATTAGATTTATATGAGTTGATAGAAATCCATACTCATAATCTAATTGATATAATAGTGGTGAAAGGAGTAATTGCATGGTAACTATTTCTATGGATGGGTATAGTCAAACCACATGACTTTCCTGACATTTGGGTAGTCACGATGCCTAGCTAGAGGCCAATTGTGACTTGTATAATGATGTATCAAAATATCAATAGGGATTAATAAAATAATTTAAAGGAGTTTAAATTATGTGAGTTTTGAATAGAACTCACAATTACATAATATACTGCCAACATGGATAGGAACCCAATAGGTCACACACATATAGGGAAGTGAATAAGATAATAATTAATTAAAGAGTTTAATTAATTATGATCAAGTAAAATTGTCTGCGGAACTTTTGAGAAATGTTATGTAAGTTGAACCTAATTGAAATAATGTATTTCATGATTAATTATTATTGTCTTATAAGTATTATAGGACTACTATAAGTGTTATAGGACTAATATAATAATTAATAAGTCCATAAGAGGAATGGAGCTGGTGTGGAAGCCCTTCTATAGAGGGCCACATGCCAACTCCAATACAGAAGGCCTTAATGACCTATTTCATAAACCAAATTAATTTATATATGTTACATAAGTGTTATGAAACTTACATATTTAATTTGGTTGGATTTGGAATCCATTTGGGTATTTAAATCCAATTAGTTGTACAAAGGGCCTAGTTTGTGGGTTTTGTGCATAGTCTTTTATGAAAAGGTTTAAATTGGATTTAATTAAGCCCAAATGATTATAATTAATTCCAGAGGCCCAATTAATAATTCTCCAGAAATTTTAAAGAGCCCAATCTCATTAAGGAGTTGGAATTTTAACCTAACTATAAAAGGCCAACTAATTAGGAATTAGGGTTAAGTGATTAAACACATAAGAAAGTCTTATTCTTCTATTCTCTCTCTCCTTTTTGCGCCACTCCCTTGCTAGCTCTAGGATTTTTTGGCCACTCCTTGTTCTACACCAATTTGTTTGTTCAATTTATCATTCTCTAGTGTGGATTACTCATTGGAGGTGTTCGATTTTGGACACTATGGTTTGCGACATCCCGGTGCGAAGTAAAATCAACTGTTCAACAAAAATCGAAGGTGATTTTTCTTATTCTCATCATATAGATATCTTGTATATTCATGGCAAGATTAGATCTAATGGTTAAAAATTTTAAAATTCCGCTCATGTATGCGATGCATGTAACCATTTAACTCTAACATTAGGGTTAAGTGAGTTTTTATAAGAAAAGAAATTCTCTATTCTTCTCTAACCCTAGCTGCCACCCTTTCTCCTTGCTAGCATCAAGGAATTTCAACCACCTTGTTATACCAATAGTTCTTGGTTCATTTGATCCTTCTCTAGTGTGGATTCCAATTTGAGGCGTTCTGTTTTGGACACTGTGGTGTGCGACAACCCGGTGACAAGGAAAATCAACTATTCAACAAAAATCAAAGGTGATTTTTCTTATTCTCATTAACATTTATATTGTATATTCATGGAAAGATTAGATATATTGGTTACAAATTTTAATTTTTGCTATCTAATATATTGGTTACAAATTTTAATTATCTTATAAGAATATTATTTAAATTTATGTTTTGTACTTATATCATTTTTATCATTATTTATTATTTATGCAATACTTCATGTTGTTGTTGTTGTTATTATTGCTAATTACCTTTTTCCATATTTTTATTATATTTATATATTTTTATATTTTATTATCTCATTTATTTAATGCTTTAACATATGCTTGCCAATGTATGTTGCATGAATTTCATATGCATCATGCATTTTATTTATTTAATTTCATTCATAACATTCAAGTCATTTGCTTATTTACACATTACCTAATATTAGAACAATTGAATTATTTATCATTTGTTTGATTTAACTCATTGGTCATTTTATTTACCAATATTATTTAATCTCTTTTAATGTATATTTATACAATGCATATGTTGAGTTGTGATGCATAAATTGGAGCAAAGGGCATGGAAGGAAAATCTTATTGCTTTGCCTTATTCCAACATTTATTTATGATTTTGGGTTGATGTCTCTATTATTATTTTTGTAATATCCCAAAATTTTTTAACATGTAAAATAAATTATAGAGCACATGCAATAATCCCAAGATAGTTTTTAAAGTCATCATGGTAGAATAGTATAAAAACACTTAGCAGAGTATAAACATTAAACATGTTTGATCCAGAGTGATGGGAAGATGGATGACCTCTTAGAAAGTTGTTGATAATAGTCAAATGAGATAATATGAGTTAAATGGAGTCTAGTGATAAAATTTAAGATGAAATTGAGATTAAATTGGCCCTCAAATCAGACTATAAAGTTTTTAATCGATATAGTAGAAAGGGTTGTGATACAAATCCATCACCATCAACCAATAATCCTTTAAAGATGTCGAGTAGTCCAATTATAAGAGGATGTGCAAAGAAGCTAAAGATGTCCATGTCATCTTATGTACAAGGCTTTGTTACTCAAGAACGTAATGAAGATGCCTTTGAGAAGTGTTAAGGAGAACTTGAAGGCAAGCATAAAGTACTTAGCCTCTTGGAAGCAAGAAAAGGAATTAGGCAAACTTAAGTTATCAAGGGCTTTTAACAACATTGGTATGTGTATTTAAATCCTATTGTATGCCTTGAAGAAAGATATATGCAGGTATGTATATACATATCATTTGAATAAGAAACCATAGAATAGTATGATGACAAGTATCTCATATATATATATATATATATATAAGATGTTTTTTATGCTTTAGTATTGTTTACAAGTACAGTATGTAATACGGATCCAAGAGGGCTATCTTATGCCATTGAAGAGGGGCAATCTTATGACTTTCAAATTGGTCTAAATGGAGTTCAAACAGATAAATATAAGATTCAAAAATCATTAGGGCATATGCCAATTTATGGAGGCAGATTTGGTGCTTTACTATCAATTAAGGGCTTAAATTATATAATGAAACCTTTGGGTTGATGCCTCATAAAGGGAAGCCTAAAGTGAAGATAAAGGAATCCTTGTGGGTTTAAAATAGCCTAAATGAAGACTCAAGCCTTGGAAGAACATGTGCAAGTCATGTTCGACATGTGCAAATCACGTGCGGGGTATGTGCAAGTGGAAGACATGTGCATAGTGATATTTATGTAGTAGGGCTTTTGTATTTATAGTTAATTAGTTTAGTCATATTCAAAAAAATTGGGCTTTTATTTAAGTGGGACATGTGACTTCATAAAAAGTATTGTCACTTAAATAGCTTAATTAAGGCTTATTTTTTTTAAGTAAGACACTTGGGCCTTTCTAAAATAAGGGCAATTCGTCACTTTACCTTAGTAGGGATGTAAGTAGTTATTTTAGCATATTTTAGGCAGAATTTAGTGTTTTAAATCTATTAGACTTATGTATACCCATTCCCTTAGGGTTTGGAGGCTATAAATAGGTTATTATAACTTGTAAAAAAAATTGAATCAAATTATAAACTTTGAGAGTTTTTCTTTTAGCTTAACTAAAATTCTCTAGCGAGATTGTGAGATTGCTTGCTTTCTTTTCTATTGCATCAAGAATTAGGATTACTTATCAATCATTTGATTGTGGCATTTTCTTATTCTTCTTATCCCAATTATTTGCGTTTCCATTCACGTATTGTTTGGAGGTTCAATAGGGAGGGTGTTTGTCTTCTTTGAGTTTTAAGATCAAAGTGTATGTTTAAGGGGTTTCGAGTTCTTTAACCTTGGGGTTTCGTATCATTTGGTATCAAAACCAAAAATTAGGCAAATTCCTATTTATATTAGTGTTAGGTTTGTATTTCTTTCTTTGATTTTCTTTATATGCATGTCGAAATTAGTATTAGTAACATTCTGATGTTTGTGTTCTTTGTGTGCTAAATTTAGCCTTGTTCTTTCATTACCTTTTGTTTTGATTCTCAGGAAAAAAATCATGTTATTGCTCTCGTACTGTTCATCATTACTATTCATAGTACTGTTCATGTACTATTCATTATCACTATTCACATACTATTTATATAAAAAAAAAGAAAGAAAGAAGAGAGAAAAACATGAAAGAGAAGAAAAATAGAAGAAGAAACAAAGTAAGGAGCAATTTAGCAAGGGTAGTTTATATAGCTTTAAGAAAATCCTAATGCTTTCATACGTGGAAAAAACTAATCCTTTTGCTTTAAGATTGGGAGGGGCAGCATTTACACCTTTTCCAAATACATTTGGAAATTCTTTAAAAGTTAGGAAAATTAATCCTTATTGCTTTGGATTTAGCCTTTCAAAAATCCTAGTCCATATCTAAATTGAAATTACAATCCTAATCTTCGTTAGACAAGGATTTCTACTTTGCAAACATTTGTGCTATCCATTTATTATCCATTTATGCCAATCATTTTTATTATTTGCTATCCATTTGTACAACAATTTTTGGCAACTTTTCCATCATTTGTGTAACTTTTTTTGCAAACTTTCCACCATTCGTGCAACCTTTTTTTGTAACTTTTCCATCATTTGTGTAACCATTTTTGGAAAATTTTTCCACCATTTGTGTTATCATTTTAGAAAAATTTTGCTATCCTTTTGCGATCACTTTGCCATCTTTTTGCCATCATTTTTCACATAACTTGACACACGAATCAAGCTTGTTACATCATTTGCATACTGAATAAATTGGCTCTAAATTGATTTGTTTTGCATGATTTATACTTTTTTTAGTTTAAATTGGTATCTTGTTGATTTCCTTTCTTTGTTGGATGGCATATTTAGGTTCTATATTTGATTTATTTTGTAGTGAATCAAATTCATTGATTTTATCCATATTGTCATTTTCCTTGATTCTTGTTGCTTATTTCTTTGTTTTAAGCTAGCTTTTGTTCCATTTACATTGTTAAGGTATCATTGTTTTTCCAATACTCTAATTTGATTACCATCAAGTGGTACACCACTCTTGTCCATGTATCATCTCCATTGTGTCTAGAGTCTTCTTTTCTAGTTTTGAACTATCTTTTGTTGTTAGTATTATTTCCTTGTTTCTAAAATGTGTCAAGTTTTTGATTTGTGATTTATATTCTGAAATGCAATTTTGAAGTTGCAAGCTTGAGAGAAAAAAGGCAAGAGTGTGAGAGGACATTAAGAGGGTAAAAGCCTTAATTGTGTGAAACACGAGAGAAGTGACATTCATTGAGTGTAAAACATATGAGGGAGTGCTTGTGAGGTTTTTATCTAACATTTTTCTTGCAGGCAATCCACCATGATTGAAGAATTTAGTGAGAAAGGAACATCCCAATAGGATGATATAAATGTGCCCGATAACAAAATGTTATATCAAGCATTTATTAGGGAGATTCGGAAGCTGAACCTTAGGATAGATGGAATAGAGTAGAGGCATGAAGGAAGTACAACCAATGTACCCAGAAGGACAACAAGGAGAAATCGAATTGTTGAACAACATGTAGTGTATGATTATGATGATGAAGAGGCTAGTGCAACGATAGATATGAACTTGGGCAACATCAAACTCAAGATTCCTCTTTTTAAAGGCTGAAATAGTGTAGAAGAGTATTTGAAGTGGGAGCAAAAGGTGGAGATGATCTTTGAATGCAACAGATATTCAGAAAAAAAAGAAGGTAAAGCTTGCAGCTATGGATTTCACTAATTATGCAGTGTTTTGGTAGGTGCAACTCAATTTGAGTAGAAGGAAGGTGGGAAGGCATCCCATTAATAATTGGGAAGACAGGATGGAAAGTGGAAAGGCAGTGTTAATTGCCTCTGGACTGAAAGTTGATTTTTTGGCTTTAATTTTTCAAAATTATGAATTTGACTCAGAACTTTTCATTCTTACAATTAAGTCTTTTTTCCTTCACTTGGATCCTGAAAAACTCCAAAACTTACAATTAGCCATTAAAACACAAATTTAAATAATTAAACTAAAATTCAACCAAATTAAAGATAAATGAACTCAATTAAACACCTAAAATCATACTATAAATATCATGTAATTCACAACTATCAATATGCATATAGACATATCTTTAAGCATATAAGCATTTAAACCTATCATTAAATAAATAGCACACTAATCCTAACATTTCCAATTACTATAAAAAATCTATACTCTTATGTAAATATTTTTTTTATTAAGCATTACTAAACTCTTCTTAAAGCTAATTAAGTTTATTGGAATACTCACCCATAAAACATAGGACTTTAAATTAAAAAAATTAAGCATCTATGCTTCACTACTATTAAGCAAAGCCAACACAATTTAAATGCATGTTATAATCCATGTATTAGGACATACGTTAACGATCTTAAAAAGTTATTTTCTTATACAACTATTTCATTCTTTCGTTGGTTATCGATTGTTTTTCTAAAATATTAGGCTAAAATTATATTTCTAACTTAAGTTTCATATCATAGTCAGTTCACCAACTATAAATTCACAATGTCCTCATATTAAAATGTAAGATGTCATGCTTAACATTTCTTAAAATTAAAAAAGGAGTAAATAGTTGTATAGAGAACATATAACCAAAAGACATTATAAAAGGACATTACTATATTCAATTACAAATACATACATATATATATATATATATATATATATATATATTGATATCAAATCAATGATTAATCTCATGTAGTATTAAAATGCTATATCAACATGCTATCTTTATAATGCCACATAGTAACATGTTGGTCTGTATACTATACATTATTCCAAAAAAGTGTAATATGCATATCATGTTATGTAAATAGCTTATGGTTATAGAAAGCATGTACTTAACAATATAATTCTTGGTAATACATCTAAAATATATAAGTTTATATGCAAAATTCATAGACCAAAAATGTAAATATAATACGAAAATGCCATATATTTATCTATGATGTTATAACTATTTTATATCATGAGTTATATATAATAAGATTTCATAAATATATAATAAGATTTCATAAACAAAAGAATATCAATTAAGAACTATAATGCATCTTGAATCTTAACATGATACTTTCTTTACTTTGAAACTAAGATTACATTTTCCTAAAAAAGTGGAAAATGAGTTATACGATTGCACCCGAAGGTACAAACTATAGAAATAGCACGAAAATGTACAAACTGTAGCAATCACTTCAAGAAAATAGCAAAATAGCAACGGAAAAATTGCAACAAAATTTATTTCGTTGCTAATTTAGCAACGAAATACCAATTTTGTTGCTGTTTAGCAACGAAAAATCAATTCCATTACTAAAATTGGTTGAAGTTTTAGGGATTTAGCGACGAAATACAAAATGGTTGTATTCCGTTGCTAAAAAAAGGGGGAGATTTCAACGCCAAAATATAGCAACGGAAATTAGCAACGAAAAATAATTTCCATTGCTAAATATGGCGGCACTTGATAGTGAAAAAAATTTAGGATGAAAAATAGCAACGGAATTCAAATTTCATTGCTAAAATAGCAACGAAATTTAATTTTCGTTGATATTTTATGTTGAATTTAGTGAATATCTTATTTGTTGCAATAGAATTAATTTCAGTTGGTAAAATAGCATCGAATTTCAATTTTCGTTGCTATTTTTGCAATGGATTTCTATTTCTGTTGCTATTTTAGCAACTAAAATTAATGCCTTCACATAATTCAACTGGAAAATAGCAATGAAATTTAAATTCCATTGCTATTTGAAGCAATGGAATTTAAAATCGTTGTTAAAATAGCAACGAAATTAAATTTCATTGCTAAAAAATAATATATATAAGAAAAAACCCTATTTCTTTCATTTTTGTTCTTCTCTTCAAGATTTGGCATTATTAATTTTTCTCTCCACACTCAGCCATTTTCTGTGGCCATCCGTTCTTCCTCAGATCTGCCACTTTCTGATGATCAGTAAGTATTTTTATGCTTGATCTTTTTTGTTTCTTTGTCATTTTTCTCATTCTTTTCATGATTTGCCATGTTTATATGTTCATCATGTTTAGTGAACTCAAGGGTGAATTCAAAGATGTGTATCTATATACATTATTTTAAATCCATCAATTAGTGATGTAATATTTAATATCAATTTTAAATATAACACCATCTAGTAAGTATGGCATGTTTTTATTTGATTATAATGAGTTCAATTAGAACTCGAACTCAGAATAGAGTGTTAGATCTATTTATAATATAATTATGAAAAAAACAAAAATGACTTTTGGTTACTAAAATTAGCAACGGAATTTTTTTCCGTTCCTAAATTTTAGCAACGGAAAATCAATTCCTTTGCTAAAATTAGTAATGGAAAATTATATTCCATTTTTAAAGAATTGACTTTTCCGTTGCTAAAAATTACCAATTCACCGAAAATGAGTTGGTTGAATTTAGCAATAGAATTCATTTTCGGTTGCCAAATTTAGCAAAGGAAATTAAAAAAATAACAACCGTCGGATTAGCAACGGAAATTTTTGTTTCTATTTTTTATTAGCAACGAAAAATATCAATTTTTCATTGCTAAATTGCATTTTTCTTATAGTGAATAGCTCCCAAAGGTACAAATAAGATACTCAAAGGTAATTATATGATGGACCCAAATAGTGTCAAATGATAATCTAGATTGGTCAACATACATTAACGGGGTTAGCTACAACCTAAATGGTGCTATTTATGATCCAAAAAAGACTAACTTTATACGATCCCAACTGCAAATTACCCTCATAAAAATGCCAATTTATCCACAACCTAGATATTGTCGCAAGCAAATTTGCCTCTTTCCATTTTCGTACTTTATTTTACTTTCCAATCATACATGCAATAAATATGTAACTATAAATATAGTTTCAAATAATACTTGTTCATGTAAGAGCTTTTTAAGAACATGATATCATATTTATTCATATATATATGTGTGTGTGTGTGTGTGTGCTTAAGTATAAACATTATGTACTTATAAAAGCATGTATCTTATCATATATACATAATGTGATACTTATCAACCTGTTCTTTTGAATCTCTTAATCCAGGTAGTACATGTATTCTCAACTACTTTACATGTTATTACAAGACATACGATATGATTTTAGAGCTATATGTTAATTATACTTATATTAATCATGCTTGCTCAAACACTATTATAATGTACTTACACGAATGTATTCCTATTGACTTTAAGTGTATGGAACATCACTTATGCATGTTATCATTTCAAAAGAACATACCTTTGCAAGTCATCTTAACCATCTCTTATGTACCTTTATACTTAATTATATCATCACACATTTGTCCTAAAATAATATAAATTAGATACATCTAATCAACATTTTTTAATTAATAAAGTTATTTCTAAACTGAGATTAAGACCCACTAGTACCAT
The DNA here is from genome assembly GCA_037975025.1 of Excoecaria agallocha. Classification (NCBI taxonomy): domain Eukaryota; kingdom Viridiplantae; phylum Streptophyta; class Magnoliopsida; order Malpighiales; family Euphorbiaceae; genus Excoecaria; species Excoecaria agallocha. The sequence continues at coordinate 14,901,248 of CM075813.1, read as the reverse complement.
TTCATAGTATTTTAATATCTATTCATGCTTATATATTAAATATCGTAATTATATATATAAATAAGCAATCTTTAATACACATGTATATGCAAATATGTGTAAGTACATAACACTATAGCTTTAGGTTCTCCTATGGTAACACAAAGGTATTAGCATACATTCATTACTATATCACCTCCAACAAGTATTATTTATTATGATAGATTAAGTGTTAAAAATATATATATACATGCTTCTGTAAAATTTATAATTAGTTTTATAATAAGGTGTTCCATTCCTTTATGTGGTTATACTTCATTGCAAACTAATCCTTCTTTGTTAAATTAGTTTACAAATCTTTAGTTTGTCTTTTTAAGCATAATAGAATTATGAAGGTGTCTAATTATATGCCTTACAAAAAGAACATTCTATTTATGATATTAAATTGTTTATCATTGTGATTCTATTATATTCTTTCATGTCATTATGTATAATGACATTTCAAATCTCCATTTCTAACTTTACTCTAAAGTGTTACAATAATATAATCAAACAATTAAATGTCCTTTGCCCAAGAAAACCAGTTTTTATATGTTATATTTACAAGCTAAACAACAACTCTTTATCATTCCTAAAAGTGAATAAGTTTACAGCTTGTAAAAGACTTTAACTTGACAAGCCATGAGTTTTATCTCAATAGAAGTAGTAATACACTTTGGAGAAGGCCTTCACACATCGGTTGAGAGCTCAAAAAACTCAGGTGATGGCCTTTTAACTCAGTTGTGGCTTTTTTTACTCAATTAAGGGCTCACCTCAAGTGAGGGAGCCTTCCACTTGGCCCAATTACTCATCCTTGATAAAATGGAAACAAAAATCAAGCATTCTTAAATCAACTCACAACTTCTTCTTACATACACATTATTATTCTATTAACTTAATTTCTAAAACCATGTCTTCAAACTTTAGAATTTCTTTCTTTAAATACCTTTTAATTTAAAATAATTTTCCTATTTATCTAACTTAAAGAATTTTTATATAACAAAGCATCATGCTCTAATAGAAAGATAAAAACAATATTGTAAACTAAACTTAATTTCTCACCTTTCATTATGACCAAAAATTTAGTTTAGGAATCTTAACTAAGAGAATTAGATCTCTTCTTAATTAAAAGTCAACCATATGAGTGTTAAAACCTCTATTTTTGGAAATCCATATAAAATAATCTATTAAACCTTAAAACAAACACATGTAGAGATTTATGAACTATTTTTCCTATTCTCTCTTTAGGACATCTTAATCTTCAAAGAAACAAATGCATGCAAACATTAATCAGAAATCTCATACTTATAATTCCATGATTATACTCTTGTAGCACATCTATTGCAAAAATAACCACAAACACAATTGAATAAGATTTCTAAACCTGGTATGCCACCCTAACAACATCTTTTCTAGCAACCTCTACTCCATACTAGTAACTTAGTTTGCTTTTCTCTCTGTGCATAACAAGTTACCAATTTTTGCCTACTTTAAACTCATATTCCACTAGATGAATCAAAGATCGATATAATAGAGAATATGGAACACAAAAAGAGGAGAAGAAGAGGTTTCCTGGAACAAAACCTAACCATGTGATCTCCAATTACAATTGCATATATATTAAAATATGAGTTGAATACTTTGAGATAAAAGAGAATTAAAATCTGTAATTTTTTTCCCTTTTTCCTTTTGTATTTTTCGACCTTCACCTCCTCTGCCACTCACTTTCTATTTGTCTTTCATCCGTGATGCTTCTAGATTAGAAATAGTGGAGATAAATTCATATCACTCCTTTTAAAACTTACCATTTTCACCCCAGGCTTTACTAATTTATATTTTATTAGAAGTTAATCCAAACTTCCAATCCACTTCAATTACATCCCTAAACACCATTATAATTTAACTATTTTGTGCAACTAACATTATACAATTACTAATTACTCCTTTAAAACCTACTTATCATATTACCAATTAATTAATCATGAAATTATCCATAATAACATTAAATTATACATATTTCTACTAGGATTACAATTAAGGCCTCACAATTCTCTCCCCTTTAAGGAATTTCATCATCGAAATTCAAACATGTAATCAGTACTATTATTACCATCAATTTTTCCATGGCTCTACTTTAACTATAATGAAACTCTGACAAAAACCGCTGTATTCAACTTTTTTGTTTTATCATCTTAACATTTCTTTACACCTTCACATTAAATTTCTATGTAAGTCTATCTCATTAAAATGATAATCCTTGTTTTTATGAAATCATTACTATGCTCATTATATCTCTTATTAGTTTCCTGTTCACTTGGGGTCCATAGATGTGATATGATGTTGTTTATGTCTTATCAAATGATATTTGATGAACTTCCAATTAACTAATTTCTAAACATTTATTAGCCGAAACCGACCAAACCTGTGCTTTGATACAATATTATAACACCCTAATCTCGTAAGGACTCAAAAGAGGCCCTAGAAGAATTCAAGGGCAATTTCACATTAGCAAAGTCTAATTAAACATTATTGGATGGATTATTACGTTTTGCTTGACCTTTTGCCACTCTTTTGACTATATCTCGAGTTATAGAGCACAAAATTAGATGATTCAAGCTGGGTTTGAAAATAGACATCGATACTTAGATTTCATATGAAGAAATCAAGTTCCAAATATGTCTTTAACTAGGCTATATTTAAGCATAAAATCAAGAACAGTTTGCAGCCTAGTCACTAGGAACAGACCTCAGTATTTTATAAATATCTTAAAATATAAAACTGTTATGGAGATGATTCTTAATGATTTAGAAACTAGAAACATAGTGTAATAAGTTTGTATGAGACTACTTTTGTTAAAAACACTTTTTGTAAGGTCAAAAATTGCTTACAAGTTGAACTTAGAAAACTGTCTGTGATAGGGGATACAATAGTCAAGTAATAATAATATAGTTTGAAGGCTAATTTAAAAGAGGATAAAAATTTATGGGTCAATTTGTTAATATATAAATTTAAGGGTAAATTATGAAAAAGGGGAGAAATGAGAGGTTGATTTAAGAAAAGAAAAAAATAAATGGAACATTGTTTAACATGCAAATAAATGAAGGAGCTTAGTGTGACATGCAAAATTTTGAAGGATCAAAACGAGAATTTTCATTCCATTATAAAATCTGAATTAATGAAAATTAGATAGAAAAATTATGAGTTGAAGGAGGGAGGGATGTCTCTTTGATGAAGAAAAAAATAAATTGAAAACAAATTACTCACTTCTCTCTCTTTCTCTTAAAGACTTTGCTTTCTCTCTTTCTCATAAAAAGATTGAAACTTCTCATTCTCTACAATATAATCCGGCCCCTTTCACTCAAAAAAGAACATCTTCATATTTCTATCTCATGCAGAGAAGGAAGGCTGGATTTAAAGATGCTTTCAAGGGTTTAAGCAATTAAGAAGAGTGAAAGAAGATTTTGAAGAAAGTTGGAATTTCAAAACAGGTTTGGGAATTTTATTCATGTTGCATGTGGTTATTGTTGCTGGAATTGTGGATTTATATATGTGAGAGATGAATTTTTAGTTGGTTATGTGGTTTTTAGAGATAGAAATATAATACTTTGCATGTGTCATTTGGTAAAAAAAAAATATATATATATATATATATATAAAATATGTGTTGGATCACTATGAAATAGTTTCTATTTTTGGAGTATATCTTAAGTTATACAACTCTAATTTTGGTGTTTTCAGTTTGTGCTTACACCTAATATATGGACCTGTGTTTTTTTAGAAGGAACTTTTGTTTGATTCTCCTTTTAAGTTTGAGTAATCTTGAGTTGAAATTGGATGTGAACTGCTGTCCAGTTACAGTGAACGAGCCTCAGTATTTTGATAATATTTTATTTTAGAAGACTCGGAATGAGATGATAAAAAATTCTTGGTAAACTAGAAATTTATGACTAAAAATTTCATGAAGAAATGTTTGTCTAATTATGTAAGTATATTTTTATATGAATTATATAATTGGTGATAAAAACATTTTTGGTATTATGAACTGTTATGAGTTTTCTTAATTATCTTGAGTTATAGATGTGATATTAAGGTAATTCTTGATGTTTTGGAAATTAGAAACACAGGGGATTAGTATTCTCATACTTTCATGTAAATAATTAGAGAAGTAACATGAATATATTTGTAGGATATGTTGAACTAATGTAATGAGAATAAATTTTAGGAATATTTAATAAAGAGAAACATGCAAGCATCATGAACTAGTTGCTGTAATTACAGCATAAATTGGGTTATAAAACCTCAATTGAGTTAATTAAAATTTTATATTTTACATAATAAACATAACTTTAACTTTTTAGAAGATACTTAGGGCTAAATATGCTTGTATGCTAACTAAATATTCACTTGAAATTGTCGTGAGCTATTATTCTCGGTTCTGGAGCAGTTTGTGGTAAAATTGAGATATCTATGTGTACAATGATCAAAATGACATTAGGTTAATTCATATGAAAAATAGACTAATAAATACACATTTTATATGAATCAATTATGACTTAAAAATATATTCAAGCATGTCAAATGTTGACTTGAAATTCGTAGGTACTGAATGTACAGTTAGGGGACAGACCTTAGTAAGTTGGGCATAACCTTTTGTAAAGTTGTTAAAATGCTACAAAGTAAAATTTTTGTAAAACTAGAGACTTGAAAGTATAACCTTTATGAAGAAATTTTGGTCTAAATCCCACATAATTTTATGCTATGAATTTTTATAAGTGACAGCAAATACTGTTTCGGTTCTATGAACAACCTATAGTATTTCTCAAATATCTTGAGCTATAAGTAAGATATTAAGTTGAATTTTGATGCTATGGAAACTAGATACATAGGGAAATAAAATTTTAGAGATCATTTAGCCTAAAAATTACTTTTTCAAAATCATAAGTGGCTCACAATTTGGGTCCAGAATGCTGCCCTGTGCAGAATTTTAATGTATCTTACATTATGCTTTTTACATAGTTAAATTAAATTTGTGTCTATGTATCACAATGAATTGGATATGGCATATGATATGGCTATTAATAAAGGGTACAATGAATTGGATATGGCATGTGATATGGCTATTAATAAAGGGTTATATATATATATAGGTAAAGATTATTGATAAAGACATCTAATATATATATATATATGTGTGTGTGTGTGTGTGTGTGTGACTATAAATTTTATACATGATTGTTATATGCAAACATACTTAAATGTAGATATAAATACGTACATGATAGTTAATATTAAAAATGCTACTCATGAATGTTCATTTGATGCTGGAGTATATGAACCAAGAAAATGAAAACATGTAATGTTATATATATTTATATGTAAAGATAATGGTACCTAGTTGTATACATATCGATAAATCTAAAGCTACTATATTTAGTTGTATGATCTTACATGATTGGGTTTGAAGCTTGAAAGATGTTTTAGAGTAATGATTCAAAGAATATGTTTAAAGTGAAATGTATGAATATGTCTTTACTTAATTGAAATGTCATGATTAAGCATATGTGCTATCACATGTTAGCATGCTAAAATATAGATCTATAGTGCTATAGACTCAATTATAGAAATTTTATTAAAACATATAATGGCAATGTTATATGAGATTATATATATTTACGTGATTATGTACAAGTACAAATGGCATTATATAAGTATAGTTTTGACATGTGGAATAGTTACTTGATTGAATTCTTTCACAAGTATAAAGTAGTAATACCCAACAGTGAGCATATTCACCGGTTTGCAGAAAGTTACACATGAACATGTGTATGAGTACATTGTTTATATTTACCCAAGAGTATACATGTGCATATAAGAATATGAATGAATAAATGAAAGATAAAGTAAATAGATTTTATTGCCTGCTTTGAGTCTAGGAAATGGATAGATAGGCATGCCTATAAGGGTACCTTGCAGCTGCTTCTGAACATTTTGACCTGTTTAGGTCCACTTGAATTTAAAAGTATAGTGACCCTATTTGGGTTTAAAAGTTAAAGTTCATTTAAACAACCCTCGTGTGGGTTGTAGCCGACCCCGCTTGGGTCCGCTTGACCGGTCCATGTTATTTGATTGACCCCGTTTGGGTCCATGTTATTTATTCGACCTCATTTGGGTCCACTGATTTATCATACAGTTTTATCCCTAAAAGGGATCATCATTTAATACCGTTGGGTATCTTATTTTGTACCTTCGGGTACTACCATATATCCCGATATCTAGCTCTTTAGAATAGTACAGGCTTTATTGTCAAAGGTTAAGAAAAGTTTAATAAGGCATGCAAATTCTTAATTGACTTCATATTATTCTACATATGAAATTCCTGTTGTTGCATACAAAACCCGCATCTAAAAGAATGCCCAATAGTATATGTATCTATACTGCTAGTATCAAAAATACATGCTAATTGTTTAATTGATGATTATATATGTGTTCATATTGTTGCATGTACACGTTCTTTAATATGTATTTGTTATTCATGGTAATGATATACAAGTGATATGTTTAGTTGATAGGTTTATTTTTATGATACATCTAACATGTTATAACATGAATAACTTATGGAACATAAAATAAGCCTGTGGTAATTTTATAATCTCATGGTAATTGGAAGTGTTGTTTTGTTATATAATTCTAATGTGTGTATATCCTAGACATACAAGAATAGAAGTAAGATAATTTCAACACTTGTGAAGATTGTTTATGGAGTTAATAATGGATAACTATACTTTTATGATTAAGCATTGATTAATAAAATAATCATATTATAAATAATTCAATTTAAGTCCAAAGGAAGTTGGAACTTGTATAATCATATATGATGATTGAAACATCAATACAAATTCTTACTGTTGAACTTTATGATTTCTATAATTGAATGTAAATGTTCAATTTCTTTCATTTCTTGATATAAATCATTGTTATATTAGAGGCATGTTGTGTGCTTGTTGACGATCACTGTGAGTGGTCATTTATCATGATTTAGTTCCCCACTAAGCTTTATAGCTTAGCACGGGTGTTTCATCCGTGTAGGTTGCAAGGCTAGGACTTTCTCGCATAACTGATATTTGTAGCAGGTTGGCCAACACAAGTCTTTAAAGATTATAAAGTATATAGTCTTCTTTTTGGTTTCTTTTTTGTATTTTAAGGGTTTTTGTTGTGTTGGAAATCTTGTAAAAGTACAACTGATTTGTAAGATGTTAATCAGTTGTTATATTTTGTAAAGAGACTCTAATGTATATATTAAAGTCTTAATAGTTTAGCACTCTTATGGATTAAGTATAAATAACAATTCTTTGTATAGTTGGTATATGTTTATGTTGCACACTAATACTTATGTAATGAGTTGGATAAAGTGATATGTATAGATTATAGGATAAGGGTGCTACAAATCTAATAATAAATTTTATAAATATATATAAGTCACTAATCATGACTAAACTAAGGTGAAAATCTTCAATAATTATTAATAAAAAAACTTAAACACCTATCATATTGATCTTAATTGCCTTACTATATTAAAATATACAGATGAATCATAATTATAAGAAAACTACCAGACATAAAACTTTTGAATACACACGAATTATACTCCCATATCTTTCATGCTTTGTGTTGGCACATCCACTACAGATGTCAACCCTAAATAGGAGTTTAACCCTAAAAACCTACATGGATAAAAATTTATGCTAGGCTATAAAGCTTTGTAGGGAATAACAAGTATATGCATATAGATGTATCTTTAAGCATATAATCTTAAAAATCGATCATTAAAATAATATCAAATTGATCCCAACATTTCTAATTACTATAAAAATATATATATTCTTATCCAACTATTTTGTTTTACTAAACATTCTTGAACACCTATCAAGGCCAATTAAGGTTGTCGGAATACTCATATGTAAAACATAGGACTTTAAATTAAAAAATTAAGCCTCTATGCTTTACTACTATTGAGAAAACCCCACACTACTTAAATATGTGTCATAATCCATGTATCAAGATGTATATTAACAATCTGAACAAGCTTTTTTTCTTATATAACTATTACATTATTTCGTTGGTTACCAATTAAATTTCTAAAACATTAGATTAATATTATATTTCTAACTCAAGTTTCATATCACAGTAAGTTCACTAACTACAAATTCATAATTAACTCATAATAACATGTAAGATGTTACGCTTAACATTTCTTAAAATAAAGTAAATGAGCAAAAATAGCTATATAGAGAACATATAAGCCAAAGTAATTATAAAGGGACATTACTATACACAAGTACAAATACCTATATCTTTATATCAATTTAATGATTGTATTCATGTAGTATCAAAACATTATATGTTAGAGAGTATGCCCTAGAGCCCATGTAATAGGGATGTTTTTCATATGTATGAAATTTATATTCTTAATAAAAGGCATCATTCATTTATTAATGCTGTGTTTGAATACATGAGTTTGTAAATCTTAAATTAATAAATGAAGTCCTAGATATTATAAACACAGTGCAAAGGCAATCATGAAAGTGTTCATGATGTGAGATGTCTATCGCATGCAAATGTGTTAATATCTAAATATCCCTAGTCATAGAATTAACAAGATAGGACATTGTTAATTCGGACAGACTAGCACGTGTTATGCTTCTTGAATGGTTCAAGCAATGGTTCTCATAATTGTGATTATGGATGATAATCAATGCTAACATGTGGATGCTTGTTAGAGGAACAAGTTCATTGGAGACCTGCAAAGAGAATCCTCATATGGATATTAAATCTATGTCAGTGAGGAATCTCTTCATAGCGGTTGTGCAAGTATCCTTAGACTTGAGATCACCAAAGTTATCTTAAGTAGCAAGTGGTATACTTTGACTCCATAACTGATTACTTCCAACTGGGAGTGAACATAGTTAGGAGATTGGGTATATCATGACCTACTTGAAGATAGTTGAGTGATTGATAAAGGATTCACCATCCCAGATTTAACAAGGGAAGTTATCTCACATGATTCTATAATTACCTTGTTCAGTGAATCTCTGGCCAGAGTAATATGCCGAGATGGATGGAGATCCATGAAGGGCATTTTAGGAACAATGGTTAAATTAATAGAACATACATAATTAGATTTATATGAGTTGACAGAAAATCCATACTCAGAATCTAATTGAGATAAGAGTGGTGAAAGGAGTAATTGCACGATAACTGTTTCTATGGAAGGGTACAGTCAAACCACATGACTTTCCTGACATTTGGGTAGTCATGATGCCTAGCTAGAGGCCAATCATGACTTGTATAATGATGTATCAAAATATCAATAGAGATTGATAAAATGATTTAAAGGAGTTTAAATCATGTGAGTTTTGAATAGAACTCACAATTACATATTATACTGCCAACATGGACAGGAACCCAATAGGTCACACACATATAGAGAAAAGGGTAAAATGGAAAAATGACAAGGATAATAATATTTGATATTATTATAAAGGTAGAGAGGAGAATATGATAATAATTAATTAAAGAGTTTAATTAATTATGATCAAATAAAATTGTCCGCGGAACTTTTGAGAAATGTTCTGTAAATTGGACCTAAATGAAATAATGTATTTCATGATTAATTATTATTATCTTATAAGTGTTATAAGACTACTATAAGTGTTATAGGACTGATATAATAATTAATAGGACCATTGGAGAAATTATAAAGGGCCAAAGGAATGAAGAAGTTGGAGGAAGCCCTCCAAAAGAGGGCTACACGCCAACTCCAAACAGAAGGGCTTGGAGGGCTTTTTCTTGGACCAAATTAATTTATATATGTTACATAAGTGTTATGGAACTCACATATTTAATTTGGTTGGATTTGGAATCCATTTGGGTATTTAAATCCAATTAGATGCACAAAAGGCCTAGTTTGTGGATTTTGTGCATGGTCTTTTATGAAAAGATTTAATTTGGATTTAATTAAGCCCAAATGATTATAATTAATTCCAGAGGCCCAATTAATAATTCTCCAGCAATTTTAAAGAGCCCAATCTCATTAAGGAGTTGGAATTTTAACCTAACTATAAAAGGCCAACTAATGAGAATTAGGGTTAAGTGATTAAAACAAAAGAAAAGTCTTTTTCTCTTAATTCTCTCTCCACTTTTGCGCCACTTCCCAAGCTAGCTCTTAGGAATTTCAGCCAGCCCTAGTTGAACACCAATTTGTTGGTTCAATTTACCCCTCTCTAGTGTGGATTACTCATTGGAGGTGTTCGATTTTGGACACTGTGGTTTGCGACAACCCGGTGCGAAGTAAAAACAACTGTTCAACAAAAATCAAAGGTGATTTTTCTTATTCTCATATAGTTATATTGTGTATTCATGCAAGATCAGATCATATGGTTAAAAATTTTAAAATTCCGCTCATGTATATGATGCATGTAACCATAAAAATCCAACATTATACATGCATGCTATCTTTATAATTTCACATAGTGACATTCTATTTTGCATACTATACATTATTTCATAATGGTGTAATATACGCATCAAGTTATTTAAACAACTTATGCTTGCATAGAACATGTATTTAACAGTATAGTTGGGGTAATGCATGTAAAATGTATAAGTTCATATGTGAAATTCGCAGACCTAAAATGTACATGTAGTACTAAAATGCCATATACTTAACTATGATGTTACACCTTTTTATATCATGAGTTATATTTATAATAAAATCCCATATGCAAATTAATTTCAATTAAGAACTATCATGCTTCTTGAATCTTAACATGATACTTTCTTTACTTTGAAATTAAGCATGTACTTTCCTTAAGAAGTGGATAATGGGTTATAAAATTACACCCAAAGTATAAACTATAACAATAGCACCTGAAGGTATAAATTGTAGCGATAGCACTCAAAGGGTACAAATAAGATAACTAAAGTTATTATACGATGGACCCAAACAGGGTTTAATGATACTCTAAACTGGTCAGCAAACTCGGATGGGACTGTTTATGATCCAAATGGGACCATCTTTATATGATCATAGCTGCAAATTACCCTTATAGGCATCCCTATCCATCCACAACCTAGATACAGATGTAGGTAAATTAACCTCATTCAATTATCTTTTTGTACTTTATTTTACTTTCCAATCATATATACAGTAATGTGTAACTATAAATAGAGTATCATATAATACTTGTTCATGTAAGAGCTTTCTAAGAACATGATACACACACACACATATGTGCTTAGGTATAAGCATTTTATACTTATAACTCATATATAGGCATGTGTCTTTTCATATATACATAATGTGATACTTATCAACATGTTCTCTTAAATATCTTCATCCTGATAGCATATGCATACTCATCTACTTTACATGTTATTATAAGACATACAATATGATTTTAATGCTAGATGTTTATTATGCTTAGATTAATCATGCTTGCTTAAGCACTATAATATTGTACTTATGGGAATGTAGTCATATAAACTATAACTGCATGGAACATCACTTATGTACATTATCATTTCAAAAGAATGTACTTTTATGAGGCATCATAACCATCTCCCATTTACCTTTATACTTAATTATACCATCATACATTCATACTCGATTAATATATATTAGATACATATAATCAACATATTATAGTTAATAAAGTTTTTTCAAAACTCAAATTATCACCCACTCATAACATTTCACAATATTTTAATATCTATTCATAGTTATATATTTAATATCATAATTACTTATATAATTAAACAATCTTTTATACACATATACATATGCAAATACATGTAAGTACATAGACTAATAGCTATAGGTTCTCTCATGGTAACACCAAGGTATAAACATACAATATTCACTATATTACCTCTAATAAGTATTGTTATTATGATTGATTAAGTGTTAATGATATATATACAAGCTTTTGTAAAATTTATAATTAGTTTTGTATTAAGGTTTTCCATTCCTTTAAGTGCTTATACTATATTGCAAACCAGTCCTTCATTGCTAAATTACTTTACAAACTGTTAGTTTCTCTTTTTAAGCTTAATTAGATCATAAAGGTGTCTAATTATATGCCTTACAAAAAGAACTTACTATTTAAGCTCTTAAATGGCTTATCATTGTGACTCTATAATATTATTTCATTTCATAATATAAGATGACATTTTAATTTTCCATTGTTAACTTTACTCTAAATTGTTATAATAACATAATCAAACAATTCAATGTCATTTGGCCAAGAAAACAATAATTTACATGTTACATTTGAAGGCTAAACATCTACTTTTATCATTCCTAACAGAGAATAAGTTTACAACATGTAAAAGACTTTAACTTGACAAGCCATGAGTTTCACCTCAAAAGAGGAAGTAATACACTTAGGTAAGGGCCTTCACACCTCGATTTAGCACCCATGTACATTAGTTGAGGGCTTAAATAACTTAGATAAGGGCTCTTTTACTCCATTGAGGCTTCTTTTACTCGATTGAGGGAGTGCTCACCTCATGTGAGGGAGCCTTCTACTGGACATAGTTACTCATCCATGCTAAAAGGGAAACCTAAATCTACACATTCTTAAATCAACTCACAACTTTTCTTACATACAAATTATTATTCAATTAACTTAATTTCTAAAACCATATCTTCAAACTTAAGAATTTCTTACTTCAAGTACCTTTTGATTTCAAATCTTTCTTCCTAATTTATCAAACTTAAAAATCTTTATATAACAAACATCATGCTCCAATATAAGAGAAGAGCAATATTGTAAACTGAACTTAATTTTTCCCTTTTCATTGAGACTAAAAATCTAGTTTAGGAATCTTAACTAAGAAATTTTGATCTCTTCTTAATTAAAAATAAGCCTCAAGATTTTTCAAAATCACTCTTTTGGGAAATTTATATACAATAGTCCATTAAAGCTTAAGATGAACATGTCTAAAGATTTATGAACAATTTTTTCTATTCTTACTTTACTGACATCTTGCTCTTTATAGAAATAAAGACATACAAACATTAATCATAACTCTTAGGTTATAATTCCATAATGTTACTCTTATAGAACATCTATTACAAAAATAAACCACACACATGAAGGAAGAATACTCCAAAATCTAGTATGCCACCCCAACAAGATCTTCTAATAATCTCTTCTCCATACTAGTAGCTCAGTTTGCTTTTCTCATTGTACATAACACGTTTATGATTTTTTCCTCCTTTAAACTCCTATTCCACTTGATGAATCAAAGATTGATAGAATAGAGAAGCGCAAACCTAGAAGGAAAAGAATAATAGGTTACCTAGAACAAATCCTATCCATGAGAACTCTAATTACAATTGCACATACATGAAAATAGGAGTCCATTACTTTGCGAGACAATAGAGAATTAACATATGTAATTCCCTTTTCCTTTTTCATATTGTATTTGTTGACCTCTACCTTTACTTTCACTCACTTTTTATTTGTCTTTCATCCACATAAAGCTTATAGAGTCGAAATAGTGGAGTTAAATTATTATTACTCCTTTTAAATCCTAAACTTTTAACCTCAACCTCTACTAATTTCTATTTTATCAGAAGTTAATCAAAACTCCTAATCCTCTTCAATTCCATCCCTACACATAATTATACTTCAAATTTTCCATATAACTTATATTATACAATTACCAATTACTCCTTTACACCCTACTTATCACATTACCAATTAATTAATCATTAAGTTATCTATAATACAATTAAATTATACATGTTTCCACTAGGGTCATAATTGGGGCCTCACAATTGTCTATGAGAATAGACACCATTAGTATGAAATTTCAGTAGCTGCACTATAATCCTATAGGCATGCCTATTTATCCGCCACTAAGACAATAAAGCAGGGAACTAAAACTATTTGCTTCAATCATTTGTCATTTTTCATAATCAATGCATTAACACATCATATAGTTTTCAAGTGAAGTTGCTAAATCCATACCAAGTTCATATTAACATCAAATATTAACATGTCAAATTATACTTACTTATATTCATAAAGATAATATTGGAAATTGTATACTCATGCCCTATAATTATAAGAATGAAATGTGCATATGAATCTTTTATATATATGTAAATTCCTTTGGCATGCATTATTGAATTTCATTGTTTATTTAGCCAATCACATATGGTAAGTCATATTTAATTTTTTTAGGTGTTTGTATAGTTTCATAAACATCTAAGAAAGTTCAAATGCGATTTTGTAAGAATCAGGAATAAAAATCTAACATTTGGGCTGAAATAGTACCACACGGCTACCACATGTTTCTTGATAGTTATATTGGTCAATTTTTTATGAAATTTAAGTTACAAAATAGGTGTTACATGGCTGCTAAGATAATCCTAACAGTCTTATGTTTTCCAAAATTTCTAGATTTCCAGCAGTAGATTCCTTAGGCCTTTTTATGATGCATTTTTAGATAGATAAACAACATTTTTGGGAAAAATAGTCTTTTTAAATTTTGTTTTTATATGTTTCTAGTTTATAATGAACAAAATATTATGGTATTTGAAATTGTGATTTAAAATTTATACAAAAATATAATATAGACTACTAAAAAAAAGCATAGCATCAAGTTATCAATTTTTGTCGAATTTTACTAGACCTTTAGGGTAGAATTAGGCATTTATTTATATGTATTATCTTTAATTTTCAACTATAATCATTCCATTTGGAAATATTGAGGCTGAGATATGGTAAAAATACAAAAAATGAATTCAGTGACACTTATAATAGATTACTACCAGATCATTCTACAAGGCAAACATCATGCTTCCACATGAAAACTAGCCCTAGTTTAGCATTCAATCACCTATTTGACATTAGAATTGGTACATATATCATTTAAAACACAAGTAAATAAAATTTAAGTGAGTTCTCATGCATTATAACTTACCTAGTTTTCTATTTCTCTTTATCCTTTTCCTCAACTTTTCCTTGTTTTCTTTGTGGCCTCTTGGAAGCAATTTTAAGGATAGAATTTTTGAGTGTAAATTGAGGAGAAAATTTTCCATTTCTTACTTCTTATGGCCATCCATCATGCCCCTTTAAAAATCTTTACTTATTTTTTTAATTCTTTAAGGCTTGGTTTTAACTTCCTACTTGTCAACATTTTTAACTTGGCAAATTACAATTTTCTCGATATAAATTATTTTAATTACATAATATATTGAATTAAAACTTTATTTTGCCATTATTCCATGTCCTATGTTTAGTCCATGCATTTATATCTCAATTAAAGAGGCAAATTATTGAATTGCCTCTTTATGTTTTGATCTCATGCCCTCTATATCAAAAGACTAGTCATTAATCTACATAACGTTTAATAATCATTTCATATATACCCTAAACAAGTCATATTATTGCCAGGGTGTGGTTTTGAGTACTATAAAGGAATAGCAAAACGTTTACATTTTAATGAATCGTATGTAATGATATGAATAACACACAAAGAGTTAATGGTATTTCATAACTAATCAATTGAGCATCCAATATTGCTCTCCATAAATAGATTTAGATCTTCTTATGACATTTAAGTTATATAAAACATCCAGACATGTACTTTGCATACATGATTGATCCTATTATAGATGCATATGGGATCTTTTTCATGCCTCTCTTTGCTCTTATATCTATGAACACATAGCTTTAGACATGATTTTCCCATAGATTATAAAAATAAATCCCTTTCTATAGGGATTTATACTAAAAGTCTTTAGTACCTTATTTATATATGTTGATTATGAAAGACCTGGCATCCTATTAGATTTATCTCTTTAGATCTTCACTCCCAAAATGTATGATGTTTCTCTAAGATTATTAAAAAAAAACTATTTAGATAAATAAATCTTAACTATGTGAAGGATGGAAATACCATTTCCTTTAATTAGACTGTCATCCATATACAAAACAAGGAAAATTATTGCACCTCCTAATGAGTTTTTTCTATACAAAAGGATAATCCCTATTTTATGAGAAACAAAAATCTTTCATTATCTTATTAAATTTAATGCTTCAGCTATTTAATGGTTGCTCTATTCCATAAATTGATCTTTTAGCTTGCATACCTTTTCACCATCTTTTGATCTAAATCCCTCAAGTTGTGTCATATACACGACATTAGTCAATTTTCCATTATAGAAAACTATCTTCACATCAATCTATCATAGCTCATAGTATTATCATATAGGGAAAGGTTTCATTAAAATCAATACCTTCTTTTTTATGATACCTTTTAGCCATAAAGCAAGCTTTATAGATAACCAAGTTACTTTCCATATCGATCTTTCTCTTGTATACCTATTTGCACCTAATGAATTTTATCTCTTCAAATGGATCAACAACAGTCCACACTTTATTGTCATATATGGAGTCTATTTTGGATAGCAAGGCCTTATGCAATAAATTATATTTTAAACTATTCAGAGCCTATTTATATTTTGTAAGCTTGTTATCCTCCACTAAAATTACATTCTTTTCCTCATCTATAAGAAATTTATATCTCTCAAGGACTGAGTGAACCCTAATGGATCTTTTAAGAGCTTATATACTAGTATATTCATTATTATCTCGTATGCATGCGTAATTTTCTATTGTTTAGTTAGTTGATTAAGTTTTATTTGTAGATCAAAACTTTTTAAAATTTAAATTTACTCCCACTATATTTTCTTTAGAGAAACTCTTTCTTTAAAAACATAACATACCTTGAAACAAATACCTTTTAATCAAGGTATGATAAAATTAGTATACAAGTATTTCTTTAAATATCCCTAAAATAAGCATTTGTCAGAACTTAGTTTCTAACTTATCTCACTTTGTCCCCTTCATATAAGTAGGATGACCCTACATGTTCATACGACAAAGTATAAGTTTCTTATTTTTCCACTTATCATATGGAGTAGCATCAATCGATTTACTTAGAGCCCTATTTAATGCATAAACAATAGTTTTTAGTGCATAAAGCTAAGAGGATATTGACAAGTCTTCAAGACTCATCACAGATCAAATCATATGTAATAGAGTAGTCCATTAAGATAATATATAATAGCCTAAAATTTCACTTTCTATGACTAACATTTTCCAGGTTATGAATAGTGACATAAAGGTGAATAGTACTACCCGAAACCCATAAAAATATTTTTTATCATTAGAAAGTATAATTTAAGATGAGTCTAGTGGTATAATTTAAGGTGAAACTAAGTTCAAATATGCATTTAAAATGGATAATTAAAATTTTACTTGGATCGTATTAGGATTTTACCATACTTTGACCCGCTTAAAAATATTATATGGATCTCAAAAAATTATTTTGATTACATAAAATAATTAAAAATAATCACAATTAAAATTTGGAAGTATAAAATAAATTTTTAGACAACTTTGAAAATTTAAGTTCCAGATCTTTGAGTTTTCCGTTTAAACTAGAAAAGAATGCTTGAGGCCTCTAACAAATTATCTAAATGCACGTATTAACTTGAAGTATTAAGGGGGATTAAAAAAATATTATTTTTCGGATTAGATAGGCATGCCTAGAGGAATACAGTCATAGCTGCCATAGTTGATCCTATTTAGGTCCATTGTTTGTTCCTTTAATTGGACCGTAGCTCGACCCTTTTGGGTCCATTGTTTGATATCTTTGGATATCCATTGTTCAATACCTTCAGGTATCCATCATTGATATCAATTGGTATCCATTACCCCAGTTGTCCACCCTTTGAACTAGTACTTAAGCAGGCTATTAAAGATTATGAAATGTGCACTTAATAAAGAAATGCATGTATCGATCACTTCATTTATGTAATATAAGCATGATGAATGGCTTATTATACTGTTTTATCTTAAATTTCTTTTGGTTATAAATGGTTTCAATGAAATGAAATTTTATGTTCAGTATTATATAATTGTGATACCTCACAACAACCATAAGGGGTTAAGGTTCCCTTGTGACTACCAAATTGAGTTGGTTCCACCGATAGGTTCTATGGTGAGTAGATGGGCCCCAAAGCATACAATGTTATGCTAACAACTATATGGGCTATGTTGGAATTTAACGGCTACATGCATCACATACATGAGCGGAATTTTAAAATTTTTTAACCATTAGATCTGATCTTGCCATGAATACACAATATAACTATATGAGAATAAGAAAAATCACCTTTGATTTTTGGTTGAACAGTTGATTTTACTTCGCACCGGGGTTGTCGCAAACCACAGTGTCCAAAATCGAACACCTCCAATGAGTAATCACACTAGAGAGGGGTAAATTGAACCAACAAATTGGTGTTCAACTAGGGCTGGCCGAAATTCCCAAGAGCTAGCTTGGGAAGTGGCGCAAAAA
>CM075813.1:14481074-14882592 GCA_037975025.1 Excoecaria agallocha | reverse complement strand
CATTGAGCATTTGAGTAGGCTTGGCTATGTTATTGATAATGATCTATACATAAATTTGATCTTATAATCTTTGGCTCTAAGTTTTTCACCTTTTGTACTTAACTTCAGCATGAATAAGATCTAAATAACTATTCTTGAGTTAATCAATTTGCTCAAAATAGCTGATGGATCCTTTAAAAAGGATCCAAAGAGTGTCATAGTTGTCACTTCTACTAAAGGCAAGAAGCAAAAGAAGAAGAAAAAGAAGAAGAAGAAGATGATGATGACCAAGGTACAATACAAGCGTGGTGGGATTTTAAATAAGTAGGCTACCAAAAGGGAGAATCCCAAAGAGGCTTGGTTCTACTATAAGAAAGATGGTCACTAAAAGCATAACTGTAAGGCCTATCGAGATTCTCTTAAGGAGAAAAAGCAAGCTGATGCTTTTACTTCAAATATTCATATGATTGAAATTAATACTTATTCTATTGCTTCAAAATAATCTTGGGTATTAGATACCGGATGTGGATCTCATTTATTTAATGATCTATAAGGACTTAAAAGTAGTAAAAGAGTTCGAAAGATAGAGATATGTCTACAATTAGCTAGTGGATAAAATATCTCTACAACACTTGTGGGGATTTATCATTTGCCTCTTCTAAGTGGATTGATACTAGAATTAAATAATTGTTATTATGTTCCAGCATTATTTAAGAGTACTATTTCTTTCAGTTGTTTATTAAATGATTATGACATTTCTTTTAAGGATAAATGCTACTCCACTTTTATGAACAATATATTTTATGCTAAAGCTATCATTGAGAATGGTATATTTTTTCTTCATTTAATTAAAAAGTACATAATGTGGATAATAAGAGAATGAAACAAAATAAATTAAAAATCTCATATTTATGGTATTATCATTTAGGCCATATAAATGAAAAACGTTGGATAAAATACATAAGTCAGGTGATTTGGTATCATTTGATACATGTGAATCTTGTTTATTAGGAAAAATCACTAAAGCTCCATTTATTGGTTAGACTTATTCAAAGATTATGATTGTATAGTTGATTACTACCCAGGAAAAGCAAATGTAGTGGTTTATGTCCTAAGTCGAACGATGATGGCAACTATGATGTTAAAATAATGTAGATGGAAGTTTGTATTGGACGGTGCACTAATAGCTTAATTGAAGGTTCGACTTAATGTGAGGTAAATATCAATTAATGTTTAAAAGAATGATGGAAGATTTCAAGAAATAGTATAATCACTACATTGAAGGAACCAATCCGAGTATTAAATGAATGAAAATGGGTGTGTGCATTATCTAAATAGGCTTTGTGTATGAAATGATGGAGAATTGAAGAGAATGTTGTAGTGAGATATGCATAATATAGTTTTCACCATACATCCTAGTGTCAATAAGATGTATTAAGATTTTAAGCAATTTTATTAGTGGCTAGGTATGAAAAAAGATGTGGAGAATTATGTTTCTAAGTGTTTGACTTGTCGATAGGTGAAAGTGGAACACCAAGTTCCCTTCGGATTGTTAAATCCTATTCTAATCTATAAGGACCAAAAATAAGCCCTAGTAGAATTCATAGTAATTTGCATGGTATTAATGTCTAATCAAGCTTAGGTAGATAAATTTTTATAAGTAAAAACCTAGTGGATTGATGTTCTTATTTGAAAGAGGGTAAAATAATAATTTGACATTGTGGTATAAGTGTGTAATTAGGAAGAAATTATAATTAAGTGGTCAATTATGATATAATTTTATTTTAGTGGGCCTATTTTAATAAAAGAAAAGTCATTTGGGGTGTAATTAAGAGGAATGATAACATTGGGAATTTAATTTAAAGAAAGAAATAAAAGGGGGATAGATTCTTAACATGCAAAAAGATAATGGAGTTAAATGAATTTTTACTATATTATTTTGATTGAAGAAATTTGTATGAAAGAGAGAGAAAATATTTCTCTTAGTTTTTGAGATGAGAGAAATGCAAATAACAAGGAATAAAGAGAAAGAAAAGCAAATTTTCACTCTCTCCTTCATCTCTCACGAAAGATTATAATTTCTCTTATCTATCTCTTCTTAAAGTTGGCCTTTTCATCCTCTAAGAGTATCTTTTTATTTCTATATTTATGGTGGTGAGGAGAGATATATGAATGGGTTTCCATGAAAAGAAGTAATCAAGGACAATGGATGAAGAAGAAGTAGAGAGAAAAGAGGATTTGTTGAAGATTTGGTGTTACATGAAAGGTTAGGGAATTTTATTCACTTTACATGTGATTTTTATTGATGAAAATATAGATTAAAATTTGTAATAGAGGGGTTTAGAGTTGTAATATAGTTATCAAGATGAGATGTAATGATTTATACTTTGCATATGTTTATTGATGATGCTTAAAGAAGTAAAAATCTATCTTAGTTCACTAAGAACTGGTTCCTGTGTTTTGAGCATATTTTGAGTTATACAACTCAAATTTATATGTTTATAGTTGATACTTACATAAAAATATGGATCTATAATTTTTTAGAAGAAACCTTTGTTTATTATGCCTTTAAGTATGTTTAATTTTAAGTTAAAATCAGATGTGAGCTATTGTCCAATTTTAGTAAGTAGGTGTCAGTGTTTTGGACATAACTCTTGGTAGAGTGGTTTAAATGCCATGAGACAAATTTTGGATAAACTAGACTTCCATATCTATATTTTTTTTTTATGAAGAAGACAAAGTTTAATTCTGCCTTTACACATGTATAATTTAGCTTGAAAATTGAAACTGCCTGCAACCCTATCTTTAGGAATAGTCCTTGATGTTTTTTTAATATCATTAAATTTAAAAATGCAATTGAGGTAATTTTTAATGAGCCTAAAAATAGAAATATAGGAGATCAACTTTGTAGAACTTTTCGATTGAAAATGTCATTTGATAGGTCTAAATTAGCATACAATTTAGACAAAATGGACCTCATGATCAGCAACAATTAGGTAATGACCATAAGCCAGTCTAAAACTAAAATTACACCTACCTCACCATTAGTATTCTTTTAGTAGCCACTATAGACCTCCCATTTTTGACTCATACATGATTTTTAAGCTCTAAATTGTCACCAAAGCTTGTCAAAACCTTTCTAAATGCTTTTATAACTTTCTAATGATAAGAATAAGGGTATTATACAATACCAAATTTCTGAAGAATATAAGGATATAAGGAAATAAAGTTGTAATAAGGAACATTAATTTTAGAAGGCATAAAAAATCATATGATTTAAAATTTTCTAATTTAGTAATGCACACTTACAGTTTTATGTTAGTATGAAAAGACATATTGACACCAAATTATGGAACCTTCAATGAACTCACATATCATATTAATTGATAGGTATATCAAAAGATATAGCTTTGAATGTTTGTTGAAATAGTATACATATATATATGTATGATCATACATGATGTCTAATATATGATTGTAGTTTGTTATAGTATTGTATGTTTAAAGTTATTTGTATAACTATACGTAATTTTGTGTGTGTGTTTGTGTATATATATATGTGTGTGTGTGTGTGTACACATATAGGTAATCATTCTATATGTGTATTTAAGTGTAATTGTAAAATGATAATGTGCATATGTGATATTTTCACATGATTATAGTTATGATGAAAATATCATTTAAAAGGGATAGTAAAGTATGTATGCACATATATGATCATAAATGCATGCTATTAATCGGTTATGATTTTAAAGTATACCTTAAAGGTAATTTGTTATAAGCATGTTTATGCACATTATTTGATTAAAGAAACACAATATATCATAATGTTAAGTATCATCATAATTGATATGTGAAAGAGTTACATGCCTTGAACTGATTTTAAGTACAAAATAGCAATACTCAATGGTATACATGATCACATGTTTATAGAAAAGTTATACATGAACAGGTATGTGATTACCCATTACATAGTTACACATGAGTATACTTGTACATATATGTACATGTTTGAATAGAGTTAAAGTAAAGAAAAGAGAGATACAATAAATAGATTTAACTACCTACATTGTGTCTAAAATGTGGGTAAATAGGCATACCTATAAAGGTATCTTGCACCAGCGATAGTATAATTTAAACTCATTTGGATAAAAAAGAGCAATATTAACCCTATGTTGGTCAAAAAGAACATTTTAAACCTAATTTAGGTCATAAAATGCAAACATAGTCCTGTAGATCATAAATAGGACTATTTGGGTTGTAGTTGACCTTGTTTGGGTTTGTTTGACCTATCAACCAATAAAATTTCGGCCCCATTTAGGTCTAAAGTTTAAATACCTTCAAGTATCATCTTCATACCTTCGGATGCAATAGTTTAATCCATTATCCACTTTTTTTAGAAAAGTTTAGGCCTAATTCAAAGTAAAGAAAAATATCATATAAAACTGAAAGACAAAGGTAACATGACAGTTTTTAAATTGAACTTCATATTATTGCCATATGAAATTCCTATATAGTATATGGAAAACATATAGTGGAAATAAGGTTACATTATACTTATGTAATTGGGATTCTAGTATCACATGAGCTTACTAGACCTATAGATTATGCATATGAACTATCACCTCACATATGTGTTAATACTAATTATATTAGTGAATACACGATCTTATAGCCATATGTTTTACTTGATTGTACATATATAATATTTGTATCAATTTATAATATAGGAAAAGCATGATATAGAGTGAAAGAGCATTTTATTATTGCAGGAATAAAATCTAAGATATATGTAGTTATACTTGAGCAATGTGATGACTTACCATAGTTGTATTAGTTAATGTGTATTCCTTTGCTACTCGATTCTTACAATGACTTTGCACATATTAAAATAAATGGAATATGAATTCATAAGCATGGGTATGTAATATATGCATAAGATACATGTAAATTAGTATGCCAATACAATAGAAAATCAGAATGGTATCTAATTATGAATAAGGAATGGCTTATTAATGATAATATGATTTGATAGAGTTAATACATAGATTGGATATATAGGATGTGTTGCATATGATTACATGACATGAATTATTATTGTTTGACCTTACATAGGGACTCAAATTTGTAACCTAAAGTTATGTGATTTATAACTTGGTTTTTTTATGAATTCAAATTGGTACTAACATGTATTAGCAAAAGATAAGTCAAAGTGTAAGATTAAAGTAACTTATATAGATTAAGAAAGTAAACTTAATGCATAAGATTTTAAGTGTCATACAAATATTTATATGATTAAGAAAGTGATAATAAAAGGAATATTAATAGGCATTTGGTATCGGTTATAAGTATAGCATAAGATCAAATAGTACCTTGAGATGTTATGATGATTACGTTAATGATTGTTTTATATGCTTAAAGAAATATCTATTTGTGTGTATGCATTTTGATGACTTTTAAAGAGGTCGTCCACATGTTTTATGTTACGCACTAAGCTTTATAGCTTAGCTTGAGTTTTTATCCACGTAGGTTGCAAGGATAAGACTTCTTCTTAGGGTTGATATTTGCAGCAAGATGGCTAATGTAAGTCTTAAAAGATTGAAAAGTATATAGTTTTTTAGGTTCTTTTTCATTTAGAGATTTAAATGTACTTGAAATTTTGTAATACTATAGATGTTTAGTATATGTAAATATTTTAATGTTTAAAGAGAGTCTCTTGTAAGTAAATTTTTAATAGTTAAGTTCATATGTTATGGTTTAATTTTTCTTATAAGATTTTTATACAGTGTTGTTAAGTAAAGATTATTTTAATGTGTAAGGTCCTAACTTTGACCATAGTAGAAATATGCATGATTAAATGGTATAATTATTGGTTAATGTTTAATTGAGCATTAAAAGGTATAATTAGGGCCATAGTAGGGGTAAAATGGTAAAATTTTGAGATGTTATTTATGTGAGTTATCTAAGTAAATTATTATTTAGGGTGCAATTAATTGGAGAAATATAACTTTGGGGGTAATTTAGGAGGAATGAAATTTATACGCCAGATTTTTAACATGTAAAGAATTGAAAGAGCCTAAGGACACTTTACCCTTTCCTTAAAATTCTAACTCTTTACATACAGGAGAGAGAAAGCTTACTAGTGGTTCTTAGTATAAAGGGGGATGGCAAATCAAGAGAAAGAAAATTCATATTTCTTTCATTCTCTTTTTCTCTCTCAAAGCTCAAGAATTCTCTCTAAAATCTCCTATAAAATTTTAATTTTGAATTGTTAATGCAAAGATTTTTTTAAGTTGAAATTGTTAATGTAATGTATTCCTCTCTTTATCTCTATCATCTTCTTCTTAAATTAGAGGGTTTTGATTTAGGGAAATTTCTAGAAGTTTATGGATGATGTTATTTGTAGTTTAAGAAAAGAATAAGAAGAATAAAGGCAAAGAGTTGTTGAAGGAGTGAGGGATAGCTTATAGTGAAATTTGGCCAAGGTAAGCAAATTTGAACCTATTTTTCTTTGCATGTGTATTGGTATGAATGATTTCATGCTAAAGGAATTGTATTATTTGCTAGATTTGTTATAAGGTTAATGGTATTTATGGAATTAAAGAGGAATGAAAGAAAGAATAATTAATTGTTGAAATTGTATATGTTTATTTTGAACCAATTTCTATATTTTGAGTATATTTAAAGTTATATAACTCTAAATTGGGTAGTTCTAACTGGTAATTACACCTAAGACATGTACCTACAATTTTTTAGAAGAAATATAATGTTGATTTTGCATCTAAGTAGTCTTAATTTTAACTTGAAGTTAGAATTGAACTGCTGTCTAGTTGTAGCAAGCAAGTTACTGTATTTTGGATATCATTATGGGTAGAGAAATCTAATTTTTATGAGGAAAAATTATAGATAAACTATACATATAGCAATACAATTTTTGTGAAGGAATGTTGGTATAATTCTGTACCCATTTGCTTCTATGAATTCTCTAAGCTAGAATAAAAACTTGGTTTTGGTAATATTAACTATTGCTTAGTGTAAATGAATAGGTTATTATATTTTGGACATAACTTATGCTAGAGAGGTCAAAATTCTATGGGACAAAATTCTAGCCAAACAATACTTAGAGGAATACAACTCTTATGAATAAATGTTAGTTTAATTATGTACCTATTTTACTCCATGAATTTTTCAAAAGGGTTACACAAACTATTGTTGGAAAAAATGTACTCTAAGACTGTCTGTAATGATTGGGTTATAACTCCTAATTTATTTTTCTAAATTAGGTGGTATTTGATGCATGAGAAATTAGAGACATAAAAAATTGTATTTTAGAAACTAATTTAGTTAATTAAGCCATTTATTATGGCAAAATTAAGATGCAAAATAGAGTTAGAAATCAGCCTACCATATTTTCTATAACCTAATTCTTCGATGTATAAATGTACTATAAGTATTAATATCAATTTTAGAGCTACTTGATCATAAAAATAAGGATTTTTCATGTTGCATAATTATATGGAAGAATAATGGTATTATAAGTTATACTATAGGGTTGAAATGTTAAGTAAGAAAGTCAAAGAGGGTTAGGTTATTTAACTAAGAAGAGATGTTATACAAAGATATATAAGTACATAGAGGCATGATGACACTGTAAGGACCCAAAATAAGCCCCATTAGAATTCAAGGGCAATTACATGTTATTATAGTCTAATTGAGCATTATTGGATGAATTATTAAGAGTTAAGATATTAATTGGGGCAAAAATATTATTAAGTTATTATTAATTATGTGATAAATGCGTAAATTATATGATATGAATTTTATAAGGTCATAATTAATTTATTTATATTGGTTTAATAATGTTCAAGGATGTAATTGAAGTATAAAGTATTAGTTTAGAGGTCAATTTGTAAATACGACATCTTAAGGGTTTAATATGGATAAAAAAAGGATTTGAGAGGTTGAATTAAGAGAAGGAATAAATGAGTAGGTTAATTTATAACATGCAAGAAGTGGAGGGGTCAATGTAAAACATGCAAAAGATAGAAAGAAATTAGTGGACCATGCAACTTTTTAGGGGACCAAAAGGGAATTTTCCCTAACTATTATAAATAGCCATTTACTAGTGGAATGAAAGAGAAATGTAAGAAGAAAGAAGGTAGGGGATGGAATTTTCTTAAGGGAGTTATGGAATTTCCTTTCTTCTCAATCTTTCATTATTTGATGAATCTCTCTAAGAAATCCTTGAAGAAATTCTTACATGTGGATTTTTAAAGAACAAGTTAGTGTATAACTACAAGGTAATTAACTTAATTTGACAATTCTTCTTCTTCTTCTTCATCTTTTTGTTTTGGTTAATTATGGATTGATTTAAATTTTGGAAGTTGTGTTAATGGATGAAATTGTTGTGAAAGGAAAAGAAGGAGAAAGTTAAGATCTTGAAAGGAGAAGATAGTGAGAGAAAAAGGAGAATTTTGAAGAAGATTTGAGTGGCATGTTCAGGTTTGGGAACTTATTCTTCATACATGTGTGTGGATATAAATTTTTATGTTTGGATTACTTAATTTTAATGGTAATTTATTAGTTTGTTTAGGGTTAATGAGAGTTTAAATAGGAAAAAAATCGTGGTTTTGAATGTTGAGGAAAAACTTGGTGTGGTTTTTGTGAACCAGGCTGTTTGTTTTGTCCATATCTAGAGTTGTAGACCTTTGATTGAGGTGATTAAAAAATTTGAGTAAACTAGATTCAATTATCTACAATTCATTTGAAGGAGTCATAGCTTGGTTCTGTTGTTAAGGAACTCAGAAAATTTGTACAAATGAATTGTTTGAGTGTATAAGCAGTTTTGATCAATTACCAATTTTTTAACCATAACTCCTTGTATTTATGTCATAATTGAGTGAGGTTCGATTCTATGTAAAATTGATTGAAATATAAACAACTTTGTAGAAGAAAGCTAGCCATAAATCTGCCTCTAAATAATTTATATGATTTATTGAAATTATAGTGAGCTATTATTCTCGGTTTTAGAGCATATTGTGGAAAAAATGATAAATCACTTCTTATAGTGAAGGAAATGCTATTAGGTTTGATTCTATGGAAAGTAGACTTCTATGCCTATACTTTTCATGAAGAAATCAAAGCCCAATGATGTCCTTAAGCTTGTTTATTTTAAGCTTAATTTCGGACCTATATACAACACTATCAATAAGAACAATATTTATTATAGTATAAATATCTTGAGTTATAGAAGTGCTATTGAAATTATTTTTGATTTTATAAAAATGGGAAACATAGGGGGTCATGTTTTTAGAAGGACAATTTTGTTAAAAATGACATTTTGTAGGTCAAAAATGGCATACAAGTTGTATTTGAAACTCTGCCGTTATGCAGAATTCTAAAGGCAGAATTTTCAATATTTAGTGTTAAATGTTGTTATGTTAAATCTATGTATACATGAAAATACACTGATTTACAAGTAGCATGAAAACTATTTGATTGAAATGTTATGTTTATACATGTATGGTAAAAAACATGTACATGGATGGTTATGTGAAATTATACTTATATATATATTTAATCAAATGATAGTGTATATTGTTATAAAATTATTCAACTATGAAATTGATAATGAAATGTTTAAGTATTATAAATGAAATTTGATGCCATAAAATGTATATAGATTTCAACAATTGAAGAAGAAAATATGAATATATATAAATACATATACATGAATGCTAGAAGTTGTATATATGAACATACATAATTGTTCATATGGATGCATATAATTTATATTATGTCAAATTGAATGTGCATGTATATGCATGTTTAAAACATTGAAAATATAAATGCTGATACCATCACGGATGAACATAATTAAGATGCTGAAATTAAATAGCTTAGGAATATAGCTAATTAATATCGATTTATTTGATTTACTAATACACTATAGTATTAGACATCAACCTTGAAATGTAAATATGGATGATTAATTTTACTTGAAATAATTATGCTGATTGATTATGCTTGTCATGTAAAATATGTTTAAGAATAATGATATAAAGCATGTTTTTATAGTGAATTGTATAAATACACAATTATATAATGATAACATACATGTGTACATATATCTCCATATAACTATGATTTCTATGAATGTGATATACGAGTATGGTAGAAAAATGTGTAAAAGATATGCATACTCAATATATGATTCTAAACTTTATTGTATATCTTAAAGTAATGGAAAATATTGGTATGTATGTATATAATAAATGAATATTGGAATTTAAGATAGCATGATGATAAGTACCGTGATCACATACATGTGAATGAACTACATGCATTTGAATTGATCAAAAGTACAGCTTATTTATGCTGGTATATGTTTGTGATATCATGTTCACATAAAGTCTATACATGAACATGTATATGAAATTCCACATATAGTTGTACATATATACATAAATATATGTATGTGATTAGAAAGATAAATCAAAGGGATTTTACTGCCTGTATTGAGTCTAGGAAGTGGATAGATAGGCATGTTTATAAGGGTACCTTGCAACTATTTCTAAATAGTTTTGACCTATTTAGGTCCACTTGAAATTAAAAGTTAGAGTTGATTTGAACAACCCCGTTTGGGTTGTAGCCAACCCCATTTGGGTTGTAGCCAACCCCGCTCGGGTCCGCTTGATCGGTCCATGTTATTTGATTGACCCCATTTGGATCCATGTATTTGATTGACCCCATTTGGGTCCATGTTATTTGATTGACCTTGTTTGGGTCCATGTTATTTGTTTGACCCCGTTTGGGTCCACTGATTTATTATATAATTTTATCCCTACAAGGGATCACCATTTAATACCTAAAGGTATCTTATTTGTACCTTCGGGTGCCACCATTATAATCAACAGTTTTGTACCTTCGGGTACTACCGTATAACTCAAAATCCACCTCATTAGAATAGTGCAGGCTTTATTGTCAAAGGTTAAGAAAAGTTTAATAAGGCATGTAAATTCTTAATTGACTTCATACTGTTCTATATATGAAATTCCTTTTGTTGCACATATAACCCACATCTAAAAGAATGCCCAATAATATATGTATCTATACTACTAGTATCATAAATACATGCTAATTGTTAAATTGATGATATATATATGTCCTTTATTTTTATATGTATGACAACATATGATTTATGAAGAAACTTATATTAAGGCTTATAAGAGTTATGCTATAATACCCATTGTTTTTTAAATATTTTTCCTATGATTATATATGTGTTTTCCTATGATTATATATGTGTTCATATTTTTCATTATACACATTCTTTAATATGTATTTGTTATTTATGGTAATGATATACAAGTGTTATGTTTAGTTGATAGGCTTATTTTATGATACATCTAATATGTTATAACATGAATAACTTATGGAATATAAAGTAAGCATGTGGTAATATTATAATCTCATGATAATTGGAAGTGTTGATTTGTTATATAATTCTAATGTGTGTATATCCTAGACATACAAGAATAGAAGTAAGATAATTTCAACACTTGTGAAGATTGTTTATGGAATTAATAATAGATAACTATACTTTTATGATTAAGCATTGATTAATAAAATAATCACATTATAAATAGTTCAATTTGAGTCCAAAGGAAGTTGGAACTTGTATGATCATATGTGATGACTAAAATGTCAATACAAATTCTTACTGTTGAACTTTATGATTTCCATAGGTGTATATATAAATGTTCAATTTCTTCCATTTCTTGAAATAAATCATTTTTATATTTGAGGCATGTTGTGTGCTTGTTGACGATCATTGTATGTGTTCGTTTATCATGATTTAGTTCCCCACTAAGCTTTATATCTTAGCATGGGTGTTTCATCTGTGTAGGTTACAAGGCTAGGATTTTCTTACAGGACTGATATCTATAGCAGGTTGGCCAACACAAGTCTTTAAAGATTATAAAGTATATAGTCTTCTTTTTTGTTCCTTTTTGTATTTCGAGGGTTTTATGTTGCATTGGAAATCTTGTAAAAGTACATGTAAGGCTCCTGACATGGCCCCAATTGAATTTGCATATTTTTTTAGTAGCATTTTTAATTGATTAAGATTAAAATTAAATGAGAATTTTATATAAGTATGGGAAAAGGGATAAATTATGTTTTTAGTATTTTAATTGCATGAAAATAAAATTTAATAGTGTGGTTTAATATTAATTGAGGGTATAATTAAAGTAAAAATTATTAATTTGGAATAAATTTGTAATTATGGTATTTTAGAGGTCAATTGTGAATAAAAGCATAAATTGAGAGGTAAATTTAAGAGAAGGAATAAATTGATAGGTCAATGTATGAAAGGAATTAAAAGGAGGGGTTAATGTTTAACATGCAAAGAGTAGCTAGGTTAAATTATGACATACAAAAGGTTTCAGGATTAAAAGAGATATTTTCCTTAACACCATATAAGTCAAAGATAGTGGAGAAGGGGCCAAATTTTCCATGGAGTTTCAGAAACTAATTCTTCTCTTTAGACATTTTCTTTGAAAATTTAAGGGTTTAACTTAGTGTGCGAAGAAAGATTTTGCATGTGGGGTACTAATCAAGAGTTTGGTGCATCAAATTAAGGTAATTAAGCTATTAAATGACACCTTCATCTTCTTCTTATCATTTTGGCTGAGGTAAATGTTGAATAAGTGTTGGAAATTTTAATTGATGATGATGATGTTTGTGAAGGAGAAGAGGAGGGTAGAAAGAGTAAAGGAAAGGAAATTGCAAGGGATTGAAAACTAGGAGAAAATCGGCCAAGGTATGGGATTAGGGCTACCTTAATGCATGTGAATTTGGTTGTTACATGTGAATATGGTTGTTGGAACTTGTTGTGATTAAATTGAATTTGTAGTAATTAAAAGAGAGTACAATGTAAGAAATGTGCATGAAGGGATGAGATGAATATTCTGACCTAGTGACTGAAAATTTAGTGTAAATTGTAATAGAGACTTCTAATTGTAGCAATTAAAATTTATATAGATATATAAGACATTTTCCTACCAAATTGAAGAAGGAACCTAACTTCAATTCTGCCTTTAGATATTTTTTATCATTTATTGAATTTATGAGAACTTCTAATTTCAGATTCTGGACCAGGTTGGGGAACAATTGAGATATCTATATGTGCAATGGTCATAATGACATGAGATTAATTCCCATGCAAAATAGACTCATAAATACACATTTCATATAAAGGAAGTATGACTTAAAATATATGCAAGCATGTCAAATGTTGAATTGAAATTCATAGGTACTGAATGTATTGTTAGGGGATAGACCTTAGTAAATTGGGCATAACTTTTTGTAGAGTTGTTAAAATGCTACAAAGTAAAATTTTTGTAAAACTAGAGAATGAAAGTATAACTTTTATGAAGAAATTTTTGTCTAAATCCCGCTTAATTTTATGCTATGAATTTTTATAAGTGACAGCAAACACTATTTCGGTTCTATGAACAACTTATAGTATTTCTCTAATATCTTGAGCTATAGGTAAGATATTAAGGTGAATTTTGATGCTCTAGAAAATAGACACATAGGGGAATAAGATTGTAGACGATCATTTAGCATAAAAATTACATTTTTAAATTCATTTATGGCTCACAAATTGAGTCTAGAATGCTGCCATGTGCAGATTTTTAATGTATTTTATCTTATGGTTCTCAATTAATTGAACTAAATATGTGTTTATGTGATTACAAAATGAATTGAATATGGCATGTAATATGAATTTTAATACAAGGTTATATGTATACATATACATTCACACGTGTACATGGGTAAGGACTTGTGATGAATATATCTCACATATATTTGTGATGAAATTTGATCATGATGATATGTATGCTCAAACATAGATATTTGTATTACTATAAGTGTACATGAATACATGATGTACACTAGAGAAATAAGTATGATGATATGATTATACATGAGCAAAATATATGATATTGCTGCAAGTAAGATATATATATATATATATTAAATAAACTCAGAAATTATTTTTCCTGCTACTAGAGTTCAATTGTGGATGGATTGGCGCTTATAGGGATATTGCAGCTGCGACCGTTGAGCTTTATAGGTCTAAAGTATAGTTGATCCTGCTGGATCATGCACAGCCCATTTGGGTTGTTACTTAATCCTGTTTGGGTCCTTGATCGGTCTATCATACAGTTGTCCCTGATTAGGTCCATAGTTTTGATATCTTCGGATATCCACCGTTTATATTCCCTCGGGTATCCACCGATCCCGTTATCCACCTTTAGAACTTAAGCAGGCTAATTTAAAGTATTAATAATTCTCAGTTATTCACAGTATCATTTAGGCATATGATATATGGATTATCATGTTTAACTATAGTTTCTAATACATATATTGATATCTAATTACATGATGTACATAACTCATTATGAATTGTTTAGATTCGAGTGTGTTGAAATTATTGAAGAGTTACATTGTTGTTGAGATATAATGCTTTGTTTTATACTTATTTCTATTATGCAAACTATATTATTTTCTAGTATTTGTATATTAAATAGCTATGACGACCACTGCGAGTGGTTGTCTTTCATGTTTAGTATCCCCACTAAGCTATATAGCTTAGCACGGGTTATTTTGATCCGTGTAGGTTTTGGTAGTCATGGCTTTTGCTCAGGAATGTTTTTTGCATCAGGACAGGCCAACACTAGTCTATAGAAGTTGATGTAGGAATTTTGATAAATTTTGTATAGTTCCTTACATGTTTAATATGTATAAGGTTTGTAATATATATATGTATGTCATATAGAGGTTAAGGTTGTAATAAGCTCATAGTGAGAATGCTAGTATGCATGCATCTAGAAGCTTTGATGACTTTATTCAAATGTGTTGAAATGCTGAATGCCATGCTTGATAGTGAAATGTCTAAGATAGTAGAATCTAGTATTATTAAGATAATGGGCTGCATATGGAGTCAATATACAATATACTTATTCAAAATGAAATGTACATCAAGATGTGAGAAACCTAGTTAGTATATTAGTTATCTGATTAAATGGATCAGATGACATGAATGCATATAGATGTTAAACGAGTTAATTGCTTAACACAATATGATTTAAGTAGATTGCATGATATATAGTAAAGATGCTTGAGTAAGTGTTTTAATTTGGTATCAGAGCATGGTTTAGCCTTTTCTAGGCAATGTGAGTATATAATCTTTTAATATGAGATAGTGTTGTGATGGCCTAATGCAGAAGTTCCTGTTTTCTTATAGATTCAAGGTGGAAAACTCCTCTAAGGATACTATAAAAGAATCGGCTGAAAGTAATTTGCCGGTTACATCAAATCCTTTTAATCTAGTGACTTCTTCATCACATCAAAACGAAATTCCTACTACAGTTCTTGGAGAGGCCTTGTTAAAAATTTCTTAGGATATATCCCAGATTTTGCAAAGAATGACTATGCCCAAGGCTCCAATATCTGAAATTAGAAAGCATGGGGCACAAGAATTTATAGGCACTAATTTGGAACAATCTGAAGAAGCTGAGTTCTAGTTAGAAATGCTGGAGAGGATATTTGATGAAATTAACTGCCTTGCAAATCACAAGGTATCTTGTGCTGTGTCCCTACTTCAAGGCATGGCTTATGATTGGTGGAAGTTGATTTTGAGACAACCTCAGTTACCTAACCCACTTACCTGGGAATTATTTGAGGGGGAGTTCAGAAAGAAATATGTTAGTGAGGCTTACAAGGAGGAGAAGTTGAAGCAGTTCCTGAGTCTGAGACAAAAAGCTCTATCTGTGGCTGAATATGAAAAAGAATTTAGTTGATTTAAATGCCAGCACTTTGAAGATGGGCTGAATGATCGAATCAAAGAAAAATTATTCGGATTCACATCTCTAAATATGGTAGATTTTAATCAACTAGTTACAACTGCTATGAAAATTGAAAATTATGAAATAGCTAAAAGAGAGAGGGAGCACAAAAGAAGTGGTTATAGGGGAGGATCATCTACTGGAAAAAGATTTAGAGGATCTCAAGGAGGTCAACCTTCAGAGTCTATTTTTAGTTTTGCTAATAAAGGAAAGAAACAAGAATCTTCTTCCATGCTTAAAAATGAGAAGAAAGCTTTGGGAAGACAGAGTGGGGATCAAGCACTTGAGTGTTCACATTGTTCCTGACACCATTGGGGTAATTGTAGGAAACTGGCTAGAGAATGCTTTAGATGTGGCAGTGTTGATCATTTTATTGAAAATTGTCCTTTAAAATTGGATCAAGGTTTTAAGCAGTGGAATAGCAGGGAAGCTTCTAGTGCACCCCCATCTGGAAGAGGTAAAGGCAGAGGAAGTGCTGGATTAGCTCATCATGGATCTCGATCCCTGAATATGTTAAAAACAGTTGATAGACCTTCTACTCAAATGGTTCCTAAACTGGCTTTTGCAATGAAGGCTCGAGAGGAACATAATGCTTCAAAAGTTATAGCTGGTACTTTTTCTCTTTATAATTGTAACATATATGCACTCATTGATCCTGGCTCTACTCACTCATATGTTTGTATTGGGGTTTTAGGTAGAGATAGGTTTAAAACACAATAGTTAGATTTTGATGTATGTGTAACTAGTCCATTGGGACATAGTATAATTGATAATAAGGTGTGTAAAGACTGTCCTATAATAGTTCAAGAGAGAGAGTTTCCAGCAGATTTGATTGTGTTGTTTTTTCATGAGTTTGATGTAATTCTGGGAATGGATTGGTTATCCAAGCATCATGTAGTGGTAAATTGTGAACTGAAAATAGTAACTTTTAGGGATGATAAACGGAAGGAAGTTGTAGTAGAAGGTAATTGTTCTAAGCTATCAACTAATGTTATATCAGCAATGCAAGCTAGGTGTTGTCTTAGAAAAGGATGTGAAGCATTTTTAGCTTTAGTCCTTGACTCAAAAAGGGATACAGTGAAGCTTGAGAATATACTGATTGTGAAAGAATTTCCAGAAGTTTTTCCTGAGGAATTACCTGGTCTTCCCCTAGAAAGAGACGATGAGTTGTCTATTGATTTCTTACCTAGTACAACCCCGATATCTAGGGCACCAAATAGAATGGCTCCATTTGAATTAAAAGAGTTAAAGGTTCAATTACAGGAATTGTTAGATAAAGGCTTCATCAGACCTAGTGTGTCACCTTGGGGTGCTCCGATTTTATTTGTTAAGAAGAAGGATGGGTCTATGAGAATGTGTTTCGATTATAGATAGTTGAACAAAGTGACAGTGAAGAACAAATATCCTTTTCCATGAATAGAGGATTTATTTGATCAGTTAAGTGGTGCTGGTGTATTTTCAAAGATAGATTTGCGATCAAAATATTATTAGCTCAGAGTTAAAGATGGGGATGCTCCTAAGATTGCATTTATAACTCGTTATGGGCATTAAGAATTCTTAGTTATGCCATTTGGGTTGACTAATGTACCTACTGCATTCATGGATTTTATGAATAAGGTATTCAAACCCTACTTGGATTGATTTGTTGTAGTATTTATTGATAACATATTAATTAACTCCAGAAATGAAGCCGAGCTTGCTGAACAACTGAGAATTGTATTGCAAACTTTGAAAGAAAATGAGTTGTATGCCAAATTGAGTAAATGTGACTTCTGGCTTAAGGAAGTTTCCTTCCTAGGTCATGTTGTATTTACTGAAGGTGTTAGGGTTGATCCAAATAAAATTGAAGTTATTGTTAACTGAAGACCACCCAGGAATGTACATGAAATTATAAGTTTTCTCGGGTTGGCAGATTACTATCATCGTTTTGTGAAGGGTTTTTCTATCATTGCTTCACCCCTCACTAAGCTATTAAGGAAGAATATTAAGTTTGAATGGTCTGATCATTGTCAAACAAGCTTTGAAAGGTTGAAGAAGATGTTAACTGAAGCTCTAGTGTTAACTCAACCTATTTTAGGAAAAGAGTATGCAATGTATAGTGATGCTTTTAAGGTTGGTTTGGGTTATGTATTAATGAAAGATGGTAAAGTTATAGCTTATGCATCTAGGCAGTTGAAACCACATGAACAGAACTACCTAACTCATGATCTAGAACTAACAGCTTTTGTATTTGCTTTAAAGATTTGGTGACATTACTTGTTTGGGGAAAAATGAAGGATTTATACTGATCTTAAAAGCCTCAAGTACTTGCTTACTCAGAAAGAACTTAATTTGAGGCAGAGAAGATGGTTAGAACTATTCAAAGACTATGATTGTATAGTTGACTACCACCCAGGAAAAGCGAATGTGGTTGATGATGCCTTGAGTCATAAGACAATGGCAATATTGATGTTAAAATAGTGCAGATGGAAATTTGCTTTGGATGGTGCCTTACTAGCACAACTTAAAGTTAGGCCCATGGTTGGGCAAATAGTGATAGATGCTCAGAGGGATGATGTAAAGTTACAACAGATTGTCAAAGCAATTTATGAAGGAGATCAATCAAATTTTTTAGTGAAAGAAGATGGTGGTGAATACTGTTAGTGTAAGCCCTAGCCCCAATACATTGTTATAAATCATTTAATTTAATAAATGAGGCATTTGTTTTATCTATTGATAGAACTATCCAAGAATGTTGTTTCAGTTTAAGTTATCATGTGTGAGGCACATGGTTGTAAGACCTTGAAACAAATGAGACTTCATTCTAAATATCCCTAGACAGTCATTGTTATGGGAATAACAAATGAATTAAGACTAGTATGCTCTCTCTGATAAGTTAAGTTCTGTCTTACAGATCATAAGAACAAGAGTGTCAATCAGAGATCATAGATACATGTTTAGAACACGGTATCTGGATTAGATCCACTCATGAGAACACTACATGGTACAAGTCATAAGTGTTTCTCATATGCAAGTTTTGTATCGGAGTTCTTAGACCTGAAATCTCTATGAAACTCTTTATGAATTACTGTGTACTTTGACATACACCTAACGTACTCGTAACAGAGTGACAAGTATGAGTATGATTGGGTATGCATTGATTCATGTTAGAGAGTAGGAGAGAAGTGAAGGGATTACCCCTCTCATTAAGAGAGAAAATATCATCGACCACTTGATCAATGAACTGAGAAGTGTATGGCCATACCGAGATGTAATCATTATTTATCTGAGAGTTCAGTGTCACTGGAATATCAAGAAAGGAATTAATATATATAAGGATGACTAGTTCCATGCCTTATATTAATTCTGATATTTATGGGTAAGGCACTATGCAAAATTGCATTAGGTCACTAAATGCCATATGTATTTTCATTTAATTTGGAATGCTATAATATCTTGCTAGAGAATATGTATAGCCTTTGAATTAATTTATTAATTCATTGCCAACATTAAATGGACCTATAGGATCGCACACAAAGGATTGGGCTTAAAATATTTAAATTGTGTATTGGGAATTAATTTGGACTTTTATTTAAAGTCAAATTAATGCATAAAATGGGTAAACATATTTTTGACTAAAACATCTAGCTGTTTTAGGCAAATCTGTAAAAACAATTTTTTTGCCTAAAACAGCTGTCAAGGTGCGATTTTGCCTAAAACAACAAATCTGTTAAGCCACGATTTTGCCTAAAAACAGCTAGCTGTTTTAGGCAAATATGTGAAACAAGTTTTTTGCCAAAAACAGCTAGTTGTTTTAGGCAAATATGTTGAACTGTCTTTTTGCCTAAAACATTTTAGGCAAATCTGTTAACAATTGGTCACGAGAGAAATTTGTTGGCATGTGCTAGGTTTAATTTCAATTGATTAATTATCTATGTATAATTAAGTTAATTGAGTAT
Organism: Excoecaria agallocha; assembly: GCA_037975025.1. Taxonomy (NCBI): domain Eukaryota; kingdom Viridiplantae; phylum Streptophyta; class Magnoliopsida; order Malpighiales; family Euphorbiaceae; genus Excoecaria; species Excoecaria agallocha. The sequence goes on along the minus strand of CM075813.1, from coordinate 14,862,758 downwards.
TAAATCCTAATTTGTATTTAATCAAAATATAATACTTGAGAGGGAATTAAAGTAGCCAAAATTCAAACTAAAATACTAGTAGAATTCGACAACTATCACCTTAAATAAGTAAGTTTGTTTTGATTAAATGACTAATGCCATTTGAATTTAAATTCTAATAGAATTTAAATTAAGATATATCTCTTAATTAGGAAGTGATGGAGGCTAAAATTAACACTTAATTTTCGGCACTCACACTTGACCTAAATTAAGTGATATATATTAATGAATTAAATGAAAAAAGTGTATGCCATTTTTTTGCTATTTTTCTCTCTTGGCCGAAATACTCATGGGGAAAGAAATCTTTCTTGTTCTCTTGTGTTCTTGGGCTGAAACAGTAACCTAAAGGAAGAACAAGATCAGATCTTGTGGCTTCAAATCATTTCCATTGTCGAATACACAATCATAGAGCTAGCACTCTTGATTTTAAGCCATCTTTGCAACTGTGTGTGAGAATAGAGGGAGTGGCGTAAAGGCTGTTCCTTGGCATTGGTGGTGAAGATCTAAGGTGGACATATCCTTCTTGGTTGCTGGTCATCATCAAAATCAAGTTTTAAAGACATCTAAAGTTGTAAGTTTAAAACCCTAAAATTGTATGTTTCGATTCTTGCCATGGAATTGTATGGCATGTATGATAAAAATTTTTGTTTTTCCGCTGTTCTATTATCACATTCATACCATGACATATTCCATCAGTGGTATCAGAGCCTAAACATGCTTATTTTAGTGCTTTAGATGCATGAAAAAAAATTAATTAAAAATCGTCATTATGAAAACATACAAATCTGAAATTTTCTGTTTTGAGTTTTTTGCATTGTTTTGATGAAAAAACGATTTTAATTGATTAGATAGGTATTATAATTAATATGACATGTTTATATACTGTCCTAAAATGTTTTAGGAGCTGTTAATGGTCGAATTTAATTAATAATACCTGATAGTACATGTTAATATTAAAACTAGGTGCTATTTGACATGTTAATTGTTAGTTTAACAACTAGTTTTCAATATTAAATGTAAAAACGATTTTGGCATGTTTGTAAGTGATTTTTAAAGATTAAATATAAGGTCTGGACATATTTTAAATTTGGTTTTAATTCTGGTCCATGATAATTTAATTGATTAATTTTAAAATCACTTAAAACTATGACTAGTTTGTGTTTGTTACATGTTTAATCAACATTGTTTGTTTTGTTTTGATTAAAATGGTAAAAACACATTTAGATCAGATTGGTACAGAATATTAAATCAATATTTATGGACTTATTTAGATTATTAAATGACTTATAAAAGTGATTTAAATATTTGTGCATTTTATGGCATTACATAAGCATTAAGCAACTAGTTTTTGTTGTTTGTTTGTTTTTGCATGAATGCCATGTACTATATATGTGTTCTTCATGATTTTATATTTTTAATTCATGTTAGCACATATTATATGTATTTTTAATGTTTATGGGCTGTATGACATAAAATTAAAAATGGCAAAATTGGAAATTATACTAGAGTTGATTTATGGCACAAATCTAACTAGTTTGTGTTTTGGGCTTTTAAGATAACTTATTCAATAAGAGGATTTAGTCCATTGGGCTTCGGCCCAGGCCCATCACGGGGGCAAATCTTAAAGGTTCAAGTACATAATTTCCATTAATGGGCTTGGCTAAATTAATTAAAATTGGACTTTATTTTATCCATGAATGTTATGTATATTTATTTGCTAATTTGGTGTGATAAATGGATATGCATGGTGCATTCATGGGCCCTGGGTTTTGTAATTAAATATGGCCTACGAGCCATTATATTTTGTTGTAAAAGTTTTTCATTTATTTCTTAGAATAGAATATATTTGAAGACTTTGTAAATCAAGATGAAGCCCACCGGAGTGGAGAAGCCCAACTCGAAGATTCTTATGTAATAGTATAGAATCTTAATTGTATGCTTTTGGGCCCATGTTTGTCACGCTTTACTTTATGCAATTATTTATATATGCATGCTATGTATGGATGACAAAGCGTATGCCATGTAAGCCGTAATAAAATTAATCCCTAAAATAGTAAGTCACAAAGTTGCCTTCCTAATTCGAAACATGTCAAGGCATCGATCATCGGTCACGTAGACTAGGAGTCCTAGATGTGCCCGATTATCTTTGTGAGGCATGGGTTGTGAATGTAGGTTGGACTTATCTTGGAAAGGGATGCCCGGACCTAGGCAACTAATAAATGGGTTTGTACTATAACATCTTAAGATGTTAGCCCATTTGATCCAAGAGTCATGTACGAGACATGATTGGAGTTTTCCTACCTAAGTAACTTAACTTATTAGGTGTACAGGCTCAGCTTGACTAATAAGTTGTTGTGAAAAGTGGATCTTGGCCCACATCAAATCACTAATACGAATTATTTAAAGGGATATTAATTCGGTTTGTGGGATTATAATAAGACCTCATTTAATCTTGCTAAATTTTATTGTAGATTGAAAATGGCATCTTCAAACAACAATTTCTCATTGCTATCGATCCTTGAAAAGGACAAATTGAATGGCACCAATTTCATAGACTGGTCTCGAAACTTAAGAATAGTTCTTAAGCAAGAGAAGAAGTCGTATGTTTTGGATGCACCCTTACCTGAGGAACCTACTAGGAATGCTTCTATGGTTCAAAAGGAAACTTTTGAGACCAAGAAAAGTGACTCTAATGATGTGACCTGTTTGATGCTAGCCACTATGGTGCCTGACTTGCAAAAGCAATTTATGGACCAAGAGGCCTATGCGATCATGGTGCACCTCAAGGAGATGTTCCAAGAGCAAGCTCATCACGAGAGGTTCGTGACAACAAAGGCCTTAATTTCTTGCAAGATGGCTGAGGGTACTCCTGTTAGTACCCATGTACTCAAGATGAAAGGGTATCTTGATACTCTTGAGAAGCTTGAGGTACTAGTGCCAAAGGAATTGGCCACTGACTTGATCTTAGGATCATTGCCTGCTGCTTATGATCCATTTGTGATGAATTATAACATGCATGCAATGAGCAAGTCAGTCACTGAGCTTCATGGGATGCTTAAGAATGCTGAAGAGAACATTCGAAAGACCAATCCCGTACTAATGGTTCAAAAGGGAATTAAGAAGGGACCTGCTAAGGGAAAGGGAAAGGGAAAGGGAAAACCCAAGTCAGTTGGGAGTGCACCTCAGGCCTAATCCAAGTCCAAGGCGCCAAAACTCAAAGAGAGTAAGAGCACTTGCTTCCATTGCAACAAGATAGGGCATTGGAGGAAGAATTGCGCTCTCTTCAAGGAAGTACAAAAGAAGAATGGAGCCAAGGTGTCCAGTTCTGGTATTTTTGTTGTTGAAATTAACCTTTCTATTTCTACCACTTGGGTATTGGATACCGGTTGTGGTTCTCACATTTGTTCAAATGTGTAGGGGCTAAGAAATAGGCGGTTACTTGGGAAGAATGAAGTGCACCTCCGTGTGGGGAATGGAGCACGAGTTGCTGCCATGGAGATAGGCGACTATCACCTCACTTTACCTTCTGGACTTTGTATTGTTTTGAATAATTGTTATTATGTGCCTGCTATGAGCAGAAACATTATTTCAGTTTCATGTTTGGATAATGATGAATTTGATTTTGTTATTAAAAATGGCAATGCTCATATTCGTCACCAAGGCATTTCTTATGGCAATGCCATGTTGCAAAATGGTCTTTATATCCTTGATTTACAAAACAAAGAGTCAATATACAACATTAATACAAAGAGGGTTAAATCAAACGAATTGAACCCTACTTACTTTTGGCATTGTCGTTTAGGACATGCAAACGAAAAATGCATTTCAAGACTCCACAAAAATGGAGTGCTTGGGTCATTCGACTTAGAATCTTATGACACATACGAGCCATGTTTGCATGGAAAAATGACAAAGAGTCCTTTTAATAAAAAAGGTGAGAGGACTAATGGCTTATTGGAACTAATACATACCGATGTATGTGGACCTTTAAGTACACATGCTAGAGGTGGTTTTAGCTACTTCGTGACATTCACAGATGACTTCAGTAGATATGGCTATGTCTATCTAATGAAGTACAAGTCTGAAACTTTTGAGAAATTCAAAGAGTTTAAGAACGAAGTAGAAAACCAACTTGGCAAAAGTATAAAAGCCATTCGATCAGATCGAGGTGGTGAATACTTAAGCCAAGAGTTTGACAGTCATTTAAAGGAGTGTGGTATTATTCCACAGCTCACTCCTCCTGGAACACCTCAATGGAATGGTGTGTCCGAAAGGAGAAATCGAACTCTGTTGGACATGGTTCGATCTATGATGAGTCAAACTAATCTTCCTATCTCTTTTTGGGTTTATGCATTAGAAACTGCTGCGTTTCTATTGAACCGTACTCCAACTAAAGCAGTTGAGAAGACACCATACGAGGTATGGACTGGGAAAGAACCCAATATGTCTTTTCTCAGGATTTGGGGCTGTGAAGCACATGTTAAGAAATTAACATTTGACAAACTAGAGTCCAAATCTAGTGTCTGCTTGTTTGTGGGGTATCCTAAAGAAACAAAGGGATACTACTTTTACTCACAAGCCGAGAACAAAGTATTTGTTACTCGCAAGGTTGTTTTCTTGGAAAAGGAGTTCCTTCTCAAGAAAGACAGTGGGAGTAAAGTAGAACTTGGAGAAATTCAAGCACCACAAACTCCTATAGAAGATGGTTTGGAAATGGGATCAAGTTCACAACCAGTTGTGGAACAAGAACCCATTACATAAGAACCTAGAAGGTCCGGTAGGGTACATCAGGAGATTGAGAGATATGGATTTCTAATCACTGACAGTGACACTATTGAGTTAGTAGATCGTGAGGACCCTACTACCTACCGAGAAGCTATTGAGAGCCCAGACTCGAAAAATTGGCTTGAAGCCATGAAATCCGAGATGCAATCAATGTACGATAACCAGGTTTGGACCTTGGTTGATCCACCGGAAGGTGCTAAGGTAATTGAATGCAAGTGGCTATTCAAACTCAAAGCTGATAAGACCTACAAAGGTAGACTAGTAGCAAAAGGTTTTCGACAAACTCATGGTGTAGACTATGACTAGACCTTTTCGCCTGTAGTCATGCTCAAATCCATTAGGATTTTGCTTGCCATAGCTGCATATCATGATTATGAGATATGGCAAATGGATGTCAAAACTGCTTTCCTCAATGAAAATTTACTTGAGGATGTGTATATGACACAGCCTGAAGGTTTTGTCAATCCCAAGCATCCTAAGAAGGTTTGTAAGCTTCAAAAATCCATTTATGGATTAAAGCAAGCATCCCGAAGTTGGAATCTTTGTTTTGATGAGGCAGTCAAAGAATTTGACTTCATCAAGAACGAAGATGAGCCTTATGTGTACAAGAAGGTTAGTGGGAGCATAGTAGTATTTCTGGTCCTATATGTGGATGACATCCTTCTCATTGGGAATGACATTCCAACATTGCAAAAGGTTAAGCAATGGTTGGGAAAATGTTTCTTAATGAAAGACTTAGGTGAAGCCGAGACAATACTTGGTATTCGAATCTATAGAGATAGATCGAATCGGCTCTTGGGACTAAGTCAAGAAAAGTACATAGACAAAGTACTAAAGCATTTTAGTATGGGAGACTCAAAGAAAGGGTACATACCTTTGGCTTTAGGAGTTCCTTTGACTAAAGAACAGTGCCCTAAAACCAAAGAGGAAAGGGACAACATGAGTAGAATCCCATATGCATCTGCTATTGGATCTATCATGTACGCTATGTTATGTACTAGATTGGATGTTGCTCATGCACTGAGTATAACCAGTAGGTTTCAGCAAGACCCTGGTGAGAAGCACTGGTCTACTGTAAAAGGGATTCTGAAGTACCTGCGAATGACTAAGGATCACTTCTTAGTGTATGGTGGTTAAGAAGAGCTCGTCATACAAGGTTATGCTGATGCTGCCTTTTAGACCAGCACTCAGGATTCTAGATCGCAATCTGGGTTTGTTTTTGTTTTGAACGGTGGTGCTGTCAGCTGGAGAAGCTCAAAGCAAGAAACCGTTGCTGACTCAACTACGAAATCTGAGTATATTACAGCAAGTGAGGCTGCAAAAGAGGCTGTTTGGATTAAAAATTTCATTTCTGGATTAGGAGTGGTCCCAAGCATCCTAGATCCATTAGAAATTTTCTATGACAACAACAGGGCCATAGCACAGGCCAAGGAGCCCCGGTCACACCAGAAATCCAAACACATACTCAGGAGGTACCACCTGATCAGAGAAATCATTGATCGTGGGGACGTTAAGGTTAGCAAGATAGCAAGTGAAGACAATGTAGCAGATCCTTTGATGAAACAATTGCGTCCAAATCTGCACGAAGCTCATTTGAGAGCGTTCAGTCTTAGGGCTATGCCTAATTGGGACTAGTGCTAGTGGGAGATTGTTAGTGTAAGCCCTATCCCCAATACATTGTTATAAAGCATTTAATTTAATAAATGAGGCATTTATTTTATCTATTGTATTCCTGTGCATATCAATTGATAGAACTATCCAAGAATGTTGTTTCAATTTAAGTTATCATGTGTGAGGCACATGGTTGTAAGACCTTGAAACAAATGAGACTTCATTCTAAATATCCCTAGTCAGTCATTGTTATGGGAATAACAAATAAATTAAGACTAGTATGCTCTCTCTGATAAGTTGAGTTCTGTCTTACAGATCATAAGAACAAAAGTGTCAATCAGAGATCATAGATACATGTTTAGAACACGGTATCTGGATTAGATCCACTCATGAGAACACTACATGGTACAAGTCACAAGTGTTTCTCATATGCAAGTTTTGTATCGGAGTTCTTCGACCTGAAATCTCTATGAAACTCTTTATGAATTACTGTGTACTTTGACATACACCTAATTTACTCGTAACAGAGCAACAAGTACGGGTATGATTGGGTATACATTGATTCATGTTAGAGAGCATGAGAGAAGTGAAGGGATTACCCCTCTCATTAAGAGAGAAAATATCATCGGCCACTTGATCAGTGAACTGAGAAGTGTATGGCCATACCGAGATGTAATCATTATTTATCTGAGAGTTCAGTGTCACTGGAATATCAAGAAAGGAATTAATATATATAAGGATGACTAGTTCCATGCCTTATATTAATTCTGATATTTATGGGTAAGGGACTATGCAAAATTGCATTAGGTCACTAAATGCCATATGCATTTTCATTAAATTTGGAATGCTATAATATCTTGCTAGAGAATATATATAGCCTTTGAATTAATTTATTAATTCATTGCCAACATTAAATGGACCTATAGGATCGCACACAAAGCATTGGGCTTAAAATATTTAAATTGTGTATTGGGAATTAATTTGGAATTTTATTTAAAGTCAAATTAATGCATAAAATGGGTAAACAGATTTTTGCCTAAAACAGCTAGCTGTTTTAGGCAAATCTGTAAAAATAGTTTTTTTGCCTAAAACAGCTAGACTGTCAAGGTGCGATTTTGCCTAAAACAGCTAGCTGTTTTAGGCAAATCTGTTAAGCCACGATTTTGCCTAAAATAGCTAGCTGTTTTAGTCAAATCTGTGAAACAAGTTTTTTGCCTAAAACAGTGTTGAACTGTCTTTTTGCCTAAAATAACTTGCTGTTTTAGGCAAATCTGTTAACAGTTGATCACGAGAGAAATTTGTTGGCATGTGCTACGTTTAATTTCAATTGATTAATTATCTATGTATAATTAAGTTAATTGAGTATTAAATCCTAATTTGTATTTAATCAAAATATAATACTTGAGAGGGAATTAAAGTAGCCAAAATTCAAACTAAAATACTAGTAGAATTCGGCAACTATCACCTTAAATAAGTAAGTTTGTTTTGATTAAATGACTAATGCCATTTGAATTTAAATTAAGATATATCTCTTAATTAGGAAGTGATGGAGGCTGAAATTAACACTTAATTTTTGGCACTCACACTTGACCTAAATTAAGTGATATATATTAATGAATTAAATGAAAAAAGTGTATGCCGTTTTTTTGCTATTTTTCTCTCTTGGCCGAAATACTCAAGGGAAAATAAATCTTTCTTGTTCTCTTGTGTTCTTGGGCTGAAACAGTAACCTAAAGGAAGAACAAGATCAGATCTTGTGGCTTCAAATCATTCCCATTGCCGAATACATAATCATAGAGCTAGCACTCTTGATTTTAAGCCATCTTTGCAAGTGTGTGTGTGAGAATAGAGGGAGTGGCGTAAAGGCTATTCCTTGGCATTGGTGGTGAAGATCTAAGGTGGACATATCCTTCTTGGTTACTGGTCATCATCAAAATCATGTTTTGAAGACATCTAAAGTTGTAAGTTTAAAACCCTAAAATTGTATGTTTTGATTCTTGTCATGGAATTGTATGGCATGTATGATAAAAATTTTTGTTTTTCTGCTGTGCTATTATCACATTCATACCATGTCATATTCCATCAAATACTACCATAACAGGTTGTGTATTCCTGTTGACAAAGAAGTGAAAAGAATATTGTTGCATGAAGCATAAAATACTGCATTTACTATGCATCCAGGTCGGAACAAGATGTATCAAGAGTTGAAATAGTTTTACTGGTGGCTTGGCATGAAGAAAGATATTATTGATTATGTTTCTAAATATCTAACATGTTAGCAAGTGAAAGCAGAACATCAATTTCCTTCAGGTCTCTTAAATCCCATTCCGATTCCATAGTGGAAGTGGGAAGACATTACCATGGATTTTGATACTAGTTTGCCTCTTTCGCAAAGAAAATATGATGCTGTTTGGGTAATAGTGGATAATTTAACAAAAGTAGCTCACTTTTTACCAGTTCGAACAAATTATTCCATGGATAGGCTTGCAAAATTATATGTGAATGAGATTTTAAGATTACATGGTATACCTATGTCTATAATTTTGGATCGAGATCTAAGGTTTACATCGAGATTTTGGCAGAGTCTACAGCAAACTTTGGGAACACAGCTTAAGTACACTACAGCTTTTCATCCTTAAATGGAATGGGCAATCAAAAAGGGTTGTTTAGATTCTAGAAGATATGATGAGGGGATGTGCTTTGGAGTTTTTTGGAAGTTGGGATAAATATATGGCTTTAATGGAATTTGCCTATAATAATAGTTATCAAAATAGTATTCAAATGGTACCATATGAGGCTTTGTATGGCATGAAATGTAGAACTCTAGTCTGCTGGACTAAGTTGACTGAATGTAAGTTAATTGGTCCTAACCTTGTTAGAGATACAAAGGAAAAAGTTTAAGTTATCAAGCAGAGGCTGAAAGAAGCTAGTAACAGGCATAAATCATATGCTGACTTAAAAAGAAAAGATATCGAGTACCAAGTGGGTGACAAAGTGTTTTTGAAGGTATCTCCCTGGAGAAAAGTTCTTAGATTTGGGAAAAAGGGAAAACTTAGTCCCAGATTCATTTGTCAGTATGAAATTCTTCAACGAGTCGGACTAGTGGCTTATAGGTTGGCTCTTTCTATGGAATTAGCCAAGCTTCATGATGTGTCTTATGTGTCTATGCTTTGACGATATTGCTCTGATGAATCTCATAAGTTACAAGTTCAGGATATTCAATTACAGCCATATTTCAAGTATGATGAGGAACCGAAAGAAATCCTAGCTAGGGAAATCAGGCAATTGAGGAACAAGCAGATCCCTCTAGTTAAAGTACTCTGGTAACATCATGGTGTGTAGGAAGTGACTTGGGAACTAGAGGCAGCCATGAGGGAGCAATATCCTCAATTATTTGAATCAGGTATGAATTTCGAGGACGAAATTCTTTAAGAAGGAGAGGATTGTAAGGCTCCTAAAATGGCCCCAATTGAATTTGCATATTTTTTTAGTAGGATTTTTATTTGATTAAGATTAAAATTAAATGAGAATTTCATATAAGTACGGGACAAGGAATAAATTATGTTTTTATTATTTTAATTGCATGAAAATAAAATTAATAGTGTGGTTTAATATTAATTGAGGGTATAATCTAAGTAAAATGTATTAATTTGGGGTAAATTTATAATTATGGCATTTTAGGGGCCAATTATGAATAAAAGCATAAATTGAGAGGTCAATTTAAGAGAAGGAATAAATTGATAGGTCAATGTATGAAAGGAATTAAAAGGAGGGGTTAATGTTTAACATGCAAAGACTAGCTAGGTTAAATTGTGACATGCAAAAGGTTTAAGGACTAAAAGAGAGATTTTCCTTAACACTATATAAGTCGAAGATAGTGGAGAAGGGGCCGGATTTTCCATGGAGTTTCAAAAACTAATTCTTCTCTTTAGACATTTTCTTTGAACCTTTAAGGGTTTAACTTAGTATGTGAAGAAAGATTTTGCATGTGGGGTATTAATCAAGAGTTTGGTGCATCAAATTAAGTTAATTAAGCTATTAAATGACACCTTCATCTTCTACTTCATTTTCTTCTTTTCATTTTGGTTGAGGTAAATGTTGAATAAGTGCTGGAAATTTTAATTGATGATGATGATATTTGTGAAGGAGAAGAGGAGGGTAGAAAGAGTAAAGGAAAGGAAATTGCAATGGATTGAAAACTAGGGGAAAATCATCCAAGGTATGGAATTAGGGCTACCTTAATGCATGTGAATTTGGTTGTTGCATGTAAATATGGTCGTTGGAAATTGTTGTGATTAAATTGAATTTATAGTAATTAAAAGAGAGTATAATGTATGAAATGTGCATAAAGGGATGAGATGAATATTCTAACCTAGTGACTGAAAGTTTAGTGTAAGTTGTAATAGAGACCTCTAATTGTAACAATTCAAATTTTTGTAGTTATATGAGACATTTTACTACCAAATTGAAGAAGGAACCTAGCTTTAATTCTGCCTCTAGATATTTTTTATGATTTACTGAATTTATGAGAACTTTTATTTTCGGATTTTGGACTAGGTTAGGGAAAAATTGAGATATCTGTATGTACAATGGTCAGAATGACATGAGATTAATTCGTATAAAAAATAGACTCATAAATAGACTTTTTATATGAAGGAAGTATGACTTAAAATATATGCAAACATGTCAAATGTTGAATTGAAATTCATAGGTACTGAATGTATTGTTAGGGGACAAACCATAGTAAATTGGGTATAACTTTTTGTAGAGTTGTTAAAATGCTACAAAGTAAAATTTTGGTAAAACTAGAGAATGAAAGTATAACTTTGATGAAGAAATGTTGGTCTAAATCCCTCTTAATTTTATGCTATGAATTTTTATAAGTGACAGCAAACACTATTTCGGTTCTATGAACAGCCTGTTGTATTTCTCAAATATCTTGAGCTATAGGTAAGATATTAAGGTGAATTTTAATGCTCTAGAAACTAGACAGATAGGGAAATAAGATTGTAGACGATCATTTAGCCTAAAAATGACATTTTAAAATTCATTTGTTGCTCACAAGTGGAGTCAAGAGTGCTGCCCTGAACAGATTATTAATGTACTTTATCTTATGGTTTTCAATTAATTGAACTAAATATGTTTTTATGTGATTAAAAAATGACTTGGATAGGGCATGTAATATGAATATTAATACAAGATTATATGTATACATATACATTCACATGTGTACATGGGTAAGGACTTGTGATGAATATATCTCACATATATTTGTGATGAAATTTGATCATGATGATATGTATGTTCAAACACAAATATTTTTATTACTATAAGTGTATATGAATATATGACGTACACTAGAGACATAAGTATGATGATATGATTATACATGAGCAAAATATATGATATTGGTGCAAGCATGATATATATATATATGTATATTAAATAAACTCATAAATTATTTTTCCTGCTACTAGAGTTCAATTGTTGATATATAGGCGCCTATAGGGATATTGCAGCTGCCACTGTTGACCTTTATAGGTCTAAAGTATAGTTGATCCTGTTGGAACATGCACAGTCCATTTGGGTTGTTACTTAACCTCGTTTGGGTCCTCGACCGGTCCACCATACAGTTGTCCCTGATTAGGTCCATAGTTTTGATATCTTTGGATATCCAGCATTTTGATACCCTCGGGTATCCACTGATCCCGTTATCCACTTTTAGAACTTAAGCATGCTAATTTAAAGTATTAATAATTCTCAGTTATTCATAGTATGATTTAGGCATATGATATATGGATTATCATGTTTAACTATAATTTCTAATGCATATATTGATATCTAATTACATGATGTACAGAACTCATTATGAATTATTTAGATTCGAGTATGTTGAAATTATTGAAGAGTTACATTGTTGTTGAGATATAGTGCTTTGTTTTATACTTTTTTCTATTATGTAAACTATATTATTTTCTAGTATTTGTATATTAAATAGCTATGACGACCACTGTGAGTGGTTGTCTTTCATGTTTAGTATCCCCTTTATGCTATATAGCTTAGCACGGGTTATTTTGATCCATGTAGGTTTTGGTAGTCAAGGCTTTTGCCCAGGAACATTTTCTACATCAGGACAGGCCAACACCAGTCTATAGAAGTTGATGTAGGAATTTTGATAAATTTTGTATAGTTTCTTACATGTTTAATATGTATAAGGTTTGTAATATATATATGTATGTCATATGGAGGTTAAGGTTGTAATAAGTTCATAGTGAGAATGCTATTATGCATGCATCTAGATGTTTTAATGACTTTATTCAAATGTTCTGAAATGCTGAATGCCATGCATGATAGTGAAATGTCTAAGATAGTAGAATCTAGTATTATTAAGAAAATGGGCTGCATATGGAGTCAATATGCTTATTCAAAATGAAATTTACATCAAGATATGAGAAACCTAATTAGTATATTAGTTATATGATTAAATGGATCAGATGACGTGAATGAATATAGATGTTAAATGAGTTAATTGCTTAACACAATATGATTTAAGTAGATTGCATGATATATAGTAAAGATGCTTGAGTAGCGTGTTTCAGTATAGCTATTTTGTAAGATGTTAATCAATTAATATATTTTGTTACGAGACTCTGATGTATATTGTAAAGTCTTAATAGTTTAACACTCTTATGGATTAAGTATGAATATCAGTTCTCTATATAGTTGGTATATGTTTATGTTGCATAGTAAAACATGTGTAATGAGATGGATAAAGTGATATGTATAGATTATAGGATATGGGTGCTACAAACACCGTAATGTGAAATTGTGTATTTATGAATTTAAAGAATCTATACATATTTATAGGCGGCATATGATCAATCATGTTATTTATTTTTTATTTGAAATCATATGTTTATGCTTACATGTTTATGCTCACATGCTTATGCTTATAAGTTTATACTTATATGTTAACATGCTAAAGTATATGAAGACAGTGATATATGTTCATTCATAGCTACTTGTATTTTATTGATTATACATGTATACATATGTATACATATTGGAGATTATGTGCCATCTTATATGTACATATATTTACATAAATGTGCAAAATGTATATTGAAAGCACAAGCATGGTAAATGGAATGAATATAATCACAATATTGCCTATAAATAAAGTTCAATTATGGATAGATAGGCATACCTATAGGGAGTTAGTTGCAATTGTTAAAGTTTGGCCTCATTTTAGTAATAAAGTACAAAGATGGTCCCATTTAGATCATAAACAACCCTATTTTAGTTGTTAGCTGACCCCATTTCTGTCCGTTTGACCGATCTAGAGTATAGTTCCACCCTGTTTAGGTCTAAAGATTTAATATGTTTGGATATCTAAAGTTTTGATACATAAAGTATCTAAAGTTCCCATTATCCACTTTCATAACTTAGGTAGGACAATTCGAATTATAATTATAATTATAGTATTTGAATCAAAGCATAAATGCTTAGATGTTATTGATGGATTACATGATTGATTCAAATTATAGAAATTGCATCACAAGTATAAATGCTCAAAGTATATTAATCAACCATATGAATTATGTATGCTGAAATATTTGTTTATCTTTGTTGTTTTACTGATTATATACTTTTATATGTGCTAGAATTAGTAATTTATTATCATTGATATCCTTTATTATAAATGATGCATGTTGAGTGTGTTTATTGATGACTGCTACGAGTGGTCATCAAGCATGCATTATCCCCACTAAGTTTTATAGCTTAGCATAAGTTATTTTATCTATATAGGTTTTGTAGTTAGGAATTTTGCATAAGAACATATCTTTACATCAAGAAAGAGCAACACAAATTAAGAAGAAGTTGATGTATGGATTTCTTTATCAATATTTTGTATAAATTTTGTATTAGGAGTCAAATGTATAGAATGATGTATCTATTGTTAGAACATTGAGTTATATAAGCTCACTTTTGTAAGAGAACAGTAAATGTATGCCATTATGATATAAAGAAATTGACATACAATGTGAAATGCATGCATGTATATTCTAAAGTAATCTTATATAGTGCTAGTATGTATGTTTGGCTAAAAGAGATAAATTATGTGAATAACTATAGTAATGCCTAATAGATATTTATGATAACTAGCATGTTGATGCAATGGTATGATCAATGTATGCTTGATGGTATAACAATATAGTAAAATTGATTAATGATGCATGACACAATAATATGGTTACGTTAATAGAATCAGGGTGTTATAATTTGGTATCAAAGTGCCTAGGTTTAACCTTTCTCGATCAATAGAAGTTTAGAAATCTATAATATGATATAGTGTGGTGTTGGCCTAATGCAAAAGTTCCTGTTTTTCTTATAGATAGTAGGTGAAGAATTTTAGGGATGCCATTAAGGAATCAGCTGAATGTAACTTGCCTATTAGAACGAATCCCTTTAATCTTGAATCTTCATCATCTAATTGGAATGAGAACCCTACAGCCATTCCTAGTGAAGTACTATTAAAATTTTCTTAGGACATGGTACAAATTCTTCAAAGGATGACTATGCGTAAAGCTTTGATAATTGATATAAGAAAAAATGGCATAGAGGAATTCTTGGGCACTAATCTGGAGTAATTTAAAGCTACTAAGTTATGTTTGGAAAAGATTGGAAGATTCTTTGATGAAATTCAGTGCCTAGTCAATCATAAGGTGTCTTATGCTATGTGCTTACTTCAAGGAGCAGTATATGATTGGTGGAAACTAGTATTAAATAGGCCCAATTACCAGATCCACTTACATAGGAGCTTTTCGAAGAAAAGTTTAGAAAGAAGTATGTTACAAAAGCTTATAAGGAAGACAAATTGAAGTAGTTCTTGAATATAAAACAAAGAGTTATGAATGTGGCTGAATATGAAAAAGAGTTTAGTCATCTATGCAAATATGTTCCTATTTCGATGCTAACGAAGGCTTTTAAGTGTAGAAAGTTTTAAGATTGATTAAATGATCGAATTAAAGAGAAGTTAATAGGACCTACATCTATGCACATGGTGAATTTTCATCAATTTGTTATTGCATCCTTACAGGTTGGGAAGAATGAGCTGGCTAAAAGGGAAAGACAACAAAAAAAAGGGGCTGAAGGTGGATCTTTCACTAGAAAGAGACTTAAAGGATCATAAGGAAACCAGCCAGGCAAGTCTATTTTTAATCCTGCTAACAAGGGAAGAAGACAAGAATCATTTACAATATCTAAGTTTAGTAGAAAGGCTTTAGGATGACAAAGTAATGATCAGCCACCCGAATGTCCTCATTGTTATAGGCAATATTAGGGTAATTATAGGAAATTTTTTGGAGCATATTTTAGGTGTGGTAGCACAGATTATTATATATCAAACTACCACTCGATGCGGGAGCAAGGGTTTGCATAGTAGGGTAGCAGGGAAGCTTCTAATGTACCCTCCTCTAGTAGAGGCAAAGGCTGAGGCAGAAGCAGAGGGTGCAGTGGATTAAATCATCATGGCTCCCAATCTAAGAATATGTCTAAGTTAGTTGATTGACCTATAATTTTAATTATTCTGGTCATGCTTATGAAATAAAATATTAAAAGGACCAAAATGCTCGTAAAGTCATAACTAGTATTTTCTCTTTCTTTGAGTTTGATATTTATGGACTTATTGATCTTGGTTCCACCAATTCTTATGTTTGCATTGAGGATATAGGTAGGAATGTGTCAAATATGCATCAATTAGATTGTGATATTTGTGTAACTAGTCCAATGGGACAAAATATCTATATGAAAAAAGTATTCAAAGATTGTTAGATTATGATTGAAAGAAAATAATTATTAACTAATCTTATTGACTTGCCTTTTCGGGAATTTGATGTTATTTTGGGCATAGATGGGTTTCTTAAGTAATTTTCAAAACACTTACCTAGTCTCCCACCTAAAAGGGAAGTGGAGTTGTTTATAGAAATTCAACCTAGTGCAACTTCTATTTCAAAAGCACCATGCAGGAGGGCTCCTACAAAATTAAAGGAGTTAAAGGTTTAGTTAAAAAAGTTGCTTGACAAAGGCTTTATTAGGTCCAATGCATCGCCTTAGGGTGTAAGAGTTATATTTGTTAAAAAAGAAAGATGGTATGATAAGAATGTACATAGACTATAGATAGATGAATATGCTAATAGTGAAAAATAAGTATTCATTGCCTAGAATTGAAGATTTATTTGATCAATTGAAAGGTACTGGAGTGTTTTCAAAGATTGATTTATGATCAAGGTACTACCAACATTGAGTGGAGGATGTGGAAGTAACACCCTTATCCTTTAACCTAGCTATATCACTTAATTCAATCCCTTAAACATGCATTACTATGCTATCAAGCTGATGGCATTACTATATGGAAGTCTCATGCAAAAGCATTAATCATTACATATGATCTTTAAGAAATAATACTTTAATTATACAAGAGTCCTTTAAAACATTATAATGTTTCCATATACAAAACAATTATACTTATACAAAAATTCCAACATAATTTAAAACTCTAAAACAAAAAAGGAACCAAAATAAAGATAAAATACTTTCAATCTTCTAAGATTTGTGTTGGACATCTTAATGCAAAGATCAACCCTAAGAAAAACTTCTATCCTTACAACCAACACGGATAAAAGGCCATGCTAAGCTGTAAAGCTTAGTGGGGAATATAAAACATGATAAACAACCACTCATAGTGATAGTCCACAAGCACTTATCATAAACCACAAATATTCCTTAAGATTCAATGTTGAAGATGCAACCCAAGAAATGAAACATGAATCACATTTATATCAACATAAAAAAATCATATGATTCATTGAAAATGAATTTGTCATTGATGCTTTGTGATCACAACAAATAATCAAACAAGCATAAACATCTTTAGGCCCTTTAAATTAATCATTTATATAAAATGGTTACTATTACTTGAATTAATATAGTACGAATACTTTTAAACTCATATTTACCAATACTCCAATTATTAACAATCCAATTAGTTAAAATAATTATTTTCCTTATATCAATGATTTATGTACCCTTAAGATTTTCATCACAACTTAAGTCTTTCAGTTACCTAAAGATTGTACTTATTATCAATCTTATAGATCATCTCAATAGAAATTAAGATAAATATACTTATCCTCTTAAATATACATATCTATCCATCAAGCACATCAATTATACATTTATCCCTCGATTATTCTATATATAAATAATTACATAGATCACATGTTCCCATGTAAAAGCATACAAAACAATAAAAATTATTTGATAAGAACATGTCCAATGAGAATACATATATATATATATATACTTACATACTATGGTAACACATTTTGATATAAACATATAACTACATAACTTTTAAATTTCTAGATAGGGCGACACTTTATAATTATGATATTGGTTTCATTCATTTAATAATATAATACTTTTTTACTCTATGTCATGTTTTTCCACAAACCACACATTAACATATACCATAGTAATGTATATTAAAATAAAAGCATATAATCACCAAGAACATGTATAAACCACTAATATTGACATAGCACTAATATTCTAGAAATTCATTATGTATAGGTCTATAATATAATCATGATACCATGATGTAATCTAATTATAAATACATGCTTTAATGAAATAAAAGAAATTTCATATAAAATATTATGAAGTAAAATTAAGAATTTTTATGCTTTAACAATATTTAAATATAACAACAAGCTTTGCTTAATTTTTGCATAAAGTCTGTACTATTCTAAAAAAGTTGATAACGTGTAATACAAAAGGACTCAAAGGTACCAAACAGTGTGACTGATCAAGTTGACCCAAAATGGGTCGACTATAATCCACACGGGATTGTTATGATCCAAATGGGACCATGTCTATCCAATTGCCCAAATGGTGTCAACTATAACCCAAATGGGACCATGTTTCTTTAGTTGCCCAAATGATGTCAACTACAACCCAAATAGGGTTGAAATTTGTAGCTGCATGGTACCCTTATAGGCATGCCTATCTATCTACATGCTAAACTCAATGTAGGTAGTTAAATCTCTTTACAAAAACTCACTTTGCTTATCTTAACTTTATTCAAATACACACACACACACACACACACACACACACACATATACACAAACACACACATTTATAAAAATGTATACTTATGTGAAACTATGTAATGTAATCAACATTTGATAATCAACATGTGATCATATCCACTTTTGAGTACTGTTATTCTTTATTTGTAAGGACATTTAGGCATATATATCCTTATGAACACATATATAAACAACATTTATCATCATGTTATATTGAGTGCCTTTATTCAAAACATACATGCCAAAATATCTATTTTTTTCATGTTTCATATAAACATGCCATATGATTAAGAACATAGTTGATTATGCGTATAATTTCATATCTGTACAAGCTTTGTACTATCATACTTGAGCTTTTACCACGTATTCTAACTCTTATACATACCATCTTATGATAGATAACATGAACTTTTAATTATGCACAAGTATAGTCAATTTCATTTATCAACATAAATCTAGATACACGAGCATATGAGATGGTAATCATATATTGTAGCATGATAACATATAGGTGTGGAAGTATATTCATGATCTGTCAATTGGTAATAAGTATGGTGTTTATTCATATGCATATGATATGTCATAACTCATCCACTTTATAAATATGGTATTGTCTTATATTTATCTACATACATTTCATTATAATTAGACTAGCATTATAGCTTTCCTTTTAAGCATTATCTATCTTTATTCTAATTAATTATGTTTATTTAGTCTTCATTATTTCACACTTTATTAAGTTAGTATGTGAGACAATGTAAGGCTTGTACAAAGAAAGAGGAGAAAAAGGCATGAAGAAGAGAAGGGGGTAACTCAGCACACAAGGCATGAGTTGTGATAGAGGCAAGGTGGGATGAGTCATTCCAGTGGGCCAACTTATGAAAGAAAGCATCAACAGGTAGAAGGAATGAGTCGTGCATTAAGGGATGACTCGGGACAATGAGGGATGACTTGGGACAATGATGGATGACTAGTGCCCATAGAGACTAGTCGTGATAGGGAACAAAAGGGGATTACTCATGCCCTAAGAGACTAGTTGTGATAAGGAAGAAAAATGGATGACTCATGCCTTAAGGGACTAGTAGTGATAGGGCTAGGGTAGATTTCAAAGTTTGCTTTAAACTTTATTTTTGACCTATCAAATGACATTTTTTCTAGAATGGTCTTCTACAAACTTCATCCACTATGATTCTAATTTCAGGAATATTAAAAATCCCTTAAAAATCATTTCTAAATCTTAGGATATTGGAAAAACATTGAGGACTATTCTTAATGATAGGGTTGTATGTATGTTTGGTTTTCAAGCTAAATTAGGGTCCATTTAGAAACATATTTAAAATTTAGTTTCTTCATACTTATGAGAGTATAGTTTCTAACCCAATTAGAATTATTAAATATACCATTCTAAAATTGAGATATAGGCAAAAGAGTACCATTGGATCAAGTGAGCCTAAACCCATAATTTTTGAAATATACATGCATGTCCATTTAAACATTGTAATTGATGTTTCCTATGTAATTACTTATCAAATTTAAGTTCATACATTCTTATTATCACTAATTTATCTCAACATCACTTCAAAATAACGTTAAATCATATAAACATATCAAACAAACTTATAAGATAATCTCATACAATGATTTGAAAGAACTATTTACATACTTTCGAAGCCATCATCCTTAATACTTTTAATAACACATGCAAGACATAAAATTTTCAAATCTCATCTTTACACCTCTAACACCATCTCAAAATACATTCTCAAATCACACTATATCTATATCTCTAATCAAAACAAATACATGCAAGGCAAAAGATGATCCAAAACCTATTTTGGAACTCCAAACTTTATTAAAAAGCTTCCTTTGCTTCTAGCTTTCTTCTTCTAACTTTGATATTTACTAACTATTCATGAATACCTCTATCCATAAGATTTACTCATAAGCATGAAGATACCTTAGAATGCTCTAAGTGAAAGGAAGTGGCTGAATTTTGCAAGGAATAGGTGAGAGGAAATTTATAGATTTTAAGAGAAATGAGATAGAGAGATGAAGTTATAGATTTTTGAGTAGACAAAAAAGAAGGAAAATGTATGTTTTTCTTTTCGAATGGCCGACAATCTGTCTTTTTATACTCCTTAATATGATTTTTTCTTTCCAACATGCTAGAAACTAGAGTGTAAAGTGCGAGGAAAAGTCTCATTTAGCTCCTTCAATTGTTTGCATGTCAAAAGCCTACCCCCACTTCTTTATTTCAAATTTAATCCCCTCAAATATTATATTTTATAAAATCAACCTCACCTAATCCTTCTTTTAACATTGGCCCCAAGATTTATATACTCTTTTAATTTAGCCCTCAAATTATTTTTCCCTTTTTAATTATACCCTTATAAAATCATACCTTAAAATTCATGTACACGACATATAATAAAATAACCACTTAATCACACTTATGTCCCAACTAATCTCATAACTATCTTTTATTTTAATTATACAAACTTGTATACCGAATGCCAATTGACTCTTTTACCCTCTATCACATAAGAAAATTAATCCACTAGATCTTAACTACTAAAAATTAATCTAATTAATCTCCTTATTATATTTTATTTTTTGTCCTTAAAATTCTCTTTCATTTAAAGAATTTAATCCTCAAAATTCATACCTATAACCTTTACTCATAGACATCACTATCATTCCTATACCTCTATGTCTATCACCCTTATCTTTAATCCTATACTACCTCTACATTTTTTTCTTATTCTCTTCTTTAACTTGATCCTCTTCTTGTTTAAATTTTTCTCCAAATAAGATCAATCTTATCTTACATTTATATCATTACTACACTCAATGTATATCTTATCAATTTCCTTTTTAAATTGGGCTCAATACCTGTGATATGATACTATTCTTATAGTGTTGAATGATATTTGATGCAATGCTAAGAATGAATGATGCTTTCATGTATACAATAAAATGCAAATACATATGCTCATGCACTATTAATGTTATGCCCCATCCAATGTGCAATGCTTAGTCAATTGCCCTTATTTAAAAAGAAAACACTGATAGGTATGCTGAGCATCATAATCAACATTAACTTATCAGCATCATAATCAACATTAACTTCTCATTACAATAATCTCAAATAGAGATATTTTTATCAATTAGAAAAGACACCTTCTCAATTGTCATTTTAAAATAATCTCAATGCATTCTACTAACACACTTATATTGCAATTCATACAATAATCACTTATGCATAACATTATAAAGTTTCAACCATAACAAATATTCGTAAAAGCATCTGCATTAGGTCAACATAGTAAACCCTCATTTGACAACATTTCTAGACAATTATAGCCCAGAAATGGTAAACCTAGCTCTTATACCATAAAATTGTAACACCTTTATCTTGTAACCTAGCTATATCAATTAATTCAACTGCTTAAACATGCATTACTATGCTATCAAGCTAATGACATTACTATATGGATGTCTCATACAAACTCTTCAATCATTACAAGTTATCTTTTCGAAATAATACTTTAATTACACATGATTTCTTTAAAATATTACAATGTTTTCATATAAAAAACAACTATACTTATAAAAAAATTCCAACATAATTTAAAACTCCAAAACCAAAAAGAAACCAAAATGAAGACTATATACTTTCAATCTTCTACGACTTATGTTGGCATCCTACTATAGATATCAACTGTTGGAGATTATTGGTTACATGCATCTGATACATAAGCAGAATTTAAAATTTTTAACCAATATATCTAATCTTGCCATGAATGTACAATATTCATATTAAAGAAAATAAGAAAAATCACCTTTGTTTTTTTTGTACAGTTGATTTTTCTTCGCACCGGGTTGTTGCAAACCACAGTGTCCAAAATCGAACACCTCTAATGAGTAATCCACACTAGAGAATGATAGAATGAACCAATAAAGGAGAGTAAAAGGGGCTGGATGAAATCCCTTAAGCTAGCAAGGGGAAGTGGTGGCTAGGGTTTTGAAGGAGAAGAGAAAAACTATTTTTCTTAATTATTCACTTAACCCTAATCCCTCATCACTTTGATTTTTATAGTTAGGTTAAAAATCCAACTTCATATTGGGATTGGGCTCTTTAAAATTGATGAAGAATTATTAATTGGGCTTATGGAATTATTTATAATTATTTGGGCTCAATTCAATCCAATTTAAGCCCTTTCATAAAAGACTATGCACAAAACCCACAAACTAGGTCCTTTGTACAAATACTTGGATTTAATTACCCAAATGAATTCCAAATCCAACCAAATTAAATATGTAGACTCCACAACACTTATGTAACATATTTAATTCAATTTGGTCTAAGAAATAGGTCTCTAAGGCCTTCTTTTTGGAGTTGGCATGTGGCCCTTCTTTTGGAGGGCTTCTGTGCCAACTTCGTTTCTCTGGCCCTTTATAATTCCTCCAATGGACCTATTAATTATTATATCAGCCCTATAACACTTATAGTTCAATAATAATAAATTATGAAATACATTATTTCAGTTAGGTCCAATTTTACAGAACATTTCTCAAAAGTTTTGCGAATAATTTTACTTGATCATAATTAATTAAACTCTTTAATTAATTATTATCTTATTCACTTCTCTATCCCCATAATAATATCAAATATTATTATCCTTGTAATTTTACCATTTTATCCTATTTCTCTACACGTGTGTGAACTATTGGGTTCCTGTCTATGTTGGCAGTATAATGTGTAATTGTGAGTTCTATTCAAAACTCACATGATTTAAAATCCTTTAAATCATTTTATCAATCCCTATTGATATTCTTGATACATCATTATACAAGTCATGATTGGCCTTTAGCTAGGCATCATACTACCCAAATGTTAGGAAAGTTAAGTGGTTTGACTATACCCTGCCAAAGAAACAGTTACCGTGCAATTACTCCATTCATCACTCTTATCTCAATTAGATTCTGAGTATGGATTTCTGTCTACTCATATAAATCTAATTATGTATGTTCTATTAATTTAACCATTGTTCCCAAAATGCCCTCCATGGTTCTCTATCCATCTTGGCATATTACTTTGGCCAGAGATTCTTTAAATAAGGTAATTATAGAATCATGCGAGATAACTTCCCTTATTAAATATGGGATGGTGAATCCTTTGTCAATCACTCAACTATCTTCAAGTAGGTCATGATATACCCAATTGCCTAACTATGTTCACTCCCAGTTGGAAGTAAATAGTTATGGAGTCAAAATATATCACTTGCTACTTAAGATAACTTTGGTGATCTCAAGTCTAAGGATACTTGCACAACCGCTATGAAGAGATTCCTCACTAACATAGATTTAATATCCATATGAGGATTATCTTTGCAGGTCTCCAACGAACTTGTTCTTCTAACAAGCATCCACATATTAGCTTTGATTATCTTTTATAATCACAGTTGTGAGAACCACTACTTGAACCATTCAAGAAGCATAACATGTGATAGTCTGTCCGAATTAACAATGTCCTATCTTGTTAATTCTATAACTAGGGATATTTAGATATTAATACATTTACATGCAATAGCCATCTCATATCATGAACAATTTCATGATTACCTTTGCACTGTGTTTATAATATCTAGGACTTCATTTCTTAATTTAAGATTTACAAACTCATAATATTTAAACATAGCATTAATAAATGAATGATGCCTTTTATTAAGAATATAAATTCATACATATGAAAAAACATCCCTATTACATGGGCTCTAGGGCATACTCTCTAACAATCTCCCACTTGCACTAGAGCCAATCACTCATATGTTTTAGACCCATGCTATTCATATGGTGATCATGCTTAATCTGGGAAAGTGCTTTAGTGAGGGGATCCGCCACATTATCATATGTGGGAACCTTTTCTATTTTCACATCATTTTTAGCTACTATTTCCCTTATGAGATGGTAACGTCTGAAAACATGCTTAGATCGTTGATGAGACCGTGGTTCCTTTGCTTGCGCAATGGCTCTATTGTTATCACAATATAATGGAATCAGATCAACAATGCTAGGTACCACTCCTAGTTTAGATATGAACTTTTTCATCACGACTGCTTCTGTTTACTTTCGAAGCAGCAATGTACTCAGCTTCTGTCGTGGAATCAGTAGTTGTTTCTTATTTGGAACTCTTCTAACTAACTGTTTCTCCTCCCATTATGAACACATAACCATAATGTGATTTACAATCATCTTTGTCAGATTGGAAGCTGACATCTGTATACCCATTTACTTCCAAACTGTCCTCTCCATATACCAAGAATATATCCTTAGTCCTTCTCAAGTATAAGGATATTCTTGACAGCTGCCCAGTGTTCCTCTCCAAAGTTAGATTGGAATCTGCTTGTGCACTCAAAGCAAATGCTACATCTGGACATGTACATAACATAACATACATGACAGAACCGATTGCAGATGCATACGGTATTCTATTCATGCTCTCTCTATCCTCAAATGTCTGTGGATACATAGACTTAGAAAGGTGCTTTCGATGCACCATGGGTATAAACTCTTTCTTAGAGAGATCCATATTAAATCTCTTCAATACTTTATCTATATATGTACTTTGAGAAAGACCTAGCAACCTATTGGATCTATCTCTATAGATCCTTATTCCCAGAATATAGGATGCTTCTTCAAGGTTTTTCATGGAGAATATCTCCGATAACCATATTTTAACAGATTGGAGAAGAGAAATGTCATTTCCCATGATCAATATGTTATCGACATATAGAACTAGGAAGACAATTGCACTCCCACTGACCCTTTTATACACAAAAGGTTCATCTTCATTCTGTGAGAAACCAAAATCTTTGATTGTTTCATTGAATCATATGTTCCAGCTCCTAGAGGCTTGCTTCAATCCATAAATTGATATTTGAAGCTTGCATACCTTTTTGCCATTTTCTAATATGAACTCTTCTGGTTGTGTCATATACACATCCTAAATTCGATTTCTATTTAGGAAAGCCGTCTTCACATCCATTTGCCAAATCTCATAATCATGATGAGCTGCAATGGCTAAAAGAATTCTTATAGACTTAAGCATCGCTACCGGAGAAAAGGTTTTGTCATAGTTAATACCTTTTTTTTGACAATAGCCCTTTGCTACTAAGCAAGCTTTATAGGTAACTATATTACCTTCCATGTCGATCTTCTTTTTAAAGACCCATTTGCACCCTATGGGTTTTATCCCTTTAGGTGGTTGAGTTAAAGTCCATACTTTGTTCTCATACATGAAGTCCATTTCAGACTGCATAGCCTTAAGCCATAAATCACGTTCTGAACTGTTCAAAACTTCTTGATAGCTTGTAGGCTCATTATCCTTTACTACATTTATGCCTCTATCCGAATTAATGTGAAATCCATATCTCACAGGGATAGAATGCATCCTAGTAGATCTTCTAGGATTTTGTGTATAATCAGGTTCAATTGCAATCTCATCATTATGAAATTCAGTTTCGGGTTCAATCGATTGATGTTCTTCTATTTGTGGGTTTTGAACTTCACCAAGTTCAATTTTACTCCCACAGACCTCTCGTAGGAGAAATTCTCTTTCCAAAAAGACAACATGCCTTGAAACAAACACCTTTTGTTCTAAGGGATGATAGAAATAATATCCAAATGTTTCTTTTGGATATCCCACAAATAAACATTTGTCAGACTTAACATCTAGTTTGTCTGACATTATCCTCTTCACATAAGCAGGACAACCCCATACTTTCATTTGAGAAAGTGTGGGTTTCTTATTATTCCATATCTCATATGGAGAAACATCAACCAATTTACTAGGAACTCTGTTTAAAACATAAACAACAGTTTCTAGTGCATATCCCCAAAAGGACTTAGGCAAGTCTGCTCGGCTCATCATTGATCAAACCATATCTAATAGTGTTCGATTTCTCCTTTTAGATAAACCATTGTGTTGTGGTGTATATGGTGGAGTCCATTGAGATGAAATCCTATTATCTCTAAGATAATCTTGAAACTCTTAGCTTAAGTATTCTCTACCTCGATCTGATCTAAGTGTTTTAATACTCTTGCCAAGTTGTTTCTCTACTTCATTTCTGAATACGAACTTTTCAAATGCTTCTGACTTATATTTCATTAGATAGATGTATCAAAACCTGGAATAATTATCTATGAAAGCAATGAAGAAGGAATAACCTCCTCTAGCATTTTAGTTATTGGACCACATACATCTGAATGTATTAAGTCCAAAATCATTTTAGCTCGTTCTCCTTTACCAATAAAGGGAGTTATTGTCATTTTTCCCAATAAACAAGATTCGCATGTATCAAATGATTCATAATCAAATGATCCTGAATCACCTGCCTTGTGTAATTTTGTCATGCATTTCTTATTTATATGGCCTAAACGACAATGCCATAAATATAAGTTATTTAGATTATCATGTTTCATTCTCTTGGTATCCACATTATGCACTTCTTTAATTAAATCAAGAATATACCATTCTCAATGATAGCTTTTGCATAAAACATATTGTTCTTAAAAATGTAACAACACTTGTCCTTTAAAGAAATATCATAATCGTTTAATAAAAAATTGAAAGAAATAATACTTTTGGATAAAGCTGGAACATAATAACAATTATTTAATTCCAGTACTAATTCACTTAGAAGAGGCAAATGGTAAGTCACCATAACTGTTATAAAGATATTCTATCCAGTAGCTGACTGCAAACATATCTCTGCCTTTCCAACTCATCTAAAGCTTCTAAGCCCCTGTAGATCATTACACAAGTGAGATCCACATCCGGTATCTAATACCCAAGATTGTTTTAAAGCAATAGAATAAGTATTAATTTCAATCATATGAATACCTGAAGAAGAAGCATCAGCTTGCTTCTTCTCCTTGAGAGAATCTAGACAGGCCTTGCAATTATACTTCCAATGACCATCCTTTCCATAATGGAAGCAAGTTCTTTTGGGATTCTCTTTCTTGGCAACCTTCTTCTTGGAGATCCCACCATTCTTTGGCTGCACCTTGGTTATCTTCTTCTTCTTCTTCAGCTTATCGCCTTTAGCCGAAGTGACAACCATGATACTTTTTGGATCCTTCTTGAAGGATCCATCAGCTGTCTTGAGCATGTTGATTAACTCAAGAATAGTAACTTGGATCTTGTTCATGTTAAAGTTAAGCATGAAAGGTGCATAAATTGGATCCAATAAGTACAAGATTAAGTCTATGTATAGATCATTATCCATAACAGAGCCAAGTCTACTCAAATGCTCAATATACCCATACATCTTCAATGCATGAATAATTGTTGAAGTGCCTTCCACCATTTTGCAGCTAAATAGAGCTGGAGCAATCTCATATTGCTTAGTTTTAGCCTGAGAAGAATAAAGCTCCTCAAGATGCAAAATGATGGTTCTAGCATCCATCATCTCATGTTGCTTATGAAGCTCCGAGGATATAGCACCCAACATCAGACATGTTGTCGCTTCACTATCCTTCATGTATTTTCGATAAGTGCCTTTGATCTCATCAATGGCATCTTCTGATGGAAATGGTGGTGGATCTTTATCCAAGACATAATGGATCTTTTCAGCTCTGAGAACAATTCTTACTTGTCTGATCCAGTCAGAATAGTTGCTGCCAACCAGCTTATTGATGGTATATTAATGTTTGATGTGCTCATGATGATGACGTAGATGTGAAAAAGAAAACTTATGAGAGTATGTTCATATATATATGCATGCATTAATATGGTCTTTAATTAATCCATTTACTCCCACTATTTTATTGTGAATTAATAGCCCTCACTATATAATCCTAGAAAACCCGATGGTTTTCCTAGTGGGCCAAAATCCATACCCTTAAAAGGTAGGTATATCTATACCAATTTTGTCTCTACACAACTATTGGATCATTAGGTTATCAACTCTTGATGCATGCATATTGTATATGCATTCCCTAATCTTGCCTCTAGAACCATTATCCTTGACTGTGGTCAACAAGCTAATGGGCTAGCTAAGATGACCCATTTAATTAGATTTGAACATATTTGATATAATGTGAGCTTGACTGTGGTAAAAAACCCACACTATAAAGAACTCTAGTTCTCCTCAAATTAATGGAAGGCATATATACCTTAGCATTTGTTTGAGGGTTTTAGTTAATTAAGTCTCATCATACATGCTTAGCATACATTGGTATGCATCCTATATCTATCAAATAAATTTTATGCATACAAATATGGTATAGTTATGGACTTTACTACATTGATTTCCACGAGCCAAGAGGGAAATCAAAAGGTCACACCTAGGTAGTATGCATGATTAAAACAAGAAAAATAATTACATTATCTTCAAGCTTGTTGGATCTCTATCCGGCCCATCTTACTCCTTGATAGTGGTCTCCATCTCTATTTCTAATTCTAATCTAAGTAATCTAATTACATATTATAATTTGAAAAGAAATACAAATCAAAACCAAGTGGCCGGGGCATGAAAGTCCTCATTGGGCCAAAACATGCATAATGCTCAATCACATTGGGCCTTGTCTATAACGATCCATCATGCCAATTATACACCCTTATATGAATTTCTAATGCATAAAGTAATGGATTACTAACTTTGTTTCAACTCTTGAAATATACTTTTGAGTTATTTTAATAATGTGATCAAATTAGGAAACTTTTTCCATTTTGGAAACTTTCATTTTAGGAAACCCTTTTGCATGCATGTGTTCTTTCCTTAATAATAAATACAATTGATTATTAATTAATTATTAATTGATTATTTAATTAATCAATCATATTAGATAATTAAAAGAATCAATTTTGGGCTTAAAATAAAGGGTAGGCCAAAACCCACCAAATAAAACCCTAAATGTATTCACACACAAACTAGTTTTGTGTCCATTAGACTATTTGAGCCTTTTGGAATGAGCCAAGCCCACTACAGCCCTTAAAACCCATTAATAAACTTAATTATTGTTTATAATATTTAATTTAAATCAGCTCCTTGGGCCAACCAAGTCATTCACCAATTTAAACCAAGTCCGTAAACAAAATTAAGACCATTAAGTGGTTTTAATGAATTAAAATTAATCAAATTAATTTAAGGCCCATTTTAATTAATACAATTAATTTAAAAACACTTTAATATATTAGATTTATAAGATTAAAAATTTTTCTAAACAAGAACACACCAAAAACATATCAAGAACGCACGAACAACACCAATTTATCAAACTTTTCGACTAAACTAGTTTTCATGCAAAACTTGTTCGATTTTAATTTTGTTTGATACTATGGCTTAATATCACATATTAAACACATAAATTATCATCTAAATGATCTTATAATGGATCTATAAAAAATTAATTTAGAACAGCCCCTAAAATTAAAAGATATTCACGCAAAACATTAAATCCTTTTCTCAAAAGAATTGTTTTTGTTTCCGTTATATATATTTGATCACACTTATATCCAGAAATCAATATTTATCATTCATGAACAATCAAATCTGATATTTTAAAGTTCATGAAATAAATAACTCAAAAATAAAACTTATTCCGTAGAAAAATATAGAATTGTATATTTATGGCAAAACTGAGGCTCTAATAACATGTTGGAGATTATCGGTTACATGCATCTGATACATAAGAGGAATTTAAAATTTTTAACTAATATATCTGATCTTTTCATGAACGTAAAATATTCATATTAAAGAGAATAAGAAAAATCACCTTTGATTTTTGTTGTACAGTTGATTTTTTTTGTACCGGGTTGTCGCAAACCACAGTGTCCAAAATTGAACACCTCCAATGAGTAATCCACACTAAAGAATGATAGAATGAAACAATAAAGGAGAGTACAAGGGGCTGGCTGAAATCCCTTGAGCTAGCAAGGGGATGTGGCTACTAGGGTTTTGATGGAGAAGAGAAAAACTATTTCTCTTAATTGTTCACTTAACCCTAATTTCTCATCACTTGGATTTTTATAGTTAGGTTAAAAATCAAACTTCATAATGAGATTGAGCTCTTTAAAATTTCTGGAGAATTATTAATTGGGCTTCTGGAATTATTTATAATTATTTGGGCTCAATTAAATCCAATTTAAGCCCATTCACAAAAGACTATTCACAAAACCTACAAACTAGGTCCATTGTACAAATACTTGGATTTAATTACCCAAATGAATTCAAAATCCAACCAAATTAAATATGTAGGCTCCAAAAAACTTATGTAACATATTTAATTTAATTTGGTCCAAGAAATAGGCCTCTAGGGCCTTCTGTTTGGAGTTGGCATGTGGCCCTTCTTTTGAAGGGCTTCTGTGCCAACTTCATTTCTCTGGCTCTTTATAATTCATCCAATGGAGCTATTAATTATTATATAATCCCTATAACACCTATATTTTAATAAGAATCAATTATGAAATGCATTATTTCAATTAGGTCCAATTTTACATAATATTTCTCAAAAGTTTCGCGAGTAATTTTACTTGATCATAATTAATTAAAATCTTTAATTAATTATTATCTTATTCACTTATCTATCCCCATAATAATATCAAATATTATTATCCTTGTAATTTTACCATTTTATCCTATTTCTCTATATGTGTGTGACCTATTAGGTTCTTGTCCATGTTGGCAGTATAATGTGTAATTATGAGTTTTATTCAAAACTCACATGATTTAAACTCCTTTAAATCATTTTATCAATCCCTATTGATATTCTTTATACATCATTATTCAATTCATGATTGGCCTCTAGCTAGGCATCATGACTACCCAAATGTCAGGAAAGTCAAGTGGTTTGACTACACCCTTCCATAAAAATAGTTACCGTGCAATTACTCCTTTCACCACTCTTATCTTAATTAGATTCTGAGTATGGATTTCTATCAACTCATATAAATCTAATTATGTATGTTCTATTAATTTAACCGTTGTTCCCAAAATGTCCTCTATGGTTCTCTATCCATCTTGGCATATCACTCTAGCTAGAGATTCTCTACACAAGGCAATTATAGAATCATGTGAGATAACTTCCCTTATTAAATATGGGATGGTGAATCCTTTGTTAGTCACTCAACTATCCTCAACTAGGTCATGATATACCCAATCTCCTAACTATGTTCACTCCTAGTTGGAAGTAATCGGTTATGGAGACAAAATATACCACTTGCTACTTAAGATAACTTTGGTGATCTCAAGTCTAAGGATACTTGCACAACCGCTATAAAGAGATTTCTCACTGACATAGATTTAATATCCATGTGAGTATTTTCTTTGCAGGTCTCCAATAAACTTGTTGTTCTAACAAGCATCCACATGTTAGCTTTGATTATCCTCCATAATTACAGTTATGAGAACCACTGCTTAAACCATTCAAGAAGCATAACATGTGCTAGTCTGTCCAAATTAACAATGTCCTATCTTCTTAATTCTATGACTAGGGATATTTAGATATTAACACATTTACATGCAATAGTCATCTCATATCATGAACACTTTCATGATTGCCTTTGCATTGTGTTTATAATATCTAGGACTTCATTTATTAATTTAGGATTTACAAACTCATGTATTTAAACATAGAATTAATAAATGAATGATGCCTTTTATTAAGAATACAAATTCATACATATTAAAAACATCCCTATTACATGGGCTCTAGTGCATACTCTCTAACATCAACCATGAGAAAAAAGTCCTATCCTAGCAAATTACATGAATAAAAATCTATGGTATGCTATAAAGCTTAGCAGGGAACATAATGTTATTGCAAGCCCTAGCCCTAATACATTGTAATAAAGCACTTTAGTTAATAAAATGAGGCATTTGTTTTATCTATTATATTCCTGTGCATATCAATTGATAGAACTATCCAAGAATGATGTTTCAGTTTAAGTTATCATGTGTGAGGCACATGGTTGTAAGACCTTAAAACAATAGAGACTTCATTCTAAGTATCCCTAGTCAGTCATTTTTATGGGAATAACAATGAATTAAGACTAGTATGCTCTCTCTGATAAGTTGAGTTCTGTCTTATGGATCATAAGGACAAGAGTGTCAATCAGAGATCATAGATACATGGATACATGTTAAAGAAAATGGTATCTGGGTTCGATCCGTTCATGAGAACACTACATGGTACAAGTCATAAGTGTTTCTCACATGCAAGTTTTGTATCAGAGTTCTAAGACCTAAAATCTCTATGAAACTTTTTATGAATTAGTGTGTACTTTGACATACACCTAACATGCTCGTAACAGAGCGACAAGTATGGGTATGCATTGATTCATGTTAGAGAGAATGAGATAAGTGAGGGGATTACCCCTCTCAATAAGAGAGAAAATATCATCGGCCACTTGATCAGTGAATTGAGAAGTGTATGGCCATACCGAGATGAAATAATGAGTAATCATTATTTATCTTAGAGTTTAGTGTCACTGGAATATCAAGAAAGGAATTAATATATATAAGGATGACTAGTTTCATGCCTTATATTAATTTTGATATTTATAGGTAAGGGACTATGAAAAATTGCATTAGGTCATTAAATACCATATGCATTTTCATTTAATTTGGAATGCTATAATATCTTGTTAGAAAATATATATATAGCCTTTGAATTAATTCATTAATTCATTGCCAACATTAAATGGACCTATAGGGTCGCACACAAAGCATTTGGCTTAAAATATTTAAATAAAGTATTAGGCATTAATTTGGGCTTTTAATTAAAGTGAAATTAGTGTGTGTAATTGTTATTAAAATTGTTGTTGGACCTTGGTCCATGAGAAAGAGAAATTAAGCCCACAAGGTTTAATTTCAATTAGTTAATTATCTTGTATTAATTTAATTAATTGAGTATTAAAGCCTAAAGGAATTTTAATCAAATTAAATCACTTGAATATGGGATGGTGTGACCGAAATTCCAAGATAAAATTCAAGGGAATTTCGGCACATGTATAATTAAGTGATTTATTAAATTAAGATGTCTTATGTTTTATTTCAAATTAATTTGAATTTTAAATTCAAAGGAGTTTGAATCAATATATACTAATTATTTTAAGGAAGTTATTAAGGATAAATTAACTATCTTGAGGTAGTGGATTTAAGAATTATCACTAACAAAATTAAGTGATATATATTGAATGAAAAAAAAGAAAAACCCTAAGTGTGTGGCATGTACTTGTTCTCTCTCTCACAAAATTTCCTTAGCCGAATTCAAAAGGAAGGAAGGATTGTTCCTTGTTATCTTGTGTTATTGGGAAGTAATAGCAACCTAAAGAAGTGCAAGATCAAATCTAGTAGCTTCAATCCTTTTCCATTACACAATACTTAAATAGAGAGCTAGCAATCTCGATTTTAAGGCGTCATTGCAATTGTGTGTGTGAACATAGAAAGAAGTGATGTAAAGGCTATTCCTTTGGCATTGGTGGTGAAGATATAAGGCTGACATATCCTTATTGGGTGCTGGTCACTAACAAAATTATATCTTGAAGTGCATCTAAAGTTGTAAGTTTTAAAACCCTAAAATTGCATGCTTTTGATTCTTGTTATGGAATTATTTGGCATGTATGATCGAATTTTATTATTTTTCCGCTGCATGATCATCATATAAATGCAATGTAATATTCCATAAGTGGTATCAGAGCCTAAAAATGCTTATTTTAGTGCTTTAGATGCATGAAATAATTAATCAAAAATCGTTATTACAAAAACATGCAATGCTGAAATTTTCTGTTTTGAGTTTTTTGCATTGTTTTGGTGTAAAAACGATTTTAAATGATTTGATAGGTATTATAATTAATATGAAATGTTAATATACTGTCCTAAGATATTCTTAGAGCTGTTAATGGTTGGATTTAATTGATAATACCTTATGGTATATGTTAATATTGAAACTAGGTGCTAGTTGGCATGTTAAGTGCTAGTTTAACAATTAGTTTTCAAAATTAAATGTAAAAATGATTTTGGCATGTTTGTATGTGATTTTTAAAGATTAAATATCAGGTATGGACATATTTTGAATTTGATTTCAATTCTGGTCCATGACAATTTAATTGATTAATTTTAAAATCAATTAAAACTATGACTAGTTTGTGTTTGTTACATGTTTAATTAACATTGTTTGTTTTTGTTTGATTAAAATGGTATAAAAACATTTAGATCAAAATGGTACAGAACATTAACTCAATAATTATGACCTTATTTAAATCATTAAATGACTCATAAAATTGATTTAAGTGTTTGTGCATTTTTGTGGCATCATATAAGCATTAAACAACTAGTTTCATTATTGTTTGTTTGTTTTTCATGAATGCTATGTATTATATATGCGTTCTTCATGATTTTATGTTTTAATTCATGTTGGTATATATTATATGTATTTTTAATATTTATGAACTGTATGACATAAAATTAAAAATGGAAAAATTGGAAATTATACTAGAGTTAATTTATGGCACAAATCTAACTAGTTAGTGTTTGGGGCTTTTAAGAGAACTTATTCAATAAGAGGATTTAGTCCATTGGGTTTTGGCCTAGGCCCATCATGGGGTCTTCTCTAAAAGATTCAAGTATACAATTTCCATTAATGGGCGTGGCTAAATTAATTAAAATTGGACTTTGTTTTATCCATGAATGTTATGTATATTTATTTGCTTGTTTGGTGTGATGAATGGACATGCATGGTGCATTCATGGGCCCTGGGTTTTGTAATTAAATATGGCCTGCAAGCCTTTATGTTTTATTGTAAAAGTTTCATTTATTTGTTAAAATAGAATTTACTTGAAGACTTTGTAAATCAAGACAAAGCCTGTCGGAGTGGAGAAGCCCAACTCAAAGATTCTTATGTAATAGTATAGAATCTTAGTTGTAGGTTTTTGGGCCCATGTTTGTCACACTTTACTTTATGCAATTATATATGCATGCTATGAATGGATGAAAAGCGTATGCCATGTAAGCCGTAATAAAATAAATCCCTAAAAGCTCGTCATACAAGGTTATGCCGATGCTGCTTTTCAGACTAGCTCTCAGGATTCTAGATCACAATTTGGGTTTGTTTTTGTTTTAAACGGTGGTGCTGTCAGCTGGAGAAGCTCAAAGTAAGAGACCGTAGCCGACTCAACTATAGAATCTAAGTATATTGCAGCGAGTGAAGCTACAAAAGAGGCTGTTTGGATTAAAAATTTCATTTTTGGATTAGGAGTGGTCCCAACCATCCTAGATCCATTAGAAATTTTCTCAAACAACAACGGGGCCATCGCACAGGCTAAGGAGCCCTGGTCACACCAGAAATCCAAACACATACTCAGGAGGTACCACTTGATCAAAGAAATCATTGATCGTGGGGACGTCAAGGTTAGCAAGATAGCAAGTGAAAACAATGTAGCAGATCCATTGATGAATCAGTTGCATCCAAATCTGCACGAAGCTCATTTGAGAGCATTCGGTCTTAAGGCTATGCCCAATTGGGACTAGTGCTAGTGGGAGATTGTTAGTGTAAGCCCTAGCCCCAATATATTGTAATAAAACACTTTATTTAATAAATGAGGCATTTGTTTTATCTATTGTATTCCTGTGCATATCAATAGATAGAACTATCCAAGAATGTTGTTTCAGTTTAAGTTATCATGTGTGAGGCACATGGTTGTAAGACCTTGAAACAAATGAGATTTCATTCTAAATATCCCTAGTCAGTCATTGTTATGGGAATAACAAATGAATTAAGACTAGTATGTTCTCTCTGATAAGTCGAGTTATGTCTTACGGATCATAAGGACAAGAGTGTCAATCAGAGATCATAGATACATGTTAAAGAACATGGTATCTGGATTCGATCCACTCATGAGAACACTACATGGTACAAGTCATAAGTATTTGTCATATGCAAGTTTTGTATCGGAGTTCTTAGACCTAAAATCTCAATGAAACTCTTTATAAATTACTGTGTGCAACATACACCTAATGTGCTCGTAACAGAGTGACAAGTACGTGTATGATTGGGTATGCATTGATTCATGTTAGAGAGCATGAGAGAAGTGAAGGGATTACCCCTCTCTGTAAGAGAGAAAATATCAGCGGCCACTTGATCAGTGAACTGAAAAGTGTATGGCAATACCGAGATGAAATAATGAGTAATCATTATTTATCTGAGAATTCAGTGTCACTGGAATATCAAGAAAGGAATTAATATATATAAGGATGACTAGTTCCATGCCTTATATTAATTCTGATATTTATGGGTAAGGGACTATGCAAAATTGCATTAGGTCACTAAATGCCATATGCGTTTTCATTTAATTTGAAATGCTATAATATCTTGCTAGAGAATATATATATAGCCTTTAAATTAATTCATTAATTCATTGCCAACATTAAATGGACCTATAGGATCGCACACAAAGCATTGGGCTTAAAATATTTAAATAAAGTATTGGGCATTAATTTGGGCATTTAATTAAAATCAAATTAATGTATGTAATGGGCATTATAAATGTTATTGGACCTTGGCCCATGAGAGAGAAAAATTCAGCCCATAAGGTTTAATTTCAATTAATTAATTATCTTGTATTAATTAAGTTAATTGAGTATTAAAGCCTAAAATAATTTAAATTAAATTAAATCATTTAAATAATAGATAGAGTGGCCGAAATTCCAAGATGAAAATAAATGAATTTTGGCACATGCTCATTATTTATATTAAGTGATTTTATTTAATTAAATGTCTTGTGTTTTATTTCAAATTTGAATTTTAAATTCAAAGGAGTTTAAATCAATATATATTACTTATTTTTAGGAAGTGATTGATGTTGAATTAATTATCTTGAGATGGTAAAATTCAAATCAAATAGTTTCCAAAAGATAAGGATATTTATATGAAAAGAAATAAAACCCTAAGTGAGAAAACTAAGCATTTGGCGTGAAACCCTAGTTTTCTAGGTTTGGTGTGAACTCCTCTCTCTCTCTCACAAAATTCTTTTGGCCAATTTTCACAAGGAGAAAGGATTGTTCCTCATTCTCTTGTGTTCATGGGTAGTAATAGCAACCTAAGAAAAGTACAAAATCAAATTTTGTAGCTTCAAACCATAGCCATTACACAATACTTGTTTTGAGAGCTAGCAATCTCGATTTTAAGCCGTTGGTGCAATTGTGTGTGTGAATATAGAGAGGAGTGGAATAAAAGGCTATTCCTTGGAATTGGTGGTGAAGGTTTAAGGCTAAGATATTCTCCTTGGTTGCTGGTCATCATCAAAATCAAGTTTTAGAGGCATCTAAAGTTGTAAGTTTTAAAACCCTAAAATTGCATGTTTCGATTCTTGTCATGGAATTGTATGGCATGTATGATCAAATTTTATTGTTTTCCACTGCGTGATCTTTATGTGCATACCATGACATATTCCATCAAATTATGTCCTTAAGCTCGTCTAATTTTAGCTTAATTTTGGACCTACACACGACACTATGAATAGGAACAGTATTTATTAAAGTGTCAATATCTTAAGTTTTGGAAGTACTACTGAAATTATTTTTGATGTTTCAAAAATGGGAAACATAGGGGGTCATGTTTTCAGAAGGACAATTTTGCTAAAAATGACATTTTCTAGGTCAAAAATGGCATACAAGTTGTATTTGAAACTTTGCCACTGTGCAGAATTCTAAAGGTAGAATTTTCAATATTAAGTGTTAAATGTTGTTATGTTAAATCTATGTATACATGAAAATACACTGATTTACAAGTAGCATGAAAACTATTTGATTGTAATGTTATATATATACATGTATGGTCACAAACATGTACATGGATGGTTATGTGAAATTATGCTTATATATATATATATTTAATCAAATGATAGTGCATATTGTTATACAATTATTCAACTATGAAATTGATAATGAAATGTTAAAGTATTATAAATGAAATTTGACGCTATGACATGTATATAGAGTTCAACAATTGAAGAAGAAAATTTGAATATATATAAATACATATACATGAATGCTGGAAGTTGTATATATGAACATACATAATTATTCATATGGATTCATATAATTTATATTACCTCAAATTGAATGTGCATGTATATACATGTTTAAAACATTGAAAATATAAATGTTGATACCATCACGAATGAACATAGTTAAGATGTTGAAATAAAATAGTATATATATATATATGCCTAAATAATTATATGCTTAGGAATATAGCTAATTAATATCGATTTATTTGATTTGCTAATACACTATTGTATTAGACATCAACCTTGAAATGTAAAATATGAATGATTAATTTTACTTGAAATAATTATGCTGATTGATTGTGCTTGTCATGTAAAATATGTTTAAGAATAATGATATAAAACATGTTTTATAGTGAATTGTATAAATAAACAATTATATAATGATAACATACATGTGTACATTTATCTCCATATAACTATGATCTCTATGAATGTGATATATGAGTATGATAGAAAAATGTGTAAAAAGATATGCATACTCAATATATGGTTATAAAAAGTACTGTATATCTT
The DNA here is from genome assembly GCA_037975025.1 of Excoecaria agallocha. Lineage (NCBI taxonomy): Eukaryota > Viridiplantae > Streptophyta > Magnoliopsida > Malpighiales > Euphorbiaceae > Excoecaria > Excoecaria agallocha. The sequence goes on along the minus strand of CM075813.1, from coordinate 14,823,581 downwards.
GAAGTAATGGAAAATATTGGTACCGTGATCACATACATGTGAATGAACTACATGCATTTGAATTGATCAAGGTTACAACTTATTTATACTGGTCATGTTTGTGATATCATGTTCACATAAAGTCTATACATGAACATGTATATGAAATTCTGCATATTGTTGTACATATATACATAAACATATGTTTGTGATTAGAAAGATAAATCAAAGGGATTTTACTGCCTGCGTTGAGTCTAGAAAGTGGATACATAGGCATGCCTATAAGGGTACCTTATAGTTGTTTCTGAACAGTTTTGACCTGTTTAGGTCCACTTAAAATTAAAATTTAGAGTGACCCCATTTGGGTTTAAAAGTTAGAGTTGATTTTAACAACCCCGTTTGGGTTGTAGCCGATCCTGCTTGGGTCTGCTTGATCTGTCTACGTTATTTGATTGACCCTGCTCGGGTTCACGTTATTTGATTGACCATGTTAATTGTTTGACCCCATTTGGGTCCACCGATTTATCATAAAATTTTATCCCTATAAGGGATCACCGTTTAATACCTCCGGGTATCTTATTTGTACCTTCGGGTGCCACCATTATAATCAACAGTTTTGTACCTTCAGGTACTATCGTATAGCTCGAAATCCACCTCCTTAGAGTAGTGCAGGCTTTATTGTCAAAGGTTAAGAAAAGTTTAATAAGGCATGCAAATTCTTAATTGACTTCATACTATTCTACATATGAAATTCCTTTTGTTGCACATATAACCCACATCTAAAAGAATGCCCAATAATAAATGTATCTATACTGCTAGCATCATAAATACATGCTAATTGTTAAATTGATGTTATATATATGTCCTTTATTTTTATATGTATGACAACATATGATTTATGAAGAAACTTATATTAAGGGTTATAAGAGTTATGCTATAATACCCATTGTTTTTTAAATATTTTTCTTACGATTATATATATGTTTTCCTATGATTATATATGTGTTCATATTATTGCATGTACACATTCTTTAATATGTATTTGTTATTTATGGTAATGATATACAAGTGTTATGTTTAGTTGATAAGCTTATTTTATGATACAACTAATATGTTATAACATGAATAACTTATGGAATATAAAGTAAGCCTATGGTAATATTATAATCTCATGGTAATTAGAAGCATTGATTTGTTATATAATTCTAATATGTGTATACCCTAGACATACAAGAATAGAAGTAAGATAATTTCAACACTTGTGAAGATTGTTTATGGAATTAATAATAGATAACTATATATTTATAATTAAGCATTGATTAATAAAATAATCACATTATAAATAGTTCAATTTAAGTCTAAAGGAAGTTGGAACTTGTATGATCATATATGATGACTGAAACGTCAATACAAATTCTTACTGTTGAACTTTATGATTTCTATAGGTGAATGTAAATGTTCAATTTCTTCCCTTTCTTGAAATAAATCATTGTTATATTTGAGGCATGTTGTGTGCTTGTTGACGATCACTGTGAGTGGTCGTTTATGATGATTTAGTTCCCCACTAAGCTTTATATCTTAGCACGGGTGTTTCATCCATGTAGGTTGCAAGGCTAGGATTTTCTCGCAGGACTGATATCTATAGTAGGTTGGCCAACACAATTCTTTGAAGATTATAAAGTATATAGTCTTCTTTTTGGTTCCTTTTTGTATTTTGAGGGTTTTATGTTGTGTTGAAAATCTTGTAAAAGTCCATCTGTTTTGTAAGATGTTAATCAATTGTTATATTTTGTAAAGAGACTCTAATGTATATTGTAAAGTCTTAATAGTTTAGCACTCTTATGGATTAAGTATGAATATCAGTTCTCTATGTAGTTGGTATATGTTTATGTTGCACAGTAAAACATGTGTAATGAGATGGATAAAGTGATATGTATAGATTATAGGATAAGGGTGCTACAAGTATCAAGTTTGACTGGACTGATAGATGCCAATATAGTTTTCATCAGTTAAAAAATATGTTGATAGAAGCTTTAATTTTAAAATAGCTAATTTCGAGTAAAGATTGTACCATGTACAATGATGCTTCTAGAATTTGTTTGGAATATATACTAAGGAAATATGGTAGATAATGCATCTTGATAATTGAAATCGTATGAGCAAAACTACCCTAAACTTCATTGAGAATTTGTTCTAGTTATGTTTCCTTTTAAGATTTGGCAGCATTAGTTATATAGGGACAAATACAAAATTTATATAGACCATAAGAATTTGAAGTATTTGCTCACTCAGAAAGAGCTTAATTCACAGCAGTGAAGATGGTTATATTTGTTTAAAGATTATGATTACATAGTTGATTACCATCCAGATAAAGCTAATGTTGTGGTTGATGCCTTAAGTCTTAAGATGATGGTAGCTATGATGTTATTGTAATATAGATGGAAATTTGCATTGGATGGTTCTTGGATAGCTTAGTTGAAGGCCAAACTTTATGTGAGATAGGCATGTTAAAGGCTTAAAAAATGATGAGAAGATGTAATCGATTGTGTAATCATTTTATAAATGAAACAATATGAGCATTCCGTAATAGAAGATCGGAGCATGTTTTTTTAGAATAGGCTATGTGTTCTAGAAGATAAAGAATTGAAAAGAATGTTGTTGCATAAAGGTCACAACACAATGTTCACTGTACATCTAGGTGTGAATAAGATGTATCAAATTTGAAAAATTTTTATAGGTGGCCTAGAATGAAGAAAAATGTTGTCAATTATGTTTCCAAGTGCTTGACTTGTCAACAAGTGAAAGCCAACTATCAATTTTCCTTGGGACTGCTGAATCCAATTTAGATTCCTCAATGAAAATGGGAAGAAGTTACCATGGATTTTCTTATGGGATTACCCCTCACACAGAGAAAGCATGTTGTAGTTAGGGTAACTATTAATAAGTTAAGTAAAACAACACATTTCTTGGCAATTGTAACAAATTATCCTATGGATAAACTAGTGGAGCTCTATGTAAATAAGATTGTTAGGTTACATGGAATTCTGGCATCTATAATTATTGATCGAGATCCCAAGCCTATATCAAGATTCTTCCAAAGTCTATAGCAAGCCTTACAAACACAGCTCCGTTAAAGTATTCCTTTTCCATCCTAAATAGATAGGCATTCTGCTATAATAAAAGAATTAAATCAATTACTCTTGCTACTATTCATATGCAAAACTAAAATCCAATTATTCCTATTTCCACCATGATTATCATATTAAACAAACCATAAACTTTTCACAAATTGATAAAACAACACTTGTAATTTAATATTTAATCATGGTTCTCTTATAAACACTTTAAAACTAAATTAGAACTTAAGAAATTCACATACATAACCCGATTCTTTACTATCACTATAATTTTTAGAAGATTAACAAATTATTGTACCAATTCCCTTACATTAAAATCTAGATTTAAACATAGTTCCCATACCTGGATGCAACTATAATAGCACCTTCCTCAATCACTTTTATATCAATCTTAATGCCTTAACTTGCTTCTTCTCTACAAAAGACAAGTTAATGATATAACTTCCTTTAAACTCCAATTGCAATTGATGAATCAAAGATGAAAATAATAGAGAAGAGGTAACATAGAAGGAAAAGAAGAAATGATACCTTTAACAAAACTTACCTATTAAAATCCTCAATTACAGATACATAATCTTTAAGATAGGAGTTGGTTCCTATGATAAAGAGAGAGAATAGAAAAATGGTCTTTAAAAGAGATACATAATTTTTTAAGGAATTGCTCTCACAACCTTTTATACTCAAATTCCCTTCAACCCACACATCCTCACATGACAGATGTTTAAGAGAAATAGGTGAGTGGAAGGTGACATCACTAGAAACACATTTCCTCCTTAAGTCCTTTTATCTCTTCTTATTTACAAACTAACCTAAACTTTCATTCATTATATTATAATACATCCTTTAATCACACTTTTAGTTCCAATTGAACATAAGGTAAAATACCATTTTACTTTTGTGACACCCTACACTTAACCATAATTGTCGATATATTTACTATTTTACCAATAGTTTATCGCGTAATTACCTTTTTACCCTTACTTGACTACTTACTCTCATTTTTCAATTTATTTCTCATTTATTTAAATCTATAATATCTTTAATGCTGTAATTACTTTTTTTTATCTCTATTTGTATGAAAATTTATAATTTTCCCCTAGTTGTCATAAGTGAAAATCCTCAAACCAGATAAGCGGGATGAGGACTTCAATCATCTTAATGTACTGGAGTGACCGTACAACATGGGGTACGATACCAAATCTCTAATATACCATATTATGAGCTAGCTAAGAAACATAATCACATTTTACAGTTCCATTTTAGTAAATTCACAGTAATACCGCGGTGTATATGCCTTTATGGCTCGCCATTCTATCTTGAGGTATTGGATTACCCACTATACACTAAGGGCAATATCACATTTCAAATTACAACATATTTTTATACTATTGATTACTTTAATCATATCCTACTAACCACATTATACTTTTATTTTCATTCATGTAACCGTATTAATCATTAATTTCTCACATATATATTTAATGCCATGAAAATATAACTAAAACATATATTTCACCAAACCAGCACCATTCGATCACTTAATGTAGTCACACTCGCAAAATGTTCCATCTTCCAATTTCATGCTACATCTATTTTTATACCCATTTTAAGTCATAATATAGTGAAATGTAACAAATTCCCATGAAAATTCTCAAGTTTCATTAACTTTTACCATTATGTAACTATTACATAATTAGGTACATTTCACATTTTAATTCTAATCAACATTATTGCATTCCTTGTGCCTTAATTTGTCTAATTATTATCTAATTTGCCAACATGGTTTCCTTCAATTTCTATTTAATTTTTTCACTATTTCAAGTTTCTTATAACTTATTTTATCATTATATCATGGTATATTAATTTGTTTCACAATTTCATGAGATTAGGTATAGTTACATAAGGTAGAAATTGTGAGAAATTTAACTAAAATAGTGAAATTTATTATAAATTGCATCCACTAACCTATATGTTGCTTGGAACACTCCTATTTCTCCTTTCCTTTCCTTTGCCTTCCTTGCTTTTTTCTTCCTCTTATTTTTCTCCTTTTGGCCAAATATGGAGGAGAAAAATTCACATGTTCAATTGATGATTTTAAGTAATAGCTACTATAATACTCCCTTATTCATGCTCTACAAGTTTATATAAATTCCCTAAATTAATTCCACCTAAAACTCATAAAACTCTAAATTTTGTCTAATTTCTCTCCCCTTATTTCCTTAATTTATTGACTTTTCCTTGCTGCAAATCCTTCTCTAGGTTGAACAAGAGGTCATTTTATGTCTAAGTATGGAATTTGAGTTTTGGAATTGGAGAGAGAAAGCTTGTGTGAAATAAAAATGAATGGTGAAAAGTGGCCTAGGTTCGGATTTTGCAAGAGAACAAGGGGAAAAATCTATAAATTTTGAGTGATTTTTAGATTTTTATACACCTTTCTATGTTGTCTTTTAGTGGCTAAAAGGAATAGTTAAGATTTAATCTTTAACTATTGAATACAGTGGCTTGAAAATAACACAATTGTCACTCATTCCACCATTCTTAAACACCTATTCACCAAAAGCTTGAATGTATGTGATTATAACTTCCTTTTAATGATTTTCATATACTAATATGCTTAAAATTTTCAAATTAAACCCCTTAATTAACTCAATCTTGATTTTGCATGCTTACTATGGAATTTTTGTTCTACATATCAGAATGCCCTAAAATTTTTCCTCGCATGCTCCAGTATGTTCAATAACACGTGGTTAAATTTTTAGCCCATTTTAACATCGTTTCAGTATACTTCTGGCTTTAGCGGCCTTACAGCCAATCTAAAATCTCGAAACTGCCAAAACATTTATTCTTTTTCATTCCTAATAGTTTATTTAGAGTATTACTAACATATTTATACAATCAAAATAATTTTTAGATATGGGTACACTAATTATGAGTTCAATCAAACTTTCAATCAACTCTTTTTACGGTACCAAGTATAAACTTTTCTATCCCATTTAAAGGTCAATTTAAGCTTATTTTCCACTAAATTATACCATTGAACTTCATTCAACACCTACTTTTACAAAGCACTCTTTTGCTAAACTACCTGTCGGATCACCCATCCTCTATTTACCCTAGCCTGAGCACGTTTAACCTTTACACTCTTTCCAGTTTCCCTATCCGATTTAACTCCAATTACTCCAAAATTTATCCTAAAGTAATTATTTATGCTCTACATTGTACCATGAATGATAGATGCAAATTTGAGGTGTTATAATACTCCCCTACAATTTAAAATTACATCCTCAAAATTTACCTGAATTGAAAAAGTGAGGATATTGCTACCTCATCATCTCTTTAAGCTCCCAGGTAGCTTCTTTTACATTATGATGTGCTCATAGCACTTTGAACAATGGAATCTACTTGTTCCGTAATTGCCTAATTTACCATGCTAAAACTCTCATCAGTTCTTCATCGTAGGATAAATCAGGTCTCAGCTGGATCTTCTTTGGTGCAATAATGTGAGAAGGATCCAAACGGTATCTCCACAGAATGGAAACATAGAATACATCATTGATACTTTTCAACTCTGAGTGTAGCTTCAACCTATAAGCAACTAGTCCTACACACTATATCAGTTCATATGGCCAGATGAATCTAGGACCGTGCTTACCTTTTTAGTCAAATTGGAGAAATTTTCACCAAGGTGAAACTTTCAAGGATACCTTATCTCCCATATTGAATTCTATACCATTTCTCTTTAAATCTGCATGCGAATTTTGTTGATCCATTATTGCTTTTCTGATTGTCTTTGATTTGCTTTACCTTTTTCTTCTCAATTTTTTTTATCAAATCGGGGTCCCATTAGCTTGGTCTCGCTCAACTAAGTCAAACATAAAGGTGTTCTGCACTTACTCCCGTATAATACTTCAAAATGTACCATTCTAATGCTAGTCTAATAGCTATTATTGTAATCAAATTTTGCTAGAGGAAGGTATCTCTCCTAGTTGCTGCCAATTTCTAGTATACAATATCGCAACATATCTTCTAATATCTATATCACCCGTTCGCATTGGTCGTCTATCCATGGATGGAAAGTTGTGTTATAATCCAAGCAATTCCTAATGCTTTCTAAAGTTTTTGCCAAAATCTAAAAGTAAACCATATGTCTCTATCTGAAATAATAGAAATAGGCATGTCATGCAATCTCACAATCTCATTTACACAAACTTATGCAATCTTTGATAAGGAGAAATCCGACCTCACAGCAAGGAAGTATGTAGTGTTAGTCATTTTATCTACTCTTACCAATATGGAATCATACTATTTCCTGGATAGTGGTAATCCTAATACAAAATCCATAGTGATCTGTTCCAATTTCCATTTTGGTATGGTAATGGGATGCAATAAGCCCGATGGAACAATTGATGCTTAGCTTTTACTTGTTGGCATATCAAACATTTAGCCATAAAGTTTGTTATTTGTTTTTTCATTCTCGACCACCAATAGGTTGTTTTCAATCATTGATACATCTTGTTACTGCCCGGATGCATGGTGTAGTGGTTACTATAAGATGCAGTTAGAACATTTTTCTTCAATTTTTGCATCATTTGGTACACATACTCTGCCCTTATAATATAGACAGTCATCGAGGCCGAGAGAAAACTCACTGCCTTTACCTACACGTATCTAAGAATGGAAAATAATAGATGTTATCATATCATCCTTCTTTTGAGTAGCTTTCACTTGTCGAATTTCAATTCCATTTCAGCTATAAGTGCCCCATCATGTGCTATGTTCAAGGCAAACACAATTGCTACTAACTCTAGCTCATAGATAGGATAATTTCTTTTATGAAGTTTTAGCTGTCTGGAGGTATATACCACTATTTTCTTTTCCCAAATAATCACACACCCCAACCCATTCTTGAAGGCATCACTATACACAACATATGGTTTACTTAAAGTAGGTTGGGTGAGAATGGGAGCTTCGGTCAACACATTCTTTAATTTCTCAAAGCTTTTTGGCATTTTTCATTCAACTCAAATTTGGATTCTTTTAGAATAGATTGGCAAGTGGGGAAGCTATCATAGAGACTCCCCTAACAAATTACCTGTAATATCCAGCCAATCCAAGAAAACTTTGAACTTCTATAACATTTTAAGGTGGCTTCAAATAAAAAATTTCATTAATTTTCTTAGGGTCTACCTTAATTCCCTCTATTGATATCACGTGGCTAAGGAAAGTAACTTCATTTAAGAAAAATTTGTATTTACTGAATTTAGCATATAATTGCTTATCCCTCAATGTCTATAGAATAATCCTCAAGTATTGATCATGTTCTTCTGGTGTTTTTGAGTACACCAAACTGTAACCAATGAACAACACCATGAACTGATCTAGGTACGGATGGAAAATAAGTTTCATTAAGTCTATTAATGTGGTTGGTGCATTAGTGAGGCCAAATGGCATAACCATGAACTCGTATTATCCATATCAAGTGTGAAAAGCGATTTTTGGAATGTCTATTTCCATTAACAAAAGCTGGTGGTAACCCGACCTGTAATGCTCTCTTTTAAATACACACTCAATGCAATATTTTTTTCATTCTCTTTAATTGACCTTAAAATCACCAATTAATTTTATAAAAATTTTTGCACCATAACGACTAAAAACATAAATTCCCAAAACTTATAAAAGTCAAATTACACTCCCTATTTCAATCTTCCTTGCACCTAAACTCCGATCAGCGAACTCAACACTTCTAAATTCATCAATCACCCAACATTCATCATACATAATCACATCTTAAATTTATATAGATTTTTACAAGTGTGGATAAAGGAAAATCTAATCTCACAAGAAGAAAATGAGTTGATTTGGTCATTCTATCAACTATCACCCAGATGCAATCATGTTGCTTCCTGGTAAGTGGATACCCAAATAAAAAATACGTAGTGATTCATTCCCATTTCAAGTCTGGTATTGTAATGGGATGTAGTAAGCCATAAGGAACTTGATGCTCGGCTTTAACCCGTTGACAAATCAAACATTTAGTCATAAAATTAGCTATTTCTCTCTTCATGCCTTGCCACTAGAAAAGCGTCTTCAACCCCTGGTACATTTTGTTACTACCTGGGTGCTTGGCATAATGGCTACCATATGCTTCAGACAAGATACTCTTCTTCATCTCTGCATCATCTGGTACACAACTTTGCCTTTGTAATACAAATAGTTATCATGACCTAAAGCAAACTCAATACTTTTGCCTGCCTGAACTTGAGGATGAGAAATGATATAAGCTAATCTGGTAGCTTATCATTGAGTGCCTTTCACTTGTTGTAAGAGATTGGACTTTAGTTGCATTTCAGCTACTTGTGTCCCATCTTGTAAAACATCTAGCATCATTTTCATTGCTCACAATGCCATCAAGTATTTCCTGCTAAGAGCATCAGCCACCACATTTCTGTTTTTAGGGTGGTAGTTTATCAAACAATCATAGTCTATGATAAGCTCTAACCATCTTATCTGTCTCAAGTTGAGTTCCTTTCGTGTAAGGATATACTTCAAGCTTTAATGGTCAGCATATATGTAACATTTCTCCTTATAACGATAGTATATCAAAATCTTCAAGGAAATCACAATCGCCACTAACTCCAAATCATGTGTAGGATAGTTCCTCTCATGAGGTTTTAACTATCTGGATGCATAGGTCACAACCTTTCCTTCTAGAATAAGCACACATCCCAACCCATTCCTGTAGGCATCACTATAAATAACATAAGGTATACCTAAAGTGGGCTGGGTAAACATAGGAGCTTCAACCAACATCCTTTTCAACTGTTCAAAGCTTTCTTAGCATTTTTCTATCCAATCTAATTTGGCATTATTTTGTAGTAATATGGTGAGTGGAGAAGCTATCATGGAAAATCCTTTCATGAACCGCTTGTAATAGCCAGCTAACCCTAGGAAGCTTTGAAGTTTTGGAACATTTTTGGGTGGCTTCCATTCAAGAATCGCTTCAATCTTCTTATGGTCTACTTTGATACCCTCTACAGAAACTACATGGCTAAGAAAATCAACTTCATTTAGCCAAAATTCACATTTACTGAACTTGGCATATAATTACTTGTCTATCAAAGTCTGTAACATGATTCTTAGATGTCAATCATGCTCCTTTGGTGTCTTGGAATATATCAGGATGTCATCAATAAATACCACCATAAACTGATCCAAGTAAGGATGAAAGATATGGCTCATTAAGTCCATGAAAGTAGCGGGGGCATTTGTGAGGCTGAATGGCATAACTACAAATTCATAGTGCCCATAACATGTGTGGAATGCAGATTTGGGGATATCTCCCTTTTTCACTCTAAGCTGATAATACATTGATCTCAAATCAATCTTGGAGAATGTGCTGGTGCCTTTAAAATGATCAAATAAATTATCACCTTTTGGCAGTGGATATTTGTTTTCAATGGTGATTTTATTCAATTACCTGTAGTCAATACAAAGTCTGAGAGATCTAACCTTCTTCTTTACAAATAACACTCGGGCTCCCCAAGGAAATACGCTAGGTCGAATGAACCTTTTTTATAATAGCTCCTATAACTGGATCTTCAACTTCTTTAATTCTATTGGTGCATGTGATAAGGAGTCATTGCAATAGGTGCTGTACCCGGTAAAACATCAATTGAGAATTCAACTTCCCTTACTGGTGGCAATCCTGGTAGTTTATCAGGAAATACATCAAGGAAGTCTCGTATGGTAGGTGCATCACTAACTTGTAGCTTCTATAGTTTTGCATCAGTCACAAATGCTAAATAAGCTAGACTACCCTTCCGAATCACCAATGTGCTGCAGTAGCCGAAATGATATTAGATAGAAAGTCGGATCATTCTTTTACCACTATATACTCTTATTCTTCTTAAGTCTTTAAAGTAATTCTTTTTGCATAGCAATCAACTATCACTCGATGTTAATGAAGCCAATCCATTCCCAAGATAACATTAAATTCATTGAATGGAAGTTCAATTAAATTTGCAGGAAAGGTAGCCTACAGAATTTAGATGAGACAATCCCTATATATCTTGTTCACAACCACACTATGTCCTAATGGGTTGCTTACAAAGATATCTTGGTCTAGCAGTACTCTTTCTAATCCCTTTTCCCGAGCAATTCTTGTGCTCATGTAGGAATGTGTAGACCCGAGATCTATTGATGCACAAATAATATCATCAGATAGGTAAAATTTAACTACAATCATATCCAGGGCATCCTGATCCTTCCATGCTCTCACTGCATATGTCTTGAAATAGGAAGGCCTATCAGTAGCTGGTGGTGTTAGAGAGTATGCCCTAGAGCCCATGTAATAGGGATGTTTTTCATATGTATGAAATTTATATTCTTAATAAAAGGCATCATTCATTTATTAATGCTGTGTTTGAATACATGAGTTTGTAAATCTTAAATTAATAAATGAAGTCCTAGATATTATAAACACAGTGCAAAGGCAATCATGAAAGTGTTCATGATGTGAGATGTCTATCGCATGCAAATGTGTTAATATCTAAATATCCCTAGTCATAGAATTAACAAGATAGGACATTGTAAATTCGGACAGACTAGCACATGTTATGCTTCTTGAATGGTTCAAGCAATGGTTCTCATAATTGTGATTATGGATGATAATCAAAGCTAACATGTGGATGCTTGTTAGAGGAACAAGTTCATTGGAGACCTGCAAAGAGAATCCTCATATGGATATTAAATCTATGTCAGTGAGGAATCTCTTCATAGCGGTTGTGCAAGTATCCTTAGACTTGAGATCACCAAAGTTATCTTAAGTAGCAAGTGGTATACTTTGACTCCATAACTGATTACTTCCAACTGGGAGTGAACATAGTTAGGAGATTGGGTATATCATGACCTACTTGAAGATAGTTGAGTGATTGACAAAGGATTCACCATCCCAGATTTAACAAGGGAAGTTATCTCACATGATTCTATAATTACCTTGTTCAGTGAATCTCTGGCCAGAGTAATATGCCGAGATGGATGGAGATCCATGAAGGGCATTTTAGGAACAATGGTTAAATTAATAGAACATACATAATTAGATTTATATGAGTTGACAGAAATCCATACTCAGAATCTGATTGAGATAAGAGTGGTGAAAGGAGTAATTGCACGGTAACTGTTTCTATGGAAGGGTACAGTCAAACCACATGACTTTCCTGACATTTGGGTAGTCATGATGCCTAGCTAGAGGCCAATCATGACTTGTATAATGATGTATCAAAATATCAATAGAGATTGATAAATTGATTTAAAGGAGTTTAAATCATGTGAGTTTTGAATAGAACTCACAATTACATATTATACTGCCAACATGGACAGGAACCCAATAGGTCACACACATATAGAGAAAAGGGTAAAATGGTAAAATGACAAGGATAATAATATTTGATATTATTATAAAGGTAGAGAGGAGAATATGATAATAATTAATTAAAGAGTTTAATTAATTATGATCAAATAAAATTGTCCGCGGAACTTTTGAGAAATGTTCTGTAAATTGGACCTAAATGAAATAATGTATTTCATGATTAATTATTATTGTCTTATAAGTGTTATAAGACTACTATAAGTGTTATAGGACTGATATAATAATTAATAGGACCATTGGAGAAATTATAGAGGGCCAAAGGAATGAAGAAGTTGGAGGAAGCCCTCCAGAAGAGGGCTACACGCCAACTTCATACAGAAGGGCTTAGAGGGTTTTTTCTTGGACCAAATTAATTTATATATGTTACATAAGTGTTATGGAACTCACATATTTAATTTGGTTGGATTTGGAATCCATTTGGGTATTTAAATCCAATTAGATGCACAAAGGGCCTAGTTTGTGGATTTTGTGCATGGTCTTTTATGAAAAGATTTAATTTGGATTTAATTAAGCCCAAATGATTATAATTAATTCCAGAAGCCCAATTAATAATTCTCCAGCAATTTTAAAGAGCCCAATCTCATTAAGGAGTTGGAATTTTAACCTAACTATAAAAGGCCAACTAATGAGAATTAGGGTTAAGTGATTAAAACAAAAGGAAAGTCTTTTTCTCTTAATCCTCTCTCCCTTTTGCGCCACTTCCCAAGCTAGCTCTTGGGAATTTCGGCCAGCCCTAGTTGAACACCAAGTTGTTGGTTCAATTTACCCCTCTCTAGTGTGGATTACTCATTGGAGGTGTTCGATTTTGGACACTGTGGTTTGCGACAACCCGGTGCGAAGTAAAATCAACTGTTCAACAAAAATCAAAGGTGATTTTTCTTATTCTCATATAGTTATATTGTGTATTCATGGCAAGATCAGATCTTATGGTTAAAAAAAATTTAAAATTCCGCTCATGTATGTGATGCATGTAACCATAATATTCCAACAGGTGGAGCAGCAGCACAACCCCTAGTGGAAACAACTCCACTGGGTCCTCCCCTACCTCTACCTCAGGCTACAGTAGCGGTTGATCTACCTGTAGAAATCTGAGCATCTAGGGTACTGGTCCGTGGCTGTTCCTATGGACAATCTATCTGAAAATGATCACTGGACCCATACCTCATACAAGCACCTATCAACCTCTAACACTCGCTTGAATGCCAGCATGCACAATGTTCACACACTAGTGTCTCATATCTAGCTGGACTCTGTCCTCTGAGGGTATTACCAACTGATGGCGTAAATGGTGCTGGTCGGGAAGCAATACACTTATTGACTACTAATGTATCCATAGTCTCTTGAGGGGAAGCTGCAGTGGAAGTTTTAGCTTGTTTACTAAAATTGCCAGCACCCCTGGAAAATGGTCTCATTCTCTATTGAAAATGAGCCCTTCTACTATCTACTTCCTACTGGATAGCCTCCATCTTGATAGCAGCATCAACCAATTCTTTCCTGTTTATTTATTCCTTGACTGCTAATACCTTTCTCAAATCATTATGCAGTCCTCGTTCAAACAACCAGCACATCATCTCAGGTGGAAATAGGAAATTTCTCATGTAGAAGCTCAACTGTTCAAACTCCTGGTCATATTCTTGTATAGTTCGGGTGCCTTGGCGTAGTTGCCAAAATGCCTCCTCCATAGCTCTTTGAAACTCTCTACTCACATATTTGTATTTGAACAGGTTGTAGAAGTAGTCCCAAGTGATCTATTCTTGTGGAGTATGGTGCCTAACTTCGTCCCACCATATATATGCCGGACCTTGAAACAATGCCACTACTACCTCTAATTTCTCCTCTGGCGGCCTATAGGTGATCTAAAATAACCTCTGAACTTTATTAATCCATTCCTCAGCTTTTGGAGCCGTTATTTGATCTCGAACATAAAAATTTTCTGCACCTAACCTTTTAAGTCGCTCCAAGATAGATCTTTTGGCAGCCTGAAATTGCTGAAAAAAACTCTGCCATCATGTATATAAAAGCGACTGGAGCAAGGGGTGGAGGTGCCTGAGTTACTTGTATAGGGGTAGGAGTAGGCTGTTGAGCTATAGTACTTGGAATTGATTCTTGTATTTATGGACTTGCTAAAGCTTCACTTTCAACATCACTTGCTAGCTTAGCAATTTGTCGGGATCCAGAAGCCATAACCAGTATTGAAATAAAAAAGTGATAGGTAATATTCAAATTCCAAATTTATGTCACATTTATGTGGCATGTACATTTATGCAATCATTCATTCCTTTATATTACATATTTTCACTCTGATCTTAGGACCGCCTAAAACTATGCTCTGATACCATTAAATGTAACGCTCTTTTTTAAATACATACTCAATATAGTTTTTTTCATTCTATTTAAATGACCTTAAAATGACTAATTAATTTTATAAAAATTTTGGTGGCATAACGACTAAAAACTTAAATTCCCAAAACCTTTAAAAGTCAAATTACACTCCCTATTTCAATCTTTTTTTCACCTAAACTCCGATCAGTCAACTCAACACTTTTAAATTTATCAATCACCCAACATTTATCATACATAATCACATCTCAAATAGCATGCATATAGTATTTAATTTACACAACCATAATCATTTTTACAAATATCCTTACATAATAATTTACAATTCTAATTATTTTATATAACAAAAATAATACAAAAATAGTTCTTAGGTACATGCCACAACTTCTTTTCCTTCACTATGGGTCTCCTTATACCTGTCCCTGCGCGTAGTCAAAATAAAACTGCATGTTGAGCAACATAGTCGCTTAGTGTTGGATACAATTACATAAAATTTCACTAACTAATTTAGTTATAAATTTTTAACTTAATTTGTTATTTTATTTTTAATAAGTTTAATTTCTTCATTTTATTTAAAATTTGTCTCTTTGACATCATTATACATCTTAATTGTTCTCTAATAATAAATTTGCTTATTAAATTTTATTTAATTACTAAACTTTATAAAATTATGCAATTAAGTACTTAAATTAACTTTTTCTTACATTTGACTTAAATTTTGACTTGTTTGATTTTGTTTGACTTTAATTTAATTTCAAATGGATAAATTACATTTAAGTCTCTCTATTGTCTAAAAGATGGCAAATTTATAATTTAGTCCTTTAACTTTTGCTAATTATGATTTTACCCTTTTACTTCATTTAGCTATTTTAATTTTATTAATCACACTTTTTGTCTTAAATTACCATTTTACCCTTGATTTACTTCTTAATTACTATTTTTCCCTTATTTATCATATTAATTTCATTTTTCACATTATTTACTTCATGTTTATTTTTATGGCATAGAGTTCATTATAAATACTTTTTTATTCTAGTTTTTGTGCAAAATTACTATTTTACCCCTTATTAATACTAATGGAGAACCACAAATTGGATAAATGGGACATAAATACGGAGTGCTGGAGGGATCATACATCTAGGTACGTCACCAAAACCCCAGTACTGATCCATATAATATGCTGGCTATCCTGTCTCATATCCATGGTTATTTTTGATGACCAATATCTCATAAACTCATGGTATCTTGTAGAATAAATTTCTATGTCTAGCCATACTATCCAAAAAACTATAATTGACCACTATACACTAAGGGCATTAATAAATTCTCATATTACCTTTTTATATCATTATTTACTCTTATCATTTTATTTTAGCCAGATTAAACTCTCTAACATATTCAATTAAGCTCATTACTCATGCATTCAACATATGGTCATTCATTATTACAAATACTTTAACCATGTCAAATAGTTTTTCTTATAGTCATCATTTGGCCACAAAAGAGTTTTACACTTATAAAATTTCTTTTACTCTAAATTGGTGTCATACACAAGTTTACATGCATTTTATGTAAATTTAAGGTAACACATGGTAATTACACATGAGAAAACTTTCTACATTATATAACTATAGTATAATCAATCTCCATAATTATTTTTCATTCCAATTAACATTATTACACTTATAATATATTAATTTGAGTAAATAACGTCAAATGCCTAATTTTTGTTCAAATTACATTAAGGCATCCTTAATACTTAATTCGGACACCAACTCTACTTCATTTAAGTTTTCATTTTCTTCATTTATTTGTGTTTCTAAATACTTATTCTAACATATTATCAAGTTATATTAATTTAATTCACTAATTCAAACCATTTTACATAGTTATATAACATAAAATTCAAGAGAAATTCAAGAAATTTAGTGAAATTAAAGGTAATTTGTATCCACTAACCTCTCTATGGCTAGAATATAGCTGATCACACCTTTTTCTTTCCCTTATCCTTGCTAACTTGCCTTTCCTCATCTTTTTCTTCTATAGGCCAAATTTTGAAAGGAAGAAATCATAAGTTTTTAGCATAATTTTAAGCCATTTAAAGCTATAAATAAACTCTCCTAATCAGTATCTACATGGTTATATAAATTCTCTCGCATATCTCATCTAATTCTCATAAAATAATAAAATTTTCCTTACTTTCTCTTATTTTTTTCCTTAGAGTTCTTGGCCTCCTTTTCATAAGAGCCTTTCTCTAAGTTAAAGAAAGAGAAATTTTGAGTATAGGATAAATTTTTCAGCTTAGGATTCAAATCGAAAGAGCTTAGTTGAAGAAAAATGGAAAGGAGAGTGAGAATGTGGAGATTTCAGTTTCTCTTAAGAAAGAAGGAGATGATGGTTGATTTTTCCAAATATTTTATGTGGGATTACTCTTTATATAAGGTGCTAGAATTATGCAAAAGGAAATGCCAAGATTCATCCATTTACTATTGAATCCAATGGCTTTAAAATTAGCCACTTGTCACTCATATAGGCATTTAGGCTTATCTTACTATTCTGAGATCACATACATATAATCATAACACTAAAGTAGCCTCTCATATAAAATGTCATGCTCAAATTCTGTGATTTGGCCCTTCAAATGACCTAATTTATATTTTTCACTCTGAAATATAAATTTTTGATCCCGATGTCGGATTGCCCTGTAATTTTTTCCTGAGTGTCACCATAAATTATATAATATCTGGTAAAAATTTTAGTCTATTTTGATATCATTTTGATTACTTTGAGCTTCAGTTGCCTGTGCAGTCAGTCCGAAACCTAAATTTCAAGAATTACTAGAATTGTCATTTTTCAGTTCCCTACTTATGACATTTATATGAACTATGGAGTCAATCAAAGGTGTCCAAGGTCTCCAAATTTTCAGTCAAAATTCTAGTCAACCCTTTGGTCGAACCGCAAAATTTTTCTTCAATTGCTCATTTGGAGACTGATTTGACTTCAATTTTCTCTCTAATTGTACCACTAGACTCCACTTATCATATACTTTCATATGGTATCTTAAAACTCACTCTGCCGATTGGGTCTCTCATCCTCGAATTTCCTCGCTCAAACACATTTAACGGTATATTCTACTCAAATTTCTTGTTCTATCCAACTCTGGATACTCCAAGACTCAACCTAGGCTAACTATTCACACTCAAAAAAATGTTGTGTTTGGTAGATGAAAATTTATGGTCGTTACATGACCTCAATTCAATCTTTTAAAACATGCTTGTGCCCTTCATTTGGTAAAATAGATCGTTAATTTTGGGCAATGGATATTTATTTTTGGTAGTAATTTTATTTAGTTGCCTATAATCGATGCATAGCCTAAGGATTCATCTTTCTTCTTTAAAATAATAATTGAACTCCCCAAGTAAAGACACTCAGATGAGTGAAGCCTTATTCTAGTTATTCCTGCAACTAGACTTTCAACTCTGTTGGTGCCATACAATAAAGAGCTATCATAATAGGTGTAGTGCATGGTCGTACAACAATTCAACTTCCCTTTCAAGTGGTAATCCTAGTAAGTCATTAGGAAAGACATCAAGGAAGTGTCGGACTGTGGGTAAATCACTAACCTTCGGCTTTTCTTTTTTAGCTTCTGTTACAAAGGTTAAATAAGTTGCACACCCCTTTCGAACACACCTGTGTGTTGCTATAGCCAAGATAACATTGGATAAAAAGTCGGATCGTTCACCCATAACTATGATTTCTTCATTTTTTGAGGTCTTTAAAGTGATTCTTTTCAAATGAAAGCCAACTATTGCCTGATGTTTGTGAAGCCAATCCATGCCCAAGGTAATAGCAAACTTATGGAATGGAAGTTCAATCAGATTTGCAGGAAAGACAATCTATTATATCTAAATTAGGTAGTCCCTATATATCTTATTCACGACCACACTGTGACCCAATGGGTCGCTTACCAAGGTATCTTGATCTAACTATGCTTTTTCTAACCCCTTTCCTTATGCAATTCTGGTGCTCAAGTATAAGTGTGTGCACCTAGGATCCATCAATGCACAATTAAGATAATCAAACAAATAAAATTTACCTACAATCACATTTGGTGTATCTTGATCCTTCCGGGCACCCACTCTATAAGTCTTGGCCAAATGGGGTCTATATGTAGCTAGTGGAGTTGGAGTACTGTCCTAATTTGATGTAGCCCCATTAAGTGCACCATTACCTCTACCACATGTTGAAGGAGTAGCCTATCTGTTAGTAGGAGCCCGTGCAACTGATGCGGTAGCCTGTGTTTGTAACGTAAATCATTCCTCAATAAATGCTCTCGAGACCCACATCTATGGTATGGTCCTGTCAATCTTCAACACTCTTCTGAATGTTGATGTCCACAATGCTCACAAACTAGTACATCATATCTCTTAAGGTCCTAACTTTGAGAAACATTTGCTACTGAAGTCATAGATGGCGCTGCTCGCGTTATAGTACATTGACTAGGTGCTAGTATACCTGTAGAGTCTTATGGAGGAGCTGCAGTTAAACCTTTAAATCTTTTACTGGATCCACTACCGGTTGTTCCTAATGATGATGTTCTTCTCTATTGAAATTGGGCCTGTGTATTTGCCTCTTCAAGCTGATTACTTCCATCTCTATCGTTGCATCAACTAATTCTATTTTGGTGGTGTAGTCTATTAGAAAGTATGTCCTATAGCCATGTAAAATGGATGTATTTCATATGTATTAATTCATATTCTTCATAAAATTTATCATTCATTTATTAATGTTATGTTTAAATACATTAGTTTGTAAATATTAAATTAATAAATGAAGTCCTTGATATTATAAAAACAGTGTAAAGGCAGTCATGAAAGTATTCATGATATGAGATGTCGATTGCATGCAAATGTGTCAATATCTAAATATCCCTAGTTATAGAATTAACAAGATAGGACATTGTTAATTCAGATAGACTAGCACATGTTATGCTTCTTGAATGGTTTAAGCAGTGGTTCTCATAATTGTGATTATGAAAGATAATCAAAGCTAACATGTGGATGCTTGTTAGGAGAACAAGTTCATTGGACACCTGCAAAGAGAATCCTCACATGGATATTAAATCTATGTCAGTGAGGAATCTCTTCATAGCGGTTGTGCAAGTATCCTTAGACTTGAGATCACCAAAGTTAACTTAAGTAGCAAGTGGTATACTTTGACTCCATAATTGATTACTTCCAACTGGAGGTGAACATAGTTATAAGTTTGGGCATATCATGACCTACTTAAAGATAGTTGAGTGATTGACAAAGGATTCAGCATCCTAGATTTATTAAGGGAAGTTATCTCGCATGATTCTATAATATAATTGTCTTGTTTAGAGAATTTCTAGCCAGAGTAATATGCCAAGATGGATAGGGATCCATAAAGGGCATTTTGGGAACAATGGCTAAATTAAATATGCATAATTAGATTTATATGAGTTGACAAAAAATCATACTTAGAATCTAATTGAGATAAGAGTGGTGAAAGGAGTAATTGCATGGTAACTATTTTTATGGAAGTGTATAGTCAAACCACTTGTCTTTCTTGATATTTGGGTAGTCATGATGCCTAGCTAAAGGCCGCTTATGATTTGTATAATAGTGTATCATACATATCAATAGGGATTGATAAAATGATTTAAAGAAGTTTAAATCATGTGAATTTTGAATAGAACTCATAATTACATATTATACTACCAATATGGATAGAAACTCAATAGGTCACACACATATAGAGTAAAAGATAAAATGGTAAAATGACAAGGATAATAATATTTGATATTATTATGAGGTAAGAGAGATGAGTAAGAGAATAATTAATTAAAGTATTTAATTAATTATGATCAAGTATAATTGTTTGCAGAACCTTTTAGAAATGTTATGCAAAATGGATCTAATTGAAATATTGCATTTCATAATTAATTATTATTAGACTATAAATGTTATAGGGCTGATATAATAATTAATAGATCCATTCAAGAAATTAAAAGAGGCGCAAATAATTGATTTTGGTGCATAAACCCTTCAAAGGAAAGGTTTCACGCCAAGTTCAGATAGAAAGTCTTAGAGGCCTAATTATTGGACCAAAAAAAATGAAATATATTTGTTAAGTATTATGGAGCCTACATATTTAATTTGGATGGATTTGGAAATCATTTGGGTGATTAAATCCAAGTATATGCATAAATGGCCAAGTTTGTGGGTTTTGTGCATAGTATTATGTGAAAAGACTTAAATTGAATTTAATTGAGCCCAAATAAATTTTTAATAATTTTAGAAGCCTATTTAATATTTCTCTAGCAATTTTAAAGAGCCTAATCTCATTATGAAGTTAGATTTTTAAACTAACTAAAAAATTCCAAGTGATGGGGATTTTAGGGTTAAGTGAACAATTAAGAGAAAAGAAATTGTGTATCTCAAAAACCCTAGCCGCCACCCTCATTCCTTTCTAGCATCAAGGAATTTCGTCTAGCCTTGTATTCTTCCATTCTTGGTTCATTTTTTCCTTCTCTAGTGTGGATTACTCATTGGAGGTTTTCAATTTTGGATATTGTGGTTTGCGACAACTCGGTGAGAAGGAAAATCAACTGTTCAACAAAAATCAAAGGTGATTTTTCTTATTCTCATTAATATTTATATTGTAAATTCATGGCAAGATCAGATCTATTGGTTAAAAATTTTAAATTCCACTTATGTACGTGATGCATATAATCGATAATTTCCAATATGGTATCAGAGCCTCGATTTTGCCATGAATCTACAATTCTATATTTTGCGGAATAGTTATTATATTAGAGTTATTTATTTCATGAACTTTAAAATATCAGATTTGATTGTTCATGAATAAAAAATATTGATTTCTGGATGTATGCGATCAAATATATAAAATGAAAAATAAAATGATTCTTTTGAGAAAAGAATCATTGTGTTTGGCGTGAATGGTTTTTATTTTTCAATAAATTTTAGGGGATGTTTTAAATTAAATTTTTATTGATCCACTTTAAAATTATTTTGATGATAATTTATGTGTTTAATATGTGATATTAAGCCATAGGATCAATCAAAATTAAAATCGAACAAGTTTTGCATTAAAACTAGTTTAGTCGAAAAGTTCAATAAATTTGTGTTCTTGGTGTGTTCTTGATGAGTTAATATTTAGAACAATTTTTAATCTTCTAAATCTGATATATTAATGTGTTTTTTAATTAATTACATTAATTAAAATGGGCCATGAATTAATTGGATTAATTTCAATTCATTAAAACCACTTAATGGGCTTAATTATGTTTACGGACTTGATTTAAATTAGTGAATGACCTGGTGGGCCCAAGGAGCTGATTTAAATTAAATATTATAAACTATAATTAATTTTATTAATGGTTTTTAAGGGCTGGACTGGGCTTGGCTCATTCCAAAAGGGCCAAATGGTCCAATAGACATAAAACTAGTTTGTGTGAACACATTTTAGGGTTTAAATTTGTGGGTTTCAGCCTACACATTTGTGGTTTTAAATTTTAAGTCCAAATTTGATTTTTTAATTAATTAATATGATTAATTAATTAAATAATCAAATGATAATTAATTGATAATCATTTGGATTGATAATTAAGGCAATAACACCTGCATACAAAAAGGTTTCCTAAAATGAAAGTTTCCAAAATGGAAAAAGTTTCCTCATTTGATCACATTATTAAAATAACTCAAAAGTATGTTTCAAGAGTTGAAACAAAGTTATTAATCCATTATATGTTTTACTTTATGTATTAGAAATGCATATAAGGTTGTATGATTAGCATGATGGATAGTTATGGACAAGGCCCAATGTGATTGAGTATAATGCATGTTTCGGCCCAATGAGGACTTTCATGTCCCGACCACTTGTTTTTGGTTTATATTTCTTTTTCAAATTGTAATATGTAATTAGATTACTTAGATTAGAATTAGAGATAGAGATGGAGACAACTATCAAAGAGCAAGGTGTGCCGGATGGAGATCTAACAAGATTGAATATAATGTAATTATTTTTTTCGTGTTTGAATCATGCATATTACCTAGGTATGACCTTTTAATTTCCCTTTTGGCTCGGGAAAATCAATATAGTAAAGTCCATAACTATACCATATTTGTATGCTTATATTTATGTGATAGATATAGGATGCATACCAATGTATTCCAACCATGTATGATGAGACTTAATTAACTAAAATCCCTCAAACAAATACTAAGGTATATAAGCCTTTCATTAATTGGAGGAGAACCAGAGTTCTTTATAATGTGGGTTGTTGACCACAGTCAAGCTCACATTATATCGAATATGTTCAAATCTAATTAAATGGGTCATCTTAGCTAGCCTATTAGCTTGTTGACAACAGTCGAGGCTAATGGTACTAGAGGCAAGATTAGGGAATGCATATATGATATACATGTATCAAGAGTTGATAACCTAATGATCCAATAGTTTTGTAGAGACATAATTGGTATAGAGATACCTACCTTTCAAGAGAATGGAGTTTGGCTTGTTGACCATAGTCAAAATAAAATTACATATCAAGGATTGGATATTGGCCCACTAAGAAAACCATCGAGTTTTCTCGAATTATATAATGAGGGCTATTAATTCGCAATAAAATAGTGGGAGTAAATAGATTAGTTAAAGATCTAATTAATGCATACATTTATATGAACGTACTCTCATATATTTTCTTTTCACATCTAGGTCGTCATCATGAGCACATCAAACATTAACATACGATCAATCTTGGATAACAAGTTGGTTAGCAGCAACTATTCTGACTGGATCAGACAAGTGAGAATTGTTCTCAAAGATAAAAAGATACATTATGCCTTGGATAAAGATCTACCATCATTTCCATCAGATGATGCCATTAATGAGATCAAGGGCACTTATTGAAAATACATGAGGATAGTGAAGCATCAGCATGTCTGATGTTGGGTGTTATATCCTCAGAGCTTCAGAAGTAACATGCGATGATGGATGCTGGAAGCATCATTTTGCATCTAGAGGAGCTTTATTCTTCTCATGCTAGAACTGAGCAATATGAGATTGCTCGAGCTCTATTTAGCTGCAAAATTATTAAAGGCACTTTGGCTGCTACTCATGCATTAAAGATGTATGGATATATTAAGCATTTAAGTAGACTTGGCTATGTAATGGATAATGATCTATATATAGATTTAATCTTGTACTTACTAGCTCCAAGTTATGCACCTTTCTTGCTTAACTTCAACATGAACAAGATCCAAGTAACCATTCTTGAGTTAATCAACATGCTCAAAACAGTTGATGGATCCTTCAAGAAGGATTCAAAAAGTGTTATCATTGTCACTTCTGCTAAAGGCAAGAAGTAGAAGAAGAAGAAGAAGATGACCAAGGCATAGCCAAAGCATGGTGGGGTTTCCAATAGGAAGGTTGCCAAGAAAAAGAATCCCGAAGGAAATTGATTCCATTATGGAAATGATGGTTATTGCAAGCGTAACTGCAAGGCCTATCTAGATTCTCTCGAGGAGAAAAAGCAAGATGATGCTTCTACTTCAGGAATTCATATGATTGAAATTAATTCTTATTATATTGCTTCAAAACAATCTTGGGTATTGGATACCGGATGTGTATCTCATTTGTGTAATGATCTACAGGGACTTAAAAGCAGTAGAAGAGTTAGAAAATTTGAAATATGTCTACAGTCAGCTACTTAACAAAATATCTCTACAATAGTTGTGGGGACTTATCATTTGCCTCTTCCAAGTTGATTAATACTGGAATTAAATAATTGTTATTATGTTCCAGCTTTATCTAAAAGTACTATTTCTTTCAGTTTTTTATTGAACGATTATGATATTTCTTTAAAAGATAAATATTGTTATATTTTTAATAACAATATGTTTTATGCTAAAGCTATCATTAAGAATGGTATATTTGTTCTTGATTTAATTAAAGAAGTGCATAATATAGATACCAGGAGAATGAAACAAGATAATCTAAATACCTCATATTTATGGCATTGTCATTTAAGCCTTATAAATGAGAAACGCATGATCAAATTACACAAGTCAGGTGATTTAGGATCATTTGATACATGTGAATCTTGTTTATTGGGAAAAATGAAAAAAGCTCCCTTTATTGGTAATGGAGAATGAGCTAAGATGGTTTTAGACTTAATACATTCAGATGTATGCGGTCAAATGACTACACATGCCATAGGAGGTTACTCCTGCTTCATTACTTTCATAGATGATTATTCCAGGTTTTGATATATCTATCTAATGAAATATAATTCAAAAGCATTTGAAAAGTTCAAAGAACACATAAATGATGTAGAGAAGCAACTTGGCAAGAGTATTAAGACACTTAGATCAGATCAAGGTGGAGAATACTTAAGTACAAAATTTCAAGATTATCTTAGAGATAATGGAATTTTATCTCAATGGACTCCACCATATACACCACAACATAACGGTGTATCTGAAAGGAGAAATCGAACACTATTACATATAGTTCAGTCCATGATAAGCTGAGTACACTTGCCCTTTCCTTTTAGGGATATGGATTAGAAACTGTTGTTTATGTGTTAAACAGAGTTCCTAGTAAATCGGTTGATGTTTACTCCATATAAGATATGGAATAACAAGAAACCCACACTTGCTCATATGAAAGTATGGGGTTGTCCTGCTTGTGTGAAGAGGACAATGTTAGACAAACTAGATGTTAAGTCTGACAAATGTTTATTTGTGGGATATCCAAAAGAAATGTTTGGATATTATTTCTATCATCCCTTAAACTAAAAGGTGTTTGTTTCAAGGCATGCTATCTTCTTGGAAAGAGAGTTTCTCTTACGAGAGGATAGTGGGAGTAAAATTGAACTTGGTGAAGTTAAAAACCCATAAATCAACCGATTGAACCTGAGACTGAATTTTATAATGATGAGATTAATGTGGAACCTGATTATACACAAAATCCTGAAAGATTTACTAGAATGCGTTTTATCCTTATGAGATATGGATTTCACATTGATTCAAATAGAGGCATAATTATAGTAGAGGAAAATGAGCTTACAAGCTATAAAGAAGTTTTGAACAGTTCAGAATGTCATTTATGGCTTAAGGTTATGCATTCTGAAATGGACTCCATATATGAGAACAAAGGATGGACTTTAACTCAGCGATTTGAAGGGATAAAACCCATAGGGTGCAAATGGGTCTTCAAAAAGAAGACCGACATAAAAGGTAATATAGTTACCTATAATGCTCGATTAGTAGCAAAAGGCTATCATAAAAAAAGAAGGTATTGACTATGATGAAACCTTTTCTCATATAGCGATGATTAATTCTATAAGAATACTTTTAGCCATTATAGCTCATTATGATTATAAGATTTGGCAAATGGATGTGAAGACAACTTTCCTAAATGGAAATCCAACTGAGGATGTGTATATGACACAACCAGAAGGGTTCACATCAAGAGATGGCAAAAAGGTATACAAGCCTCAAAGATCCATTTATGGATTGAAGCAAGCCTCTAAGAGCTAAAACATACGATTCAATGAGACAATCAAAGAGTTTGGTTTCTCATAGAATGAAGATGAACCTTGTGTGTATAAAAAGGTCAGTAGGAATGCAATTGTCTTCCTAGTTTTATATGTTGATGACATATTAATCATAGGAAAAGACATTTCTCTTCTCCAATTAGTTAAAATATAGTTATCCAAGTAATTCTCTATGAAAGATCTTGGTGAATCATCCTATATTCTAAAATAAGGATCTATAGAGATAGATCCAATAGGTTACTAGGTCTTTCTCAAAGTACATATATAGATAAAGTATTGAAGAGGTTCAATATGGATCTCTCCAAGAAAGGGTTTATATCCATGGTGCATGGGAAAAACCTTTCTAAGTCTGTGTCTGTAGACACAAAAGGATAGAGAGAGCATGAATATAATACCATATGCATCTACAATTGGTTCTATAATGTATGCTATTTTATGTACACGTCAAGATGTAGCATTTGCTTTAAGTGTCATAAGCATATTCCAATCCAATTTTGGAGAGGCACATTGGGTTGTTGTCAAGAATATCCTCAAGTACTTGAGAAGGATTAAGGATATATTCTTGGTATATGGGGTGGGCAGTTTGGAAATAAATGGGTATATGGATGCCAACTTCCAATCTAACAAAGATGATTGTAAATCACATTCTAGTTTTGTGTTCATGATGGGAGGAGGGGTAGTTAGTTGGAAGAGCTCCAAACAAGAAACAACTATTCATTCCATGATAGAAGCTGAGTACATTGCTACTTCAGACGCAGCCAAAGAAGCAGTCTGGATCAAAAAGCTCATATCTGAACTTGGAGTGGTGCCTAGCATTGTTGATTCGATTCCTTTATATTGTGACAACAATAGAGCCATTGCGTAAGCAAATGAACCACGATCTCATCAGTGATCCAAGCATGTTCTCAGATGCTACCATCTCATAAGAAAAATAGTAGCTAGAAATGATGTGAAAATACAAAGGGTTCCCACAGATGATAATGGGGAAGATCCCCTCACTAAAACACTTTCCCATAATAAGTAAGATCACCATATAAATAGAATGGGTCTAAGACATATGAGTGATTGGGTTTAGTATAAGTGGGAGATTGTTAGAGAGTATGCCCTAGAGCTATGTAAAAAGGATTTATTTCATATGTATGAATTCATATTCTTAATAAAAGGTATCATTCATTTAATAATGATATGTTTAAATATATGAGTTTGCAAATCTTAAATTAATAAATGAAGTCCTTGATATTATAAACACAATGCAAAGGCAATTATAAAAGTGTTCATGATATGATATGTCTATTGCATGCAAATGTGTTAATATCTAAATATCTCTAGTCATAGAATTAACAAGATAGGACATTGTTAATTCGGATAGACAAGCACATGTTATGCTTTTTGAATGGTTCAAGCAGTGGTTCTTATAACTGTGATTATGGAAGATAATCAAAGCTAACATGTGGATGCTTGTTAGAGGAACAAGTTCATTGGAGATCTATAAAGAGAATCCCAATATGGATATTAAATCTATGTTAGTGAGGAATCTCTTCATAGCTGTTGTGCAAGTATCCTTTGACTTCAGATCACCAAAGTTATCTTAAGTAGCAAGTGGTATACTTTGACTCCATACTGATTACTTCCAACTGGAGGTAAACATAGTTAGGAGGTTAGGTATATCATGACCTGCTTGAAGATAGTTGAGTGATTGACAAAGGATTCACCATCCCATATTTATTAAGGAAAGTTATGTCGCATGATTCTATAATTGCCTTGTTCAGAAAATCTTTGGCCAGAGTAATATGCTAAGATGGATAGGGATCCATGGAGGGCATTTTGGAAACAATGGTTAAATTAATATAACATACATAATTATATTTTTATGAGTTGACAGAAATCCACACTCAGAATCTAATTGAGATAAGAGTGGTGAAATGAGTAATTATACGGTAACTGTTTATAAGAAAGGGTATAGTCAAATCACATGACTTTCCTGACATTTTGGTAGTCATGATGCCTAGATAGAGGCCACTCTTGGTTTGTATAATAGTGTATCATAAATATCAATAGGGGTTGATAAAATTATTTAAAGAAGTTTAAATTATGTGAGTTTTAAATAAAACTCATAATTACATATTATACTGCCAATATGGACAGAAACCCAATAGGTCACACACATATAGAGTAAAGGATAAAATGGCAAAATGACAAGGATAATAATATTTTATATTATTATGGGATAAGAGAGATGAGCAAGAGAATAATTAAAAAAAGAGTTTAATTAATTATGATTAAGTTGAATTGTTCGTATAACTTTTTACAAAAGTTCTACAAAATGGACCTAATTGAAATATTGTATTTCATAATTAGTTTTTATTGGACTATAAGTTTTATAGGGCTGATATAATAATTAATAGAACCATTGGAGAAATTAAAAGAGGCCAAAAGAATTGATTTTGGCATAGAAACCCTTTAAAGGAAGGATTTCATACCAAATTCAGATAGAAGGCCTTAGAGGCATAATTCTTGGACCAAAATAAGTTAAATATATTTTATAAGTGTTGTGGAGCTCACATATTAAATTTTTATGGATTTGGAATTCATTTGGGTGATTAAATCCAAGTGTATGCATAAAGTGCCTAGTTTATTGATTTTGTGCATAGTCTTTTGTGAAAGGACTTAATTTGGATTTATTTCAGCCCAAATAAATTATCAATAATTTTAGAAGCCCATTTAATATTTCTATAGCAATTTTAAAGAGCCCAATCCCATTATAAAGTTCGATTTTTAACCTAACTATAAAAATCCAAGTGATAGGGATTTTAAGGTTAAGTGAACAATTAAGAGAAAATAAATTCTCTCTCTCAAAAACCCTATCTGCCACCCTTATTCCTTGCTAGCATCAAGAAATTTCAGCTAGCCTTGTATTCCTCCATTCTTGGTTCATTTATTCCTTCTCTAGTGTGGATTACTCATTGGAGGCATTTAATTTTGGACACTATGGTTTGCAATAACCCGGTGAGAAGGAAAATCATTTGTTCAACAAAAATCAAAGGTGATTTTTCTTATTCTCATTAATATTTGTATTGTAAATTCATGTCAAGATTAGATATATTAGTTAAAAATTTTAAATTCCGCTTATGTATGTGATGCATGTAATCGATAATTTCCAATATAGTCCCAAATTACTTGCACTTTTCTAAGGTCTTTATGGAACCCTCTCTCAAAAACTAACACATATTCTCAGGTGGAATATGATAATCTTTCATGTAGAAATTGAGCCTCTCAAACTCCCCATCATATTCTTGCACCTTTCGGGTTCCCTGGCATAACTGCCAAAATGCTTCCTCTATAGCTCGTTGAAATTCTTTACCCATATATTTATCTCTAAATTGTTGATAAAACTAATCCTATGTAATCTATTTAGGTGGAGTGTAGCACCGAATGGTGTCCTACCATATATAAGTCAAGCCCTGGAATAATTTCACTGCTCCCTCTAACTTTTCTTCTGGTAAATTGTGGGTAATTTCAAATAATCTTTCACTTTTGTTTAGCCATTCCTTGGATTCTATAGCAGTGACTTGTTCTCGACCACATAAGTATTTTGCACCAAATCCTTTTAATTGTTCTAAAATCGGCCTTCAAAGTGGCTGAGGTGGTGGTTGCTTTTGAGGCTAAGTATCAGTTGGGGCCTAGAATCTCTAAAAGATCTTTACCATCCACTGCATAAAATCAACTAGTGTAGGTGGCAGAGGTGTTTAAGGTATTGGAGTAGGGGTACGCTGACTAGGCTATTGTGATTTAGTACTTGGTATCGATTCATTCTCTTCTGGACTTGCTGAGGCCTTACTCTCAGAATCACTTACCAAATCATCTATTTGTTGGGAATTGAAAGCCATGGTTATCATTAAAATATACAAGGGACGGGTAAGATTAAAGCCTAAATTTATGTCATAGCTATATGGCATGTACATATGTTCATATATTTAGTCCTCACTAACTTTAGCGAGGATTAATGTCCTCACTAACTTTTGTAAGGGATTTAGTTCTTGCAAACTTTTGTGAGGACTAAATTGTCGCTATATTTTACCTAGAATAAATTCCTTGCTAAGTTTTAGCATGCATTTTGTGACAAATATTATTTTTGCTAAATTTAGCATGGGATTTATCATTGCTAAATGTTGATACGAATTTTTTATTTTCTTAATTTAATATGGAAATTTTATTATTTAAATAACAAACTAAAAATAATAAATTTATATTCACTCAATATTAAATATATATGCATAATAAACTCATCATCTATAATCATATGTATCTGTCTCTGATTTCCAGATACTCTTATGCTCATTGTATTTCTTATCTTGAGTATCTTAATAACCTTTACATCTTACATAATCATCTATGCCAAATATCAAGTTCTCTTCTAGTCATGAGAACTTTTCCTCAAACATCTTAATAAATAATCTAGATATACTTATAATAAATCTTATGCTATACCTCAATCATTGAATATCAAGGCTTTTAAACAATTCCAATACCAGGAGGCAAGAGATATTGACAATTCCTCGTATATCATCTCACAATCTCTACCAAAATCTTGCTAATGGTCCAATATATATAAATCATAGGTCAAACACCTAACATAATCATCAAGATGTATGCCAATAACAATAACACCATAGTCTAGACCAATATCATCTTAATATTTCAAAACAATTCCTTAATTCCTTATTACCCAAAAAAGACTCAACCTGGGCTCTGATACCACTAACTGTAACACCCTAATCCACTAACCATGGATAATTATCAATCATCATCATCATAACCTAGTAAAGGTCGAGCATAAATAATAATTCATAACATAGGCCAAGATTACAAGCCACAATAAAATAATCAAGCTTATAGAAAAATAACCATAACATAAATGTCCTTCAAGTATCCTAAAATCCTCAAGGCAACGGCATCATGCCTGATCCTCTAGAGCTTATCCTAAAACCTACATGGATAAATAAACTCGTGCTAAGCTATAAAGCTTAGCAGGGAACCAAAACTTCTATGGATAATTCATAATTGTTATCATAAAATCAACACAACTTTCATAATTATCAAAACATATAAACATACAATATTAATAATTATCATATCACTTCGGAGGAGCATCCAACCTTAACTAACTTTATTATTCTTACCAACCTAAATCAATTCATGAACTCTTCTAGTTTTTCAAGACCTTTCATTATACTATTAGAATATTAATTCTTTATTTTTACTCTAGTATCATTCATTTGCTTCATAATCCTTTCATTATTGACTCTTGACATTGATTACTAATGAGGTAAACTTCAATCCTATACCATTTAGTATTTATTCAAATCATAAAAAGTGCATGCGACCAGTAACACCTATAATAGACACTATTAAGCATAACTTACTTCTCATATATCATGCAATCATAATTATAGAATGCATTTATAGTTTATAACCTCTATTCATATTCATGTACTTTTTAATGTTATCTTATCGTGGCAACTAAATGTCACACAACATCACATTATATCCTACACTGGCCTTTACTTAGGTTTGAATTATTGTTATGCACAAGCATGTTTAACATTGATATGTAGTGTCTAACCTATCTTGCATGTAATTATATAAAGAATGTCATTACATACTTGAGTACCCGGGAAGGTCTAATTGTCATATGTATAGATTTCATGATTATCAAAGCATATGAGACCCAATGGGGTATGTTATAGCACAACTAGTTCTTATTATAACATTGTACGCATTCCATCAAAGCATGGAAAAGTGAATCTCATGGGTTTACATTCCAATAACTTACTTTCATAGAAACGGTTTATAGAAAAAGGAATTATGATAAAGAAATGTAATAAGCCACACATAATGAATTCCTTTATTTCAAACTATTTCTTAATCTTTAATCATTAAAATGGTTTATAGCCAAAAGAAATCATGATAAGCAATATAATAGGCCATTCATCATACTTCTATTACATATGTGAGGCAGTTAATACATGTTTTACTTTATCTTGTGTACATTTTTTTCTTCTTTAATAGCCTACCTAAGTACTAGTTCAAAAGGTGGATAATGGGAGCAATAAATACCCAAAGGTATCAAACTATGGATATCCAGAGATATCAAACAATGAACACAAATGAGGTCAAACAATGGTTCTAGTAAGGAACAAATGATAGACCCAAACGGGGTCGTGCAATTGTTCTATTAAGGAACAAGACCCAAACGAGGTCAACTATGGCAGCTGCGACTGTATCCCCCTAGGAATGCCTATCTAATCCAACACTGAACTAAGACCCACAGACTTAACCTTTTAAGAAAATATTTAATTCATCATATTCTTTAATACTTAATACATTATTTGGCTCTAAGCCACAATTCATAGAGAATGAATATCATTCTTATCATACATCACTATTGAGCTATAGGCTTCAATACACATGGGTGTAGGTCATGTAGTCTCATAGTTTTATTAACATTTACTTATAGCTAGTGTTATGCATGATTTCAATGAAGCAATATGAATGTGCATAACTTGCTACTAAAGCCTTCATAAAATCATAGGCATATCCCCACACACATATATTCATATACATAAATGCAACTTGAATCACGGCAATTCATTTTTTTATTTTTCATATTTGTTCACATATATAAACCAGCTACTCATCATAGTACGTTCACATCAACTGCATAATGAAACATACAAGACTCATTGATGGGTCTCAATGACATACCTGGTTGTTGTTTGCTGTGAGCAACTTCTATACAATACCATAAAATTCATGTCGATACT
The DNA here is from genome assembly GCA_037975025.1 of Excoecaria agallocha. NCBI lineage: Eukaryota > Viridiplantae > Streptophyta > Magnoliopsida > Malpighiales > Euphorbiaceae > Excoecaria > Excoecaria agallocha. The sequence goes on along the minus strand of CM075813.1, from coordinate 14,790,269 downwards.
TAATTACTTGAATAACATTTAAACATCGTAGGATCAATATAATAAGATGAATAGTTATTTCCTCCCTATAGTCAATAGTTATTCTTAATTAACTATTTAGTTTACTTTTATAGTCTATTAGATCATGAACGACAAGTTATCTCTCCTAACCAATTCATACTTGTTTGATTCATCTTACTAATACTCTTTCATCATATAACATATTATTCCCTAGTAAGTTATTTAATATTATTTCATCTTGTGTTTACCCCCATAGGGTATAGGACAACTAGGTAAGTATATTTCTTTATATCAAGGTTAATCATTAATCACCGATATGACTTGAAGTATAATCATACTTCTACTGTTTTATAATCAAGTGTTACATAGTGTTCCCTATTTCTTAGCTTAGACCTACGACTTTACTACCATCCTCTTACGGTTATCAGACTGTGTCATAATATTTTAATGTTGTTACCAAGGAACATTGGTATGTTCTATTTGAGCAAAAACTCTTTACTTGCTAAGGTTCAAATAGCATACCAACTTGTATATCACAATATTTAACTTATTAATTTAAGGTTACTAGGTTACCTCTTTTAACTCTTCTTGTCTCAGTGCTCGTTAGCCACTAAAATACATTTTAGCACATAATTCATATTTGCATTGCCATTCTTAAGACGATTTTAGAGTCCAAGTGGACTCCTTATCATAACTTATAGGTTTATTATCCTATAACTTTTCACTTTACTATATAAATATATCTAGAGGTTTCTCCAATTAAGTGATCATTTTTTATTCACCTTACAAGTGACTTTGGATAACTTACAATTTGGTTCCATCCTTTTCCCCTTATAAAAGCATTAATGTCTTTAAATTCCTATAATACTCCAGCTTATATCCATGCTTTTCTAAACCATATCTTTATGGACTTTATCATTAGAAAGAGAGTTTCATGGTCTATTAATCTATTGATATCAACTTACATAACAATCGTCACTTACTAACTTTTTATCATCTATTTTACTTACTATAGTCAATTCACCTCAACTCTTGTTTGCTTTATAATCTTATGGACCATATAATATTGTTTTCAATATCTTATTACATGGCTTACTCTTGGGTGGGGGTTGGCTTAAATGAATCAAAGGAGTACATATGGCCTTGAAAAAGGAGAGGAGAAAACATGACTGGACATACATCAATAAGCCTTACTTGGTCGAGCAAGGAGAGGAGGAAAGGCTATATGTGGCTGCGCATTTCTTTAAAGTGAAGGACCAAGTGGTCATGCATGACTCGTGAAGGAGTTCACGAGTCGGACAAAAATGCACGACTCATAAAGTCATTTACTAATGGGTAGAAAGCAAAACTAGGTTCACGAGTCATGAAGGAATGTTTGACCCGTGAATGTGTTAGTATAAGCCCTAGTCCCAATACATTATTATAAAGCATTTAATTTAATAAATGAGGCTTTTGTTTTATCTATTGTATTCCTGTGCATATCAATTGATAGAACTATCCAAGAATGTTGTTTCAGTTTAAGTTATCATGTGTGAGGCACATGGTTGTAAGACTTTGAAATAATAGAGACTTCATTCAGAATATCCCTAATCAGTCATTGTTATGGGAATAACAAATAAATTAAGGCTAGTATGCTCTCTCTGATAAGTTGAGTTCTGTCTTACGGATCATTAGGACAAGAGTGTCAATTAGAGATCATAGATACATGTTTAGAACATGGTATCGAGATTCGATCCATTCATGAGAACACTACATGGTACAAGTCATAATTATTTCTCATGTGAAAGTTTTGCATCGGAGTTCTTAGATCTAAAATCTCTATGAAACTCTTTATGAATTACTGTATACTTTGACATATACCTAACGTACTCGTAGCAGGGTGACAAGTATGGGTATGCTTGGGTATGCATTGATTCATGTTAGAGAGCATGAGAGAAGTGAAGGGATTACCCCTCTCAATAAGAGAGAAAAATATCATCGGCCACTTGATCAGTGAACTGAGATGTGTATGGGCATATCGAGATGAAATAATGAGTAATCATTATTTATCTGAGAGTTTAGTGTCACTAGAATGTCAAGAAAGGAATTAATATATATAAGGAGGACTAGTTCCATGTCTTATATTAATTCTGATATTTAAGGGTAAGGGACTGTGAAAAATTGCATTAGGTCACTAAATTCCATTTGCATTTTCATTTAATTTGGAATGCTATAATATCTTGCTAGAGAATATATATAGCCTTTGAATTAATTTATTAATTCATTGCCAATATTAAATGGACCTATAGGATCACACAAAATATTGGGCTTAAAATATTTAAATAGAATATTAGGCATTAATTTAGGCTTTTATTTAAAGTCAAATTAATGTATGTAATGGATATTAAAATTGCTAAATGGACCTTGGTCCATGAGAAAGAGAGATTCGGCCCTCAAGGTTTAATTTCAATTAAGTAATTATCTTGGGATAATTAAGGTAATTGAGAATTAAATCTTAATAGCATTTAAATTAATTTAAATAACTTAATTAGGAGTGTTGTGGCCAAAATTCAAAGGAAGAATCCTAATTAATTTCGGCATGTATAAATCCCTAATGAAGTGGTTTGTTTTGATTAAATGTCTTATGTCAATTTAAATTAATTTGAATTTAAATTTTAATAGAATTTGAATTAATTCATAACACTTAATTAGGAAGGAATGGAGGCTAGAAATAATCCCTAATTCTAAGGGATTTCGACACACCCATTATTTTCTTAATCTAGTGATATAAATTAAATTAATTCTATTTTGCCCTAGTTGATTTTTTCTCTCTCTAAGTCGCCACTCTCAAGGGGAAAGGACTTTCCTTCTTCTCTTGGATTTTGGGTAGCCTTTGAGCAACCTTAGGAAGAACAAGATCAGCTCTTGTGTCTTTAGTTTAATACCCATTGCCATATACACAAAGATTAGAGCTATCACTCTAAGTTTTAAGCCTTCCTTTCAATTGTGTGTGTTGACATAGAGAGGAGTGGCGTAAAGGCTATTTCTTTGGCATTGGTGATCAAAATCTGAAGCATATAAGTTCATCCTATTTGCTGGTCATCATCAAAATCAAGATTTAAAGTGTATTTAAGATTGTAAGTTTTAAAACCCTAAAATTGCATGTTTTCATTTCTTGTTATGGAATGCGTGGTATGTATGATCAATTTTATTACTTTTCCGCTGCGTGATCATCATGTATATGCCATGTTATATTCCATCAAAAGGGACTCATCAGTAAAGCAAAAGGGTTGAATTTCACGACTCGTGAAGGAGCTCATGAGTTGGACAAGAATGCATGACTCATGAAGAGATTCACGAGTCAGAAGCCAAAGAAGAATAACACATTCATGAGTGACTTAAGGCAAATGGTTCACGACTTGGCACCCTAAGCAAACAGTCTTCCATTCTCATCTTAAAATCCCGATATACATATCGAGATAACTTAACCCTAATTCCTTTAGTTTTATTTACAGACAACAATAATCAACATCACTCCCATACACAAAATCATCATAATAGTTCCATACCTTATTAAAGCTTTAATTCTTTCTTAGATCCTCCTCATCCTACTTCTTTGCTCAAGATTTCGTTCTTTTCCTTATACACAGACAACAAGAAGCATAACAAATTTGTCATCCCTCTCAACATCCTTAATACCAGAAATCAAACATAGGGAAGAGGAGAAGTGATCTATGAGAGGGAAAACATTACCTTTGATGCTAGCTCACAAACCCTAGCTCATTCTCCAACCTGTAACCAATAAAGAAAAAGGAAAGAGAGAGAGAGAGCTATCTCCCTCAAAATACCAATCCAACTTCTCAAATCACCATGAGTTCCTTCTCTAAGAAGCTAAATAAAAGAGTTAGTGGGGTAAATATCTCCTTAGGTGAATTTCCATAATTACCCTTATACACAATTAAACCCCCATTATTTCAATTCCTTCCAACCTAACCCCAAAACTTTCTAATTCACTTCAATTGTATCATTTTTTTTAATTTTAATTTAAATTAACTCATATACTTACATGATGAAATTACCAAAATATCCCTCTTAGGACTTACCCTCGATAATTGAAAAATAATCAAATTTTTCCTTAATCAATGATAGTCCTCATTAATTAACAATAATCCAATTAGGGTTATGATTGGGTCCTTACAAACAGTAAATAGTAGGATTTTCATAAAGGGGGAATCAATATATTATTATGGTAAAATTATTGAGTACCCTACATTACCAATAAAATAAAGTGCACTATTTAATTGTGATTAATTTGAACCAACTCTTATTTTTGGAACAAAACTACATAGCCGATATAATCTTATTGAAATCAACCAATGAAGAAGATTAAGTCAATTTAAACCATTTGTGTTGGTGGTGCAAGTAAATACGGTTTATTATGTTTTGTATCCTAGCTTAAGACAAGACAAGTTAGATTGGTTGGCTATTTGCAAATTAAAATAGAGAGATGTTTTCCAATACTAACAAAAGGAGAAAATAAAAGGATTGAAAGTGAAGTATTTCAGGAAGAAGAATCGAAGATCCACAAAATAAATAAAGACATAACATAGAAGGAGAATGAAGTGTTTAATGATCCAAACAATGAATATGTTGATATTTCATTTAGAGAAGATGTGGAATATATAGAGGGTAAAAAATAAGAATAGGAGCCTGATTTTGATTATAATTCTTTAGAAGAAAAATATTTCTTCCAAGGTTAAGGTTAGCATTAGGGGGAGTGTCCTATGAATGACTATACAAAGCATCACCTTCCCCACAAATAATCCCTATAGATTCACCTATCCCATAGAGTATTACACCATCCAGAACCTCTATTAATCCTACCGCATCACCAATATAGTTGAAACTTCTATTGCCACACTCAACAATGAATATGTATGAATTGACGAAACAAGAACTGTAACACCCTTATGCTATATCCTAGCTATATCACTTATCCTATATCATTAACATGCTTTACTATGCTATTATATCATTAACCATACTATATCAAATTTCATATAAGAACTTAAAGCATAACATATGAACTTTAAATTTAAAGTTTTAACTTACATATAAGTCTCTTTAACATTATGATATACATATAACTATTAAGCATCTTTACTTTACAAAATTTCCAACATAATTTAATACTTTAAAACCAAAAGAAAACAAAATAAAGACTACATTCAAATCTTTTAAGACTTTTGTTGGCCTTCCTACTGCATATATTTTCCTTGAGAAAAAAGTTCTAGCTTGACAACCTACATGGATAAAAAATTGTGGTAAGCTAAATAGCTTAGTGAGTAATCTAAAATATATAGACGACCTATTTTGAAAGTTGTCATCATAAAGCATACACATAAAAGCATAATTATTAAGCATATAATCCAATACTCTTAGATATAAATAACAATATGATCCTGGCATTTTCTAATAACAATACGTATATGGTTCAACTAATACTTATATGGTTCAACTATTTATTTCTTGATTCTTATATATTATCTTTGTCTATTAAGTTTGTCTTACATGCCACTTTTTAATATATGTTAATATCAATTTAGATTTAGACATATACTCATTCGTAAATCATAAATATTAAGTTGATAAATTGAATCTCCATTCCTAATTAATTACAATAAAATTTTGTACTGCTTTACATAAGTGAATTATAATCCATGCGTCAAGACACATAATAACAACCTTAATTAATTATTATCTTTTATTATGCCATTTCATACTTTCTTTGAGTACCCTTCTAATTGCCTAATGCCTTGCATTATTACCATTATACTTTTAACTCAAACATATATTGAATTTGCATGTTATAAGTTCATAATTGATTTATATTTACAAGTAAGGTGTCACACATATCTGTCATATCATTTCATAATATTGAATAAGAAACATATGGTTATAAAGAATACATATGACCCATACCTATAGAAGAACATTAACTGTAAGTTCATAGTTCACTTAGGTTGACATGCAAAAAGTTACACACCATTTCTCTGTATAAAGCTAGAATCAAATAGCTATCAAAAAACATTTAAGCCAATGCCACTAATATAAGGCATCATCAAGTATAAACACATTGACATGTAACTTACATTCCTAAGTATAGGAAACACTTAAATTTACTTTAACAATTTCATATTTTTCATATAAGAGGAGTCACAAAGATCATTTAACAATATTAATCAAGCAATGCATATAACTATAAAGAACATAACTTCACCAATGTAATAAATAATAAGGAATTAACAATGCATAAAATCATTTTGTATATGCCTTTTAATTCCAATATTTTTATGTGTTGATAAATATATATATATATATATATATATATATATATATATATATATATATATAATGTAATGTCCCTTAATCTCATGTTACACATATGCTTTAGGATTTCATATAAAGACTAAGATAAATTAAGAACTATGATACTACTTTATCTTTCACTATTACATATTACTTTTTTATTTTATATTAAGCCTGCACATTTTTAAAGAAGTGAATAATGAGTTATATAACAGCACCCGAAGGTACAAATAAAATACCCGAAGGTAAATAATGGTAACCCCTTATCGAAATAAAATTGTATTGTTTGACTGATCAAACAGATCCAAACAGGGTTGTTTGTGATGCAAACAAGATCATGTTTGTATATTATAAAGCAAAAAGGGTCGCAACTATTCTTTTTGACCTAAAAGGGATCAAAACTATAGTATCGCAGTTGTAAGGTATCCTTATAGGCATGCCTATCTATCCATATCCTAGATACAATGTAGGCAATTAAATCTCTTTAGTTTAACACTCTGTACTTTACTCTTTCCAGCCATGTAAATACATAAACAGGTATAACCATAAGAATGGAATTGTATCATTGATCATGTATAACATTTTGTGAGCATAATGTCATATGCATGTTGTAATAATTGTATCATGTATTTATAATAAAAAACGTGTAATTCATCATATATAGATGAAAGTGAACCTTATTATCATGTTATCGTTATTCACATAATATGTTTACACATGTTTGTATTTCATTCTTTTGTTAAGTATATACTATGTTTTAAAAGAAACATTAATTATACTTATACTTTCAATCCTGTACACTTTACTATTATACCAATATGATAAACTTATAATAACTTTAATAATATGGAAATAAAAATATGTAGATTATCGTTTCATTTATCATACTTGTGCTTTTATTATACAATTTGCTCATATGTAATCATATAAGAAGATACATTGTTTGTAGTGTGTATACATGTATACTCAACCTCATATAATACTACGAGTAATTGTAGATGAACATATATCACTGTAATCATATACTTTATCTTGATTTAATATAAATATAAAACATGTAGGTGTTGAACTATATTCTTGTACATTTCAATTGTCATGAGTATATCTTTGTGATATAGTCTTACATGTAAAATTGAAAGAAAAAAATATAAGGATCCACAATCACATATCATAATACAAATGACTATAAATATTCATTACTGCATTAGACTACATTCATATGATAGCCATATATAATATACAAATGTACATTTCAATAAAGGTTTTATTATATGGTTATAATATATCTTATTATACTACATAAGAGCATGAGGGTGCATTACTGAATTATAACACCTTAAATTGCATGTATGTTTATGCCTTTTATAATCAATGTTCCTTTCTACAACTTTATTTACTTATGTCATTAAGTTTCTCACTTATTTAATGTTGTATAATACCTTCATTTTTATGTTTAGAATGCACTAAATGTATTTAGGAAGGTTTATACAAGCTTTGATATTAATTTGGAACCTAAAAATCAAGTTTTGAAGGAAGTAGGGGAGGGTTATTGTTGTTATGAAATGAGTACTAAAGGTGAGATAGGTGCACTTTAGTTTATGGATTGGCTTATTGCAGCTACCAAATTGGTTTTGATCGTAAGGTCCATTTTGTCTAAAGGTAGATTTATAGTTAATCATGTTTGCTATTTTAGACATATCAAATCACATCTTCAATTAAAAAGGTCTGCTTCAAAGTTATTCCACCACATTTTTAGTTTTAGGATCATTAAAAATAACCTCATTTTCCTTTCTTAATCTAAATATATTAACAAAACACTGAGAACTACTTTCAATGATAGGGTAGCAAATTGTTCTAGCTTTCAAGATAAATTTAGATAGGTTTAGAGGTAGATTTGGTCTATGTCTTCTTCATAGAAAATGTAAATATGGAAGTCTAGTTTTTAAACCCAATTAAAATTTCCCAATTTTCAATTATGAAACATTAGATATTTACAATACATTCTATCTAGGTCAAGTGAACCCAAAAATAGATTTTGTCAACAAATAAATTCTTCAAGTTTTTTTTTGGTACACCTAAGTTAAACTAAAATTTATCTAATTACAGATTCACGTTTAAGACATTTCCCTTACAAATTATTCATTGCATGATACTTTCCAAGTTTTAATCTAAAGGTTTAACTTTTATGTCCTTTTAACCCATTTACGTGAACACATCCATAAATTATTAACTCATTCTCTTTAGTAAGCCTTGATTACATCATAACCAACTCTAATCATGCAATGATAACAATCACACACATAATTCCTATACCTTGGCCAAATTTCAAGATCACCTTCAATTCCTTAAAACTTTTTTACTTTTATTTTTCCTACTCCCTTCTTTTTCTACAAAAAAACCATATACTTGTGCATTAAAACTCAATTTCTATCACATAAAATCTATTACAAAATAAGGTGAAAGAAGAATAAGAAGAAGCTAGAAGAGGAATTGTAGTAATTTCTATTACCTTCACAATTTCCTTTCAAAACTCTTTTAATCCAAAACCATAAAGTTGAAATTTTGAGAGGGGTAGAGAGAGAACAAGCAAATGGTTTAGAGAGAGATGGAAGAGCAGAAAATCTATGTTTTCTCTTTCTTTGCTATCCTCCTCTCTTTAAAAACCCAAAAGTATTTTCTCTCACCAACATGCAAAGGCTCTAAAGTTTAAATAGAGGTGTAAAATATCCTTATGCTCCCTTATTTATTTCCATTTTAGAAATTTATCCCCTCTTATTTTGTTCTCTTATAAAATCAGCCCCACGTATTCTTTCTTTCAATGTTGACCCTAAGTATTATCATCCTCTTCTAATTCAACCCCTTTAATTAACTTTTCCCTTTTAATTGAACCCACTAAAACACACGTATGTCATAATTCACCACACAACTATATTTTCTCCTCAATTACACACTTATATACCATAATGTTCAATGACTTTTTTATCCTCTTTCATATAAGACCATTAATCCACTAGGTCTTAACTTATAATAATTCATGTAATTAAGCTTAATTATACATTAATACCATGCTAATACCCTTGAATTCTACTAGAGCTTATTTTAGGTCCTTACAGGAACACCCATTAAGGATGGAGGCAGAGGAATGCAGCCTAGAGCAAAAAGAGTTTATGGATAGACATACATTACCATTATCAATAATATGTGACTGAAATGTACAAAATTATGTTGTACGTGATTACACTAATATTTTATACAATTGTTATAGTATTTAATTTGAAAATTATCTTAAATTTGATATTTATTATATGTTGGTTCCATATGGAATGTGCGCTTACAGGTTCTCCTCTAATTTTAGGAGAAAATAGAATTTGATGGTTATTTATGGAAGAATCTCTCTAAGGGAACAAAGGATCTCTATTACAGAAGTGTTTAGCACATTCAAATAGTATCCTTTTAATTTTTTATTTATCTAATTATAGACTTTAATTAGATTAGCATTGTTGTAACATTCTCTTTAATATCATATTTCTATCATAAAATATATCTTAAATATAACCATATTGAAATGATCTAATCACTACTTTACTTTGTTGTAACCCAAGTTCTATAAGAAATTAAAACATAACATATAAACTTTACAATTAAAACTTAACTTACATAAGAGTCTCTTTAAGTATTACAACATTTCTATTTGCTAAACATCCTTTATACATAAAACTTCCAACACAACTTTAAAACTTTATAACCCAAAAAAAATGAAAAATTAATACTTTTAGTCTCTTATATAACTTGTGTAAGCTGTCTGGCTGTAGATATTATCCATTAGATGAAGTCCTAGCTTGGCAACCTACATGGATAAACAGTCATGGTAAGCTATAAAGCTTAGTAGGGAACATAAAACATGTGTAGAACCTCTTTTGAAAGTCATCAAAACAACACATACACATAAAAGCATATTATTTTACAAACAACTAATCATTTTAAAAAATAGGAATGTGATCATAACATCTCTTAGTACTATTTAATCTCATATAATTCTTATATCCAGTGTCAATACTAATTAACATTCCATTTAATTAACAAAATTTCATTCTTAGAAATATTCATATACATCAAACATACTTTATGGATTCTTATAGTTTATTATTAGCTAATTCTTTTGATTTACTCTTTTTTCTTGAATGCATACTAATATCAATCTAGATTCTTAGGAAAACTTGTATTATAAATTAAAGAACTTTAAGTTAATAAACCGGTTTCCTATGCATAGTTAAATTCTATTAATTTCCAAGTCATATAATTATGTGTATACTCCATTTATCAAGGCATGTATTAATAGTTTCAATAAATATAAGATTCTTATTATGCTACTTCATTCTTTCTTTGCATACAATCCTAATTTTCTATTGCATTGAAATATTAATTTATTTCTATCTCAAACATATATTGGATACCCATGTGGTGAGTTCATAGTTCATTTATGTTTACATGTAAGAATTCACAAAAATCATTACTTAATGTTAAATAAGAAATGTGTAGCTATAAAGAATGCATATTGGCTAATTTAACTTTTGGAAGACATCATCAATGCATAAATATAAATAAATATATCTTGTATTTATAAGTATAAGAAACATTTTGAAATTTCTTTAATAATTTCATAACTTTCACATTCAAGGAATCACACCAATCCTTTAACAATATCAAGCAAGTAACTTATGTCTATAAAGAACATATGTTCACCAATATGATTATGGTCGAGACAACAATAGTTTTCAAGTTCATCATGCATATAACCTGTAAAATTAAAGTTTACAGGAGATAATAAATTGCTATATCTACTTATTTAAAATGCAACCTTATTTCATATCATGTTTCTCATATACAATATAGAGTTTCATATAAAAATAATATGGAGAACAAGTGAAATGTTATCATGTGTCTTTATCTTAAGTTTTATATGATACTTTTCTATTCTTTGTATTAAGCCTACACTTTTCCATAGAAATGGAAAATGGGCTATATTGTGGCAGTAGCTCTCAAAGGTACAAATAGGATACCAGAAGGTATTTAGACTTTAAATCCAAACAGAGCCAAAATTGTACTTTAAACTGGTTAATTAGACCCAAATGGTGTTTATTTAATGATACAAATAGGATTGATATTGTATTAAGTCACAAATGGGATAAACTCTAGCAGCTACATTATACCTTATAGGTATACATATCTATCCACAACCTAGGCATAACGTAGGCATAATTAATCTTTATACTTTATCTTCCTTTACTTTTCTCTTCCCAACCATGTAAATACATATATATGTGTAACAATGAGTATGGCACTATAACGTTGATCATGTATAAATATTATATGGGCATGATGTCATATGAATGTTGTAGTGACTATATTCCATACTTATAATCAAAGATATGTAATTCATCATATATATGTGAAAGTGAACCTTATGATAATGTTATCTATATTCACATAATATATGTATACATGTATATATTTAAGTATTCTTTTAAGCATACACTATATTTTAAAACACATATTAATTATACTTATACTTTTATACCTATACACTTCAATATTATACTTGTATGATAAATTCATAAGAACTCTAATAATATGGAAATAAATATATGTAGAATATCCTTTCATAAACACACATATATATATAACTCATTATGCATAAAATCATAAGCATTTATAAATTTAAAGGATATCATTATCTGTAGTTATCCTAATTCTGTATTTAGGTATAATTATTTAATACCATAATGGTATACCCAATCATTTATTTGCTTAAACCATCGAAGTCACACCTACTCGTGTTCGTGACATATGAACATAAAAATTTAGGATCATTGAAGACTTTACATTATGCCACACTTGAATTAACTTTAATACCATATTCATGTAGCATTTCCACATGTTTATATAATTCCAATCAAAATATAAATAAATTCTTAATCAAATATTCATTATGGTTTATTTTTTATATTAGAGTTTTAAATTAACGTAACCTTAAATTACTTATATTTTTATGTCTTTTAGCATTAGTGCTATTTTTATAAATTTATTTCCATATATCCTTTTATTCCACGCATAATTAATTTCATATTTTACCTTTATTTTCATGTTTGTAATGCTCTAAAAATCTTTAGAATGGTTTAGACAAGCTCTAGGAACAATTTAGGGCCTGAAAATCAAGTGTAAGAGGAAATAAGGGAGGATCATGTGACAAATAATTCATTATGACCATGAGATGGATGCAATTCCATTCAATTCATGGTGGCAACAGATTGGTTGTGACTGTGAGGTACCATTTTGCTCCAAAAACATGAAGATAGCTTTTTAGGTTGAAATTGTATGCTATTTTAAACCTATCAAATGACATTTTCAAGCAAAAAGTATTGTACAAAGTTTATTCCTTTATGTTTATAGTTTCTAAAACATTTAAAATCATCTCAATTACATATCTAAATCTCAATATATTCAAGAAATACTACATGTTATTCCCATTAATAGGGCAAAAGATATATCCGATTTTCAAGCAAAATTATAACATATATAGAGGTATATTTGGATTTGATTTCATCAAATGAAATCTAGGTATGGGTGTATAGTTTCAAGACAACTAGAATTATTCAATTTGCTACTTTAAAACTCAAGTTATTAACAAAAAAGTACTATTAGGTTGGATGAATCTACCCATAATTCTATAATAGACTTGCATGTCAATTCAAACTTTGTAAATGATGCTACCTAAGAAATTCCTTATCAAATACATTTTCATACTCTTTCTCACCATTAATTTATCTTAAAAATACTTCAAACAAGCTTCTAATTGGGATTTTACAATTTTTACTTCTTTAGATTTATTTTTGACCAATAACTCTATTATTCAATCTAACACACATGCATATTTTCCTTTTTATCCTATTAACACACTTATTATACAATAAAATAACCATTACCACATAAATCAATCACATGTAAAGCAATATAAGTTCCCAAACCTAACATGCAACTCTAAAACGTTTATTTAATCTCTCAATCTTTTTACTTCTTCTTTCGTTCATCCTCATTTACTTCTTTTCTTGAAGGCACATTCATCCAACTCCCTTCAAAATCATAAATGCAAAATAAAAGGATACTATTTTGAGTGAAATGGCTTACTTTTAGAGGAAAAAAGGGAGAGAAAATATTTGCAAATTTTTAGAGAGAGAGCAGAAAAGTGAAGAAATGAGTGATGTTATCTCTCTTTTTCATACACCTATCAACATCACTTATGAAACCATAAAATACATAATAGATAACATTCATACTTGGTAAATTGATATTTCCAAAAGTATAGAAATTTATTTCCTTATGAACATCGTCATATTTACATGATAAATTTAATGTTCATATATTATTCTAATCTGCAATCACTCATGGTGTATTTATTCATTTATATATTACACATTTTACTCTTTAATGTATGATATTCTCGGATACATAATTCGATGAAGGTGTGTTCTTCCATTATATGATTTTATTTTTATCTTAAGCCATGCTTATATTATGATGAAACATCATTTTATCCTACTATCTCAAATTATCTCACCTTTTTCCTTTAAATTCACATAATTACATAATAGTACATCATTATGTTTACATCTCAACCATATGTTCACATATTTTCATTCTAAATTAATTATATTATAGTCTTTTATCATCATATTATGCTTTTCTTATCTAACATGGTATTAATGATCAAATTACTTCATATTATGTTAAATGACATAATTCGGTCCCATAGACTCTTTAAATTACTTCCATTTTTGCCTTGATAGCTTTTGTTACTTACATGTATATCTTTATGTTCACATAATTAGCATTATGTCTACATAGTGCTTTGAGTTCTAATTACTCATACCATGATCATTCTTTGTTTTAATATTCATTTCATATCAAATATTCATCTATTCATCAACTCACATTTTCGTACGCTTTAGGTCCAAATTTGAATCCCTTAGGTTCACAAACTTTTTTCTATATTTTTCCATGTATTATTAAGTTTTCATGTTTCTTTAACCTTACTCAGTGTTTACTTCAAACCATGTGCTCAAACTATATCTATAACCATTTTCTACATAAATGTACATGTTTTAAAAATTATGTACACATGTTGTGTGAGGTTGTAACTAATTATACTACGTTCACTAACCTCTATATTGTCTATTTCATTTCTCACATACAAATAACCAACAATTAAATTCATGTCACCCCTTAGATACCTATTCAACCACCCTCTAATTTCTTCTTTAATAAATGAATTCTTCACTAATGTGTTATTAATTAATTCTACTAACATATCTAAATTTATTTCCCATTTACATTTAATTTTCCCAAGATACATTATGTAAACTTAGAAAAAAATTCATGGAAATTTAATTAAATAAAGTGTAGGATTGAGTTTACTTACCTCAATGTGCCTCAAACTCATCTAAATAGCCTTCTCCCACTTTGCTTTCCATGATTTCTTCTGTTCACTCTCACCATGGTCGAATTCTTCTTAAGTTATTTCTCTTTATTTATTTCCATTCTTCTTATAAATTCTTGCACTTTCTCTCCCTTTTTTTTAGATTTCTAAATTATTGGACTATGCATTTATGCCCTAAAATTATAGAAGGGATAAAATTATGTAGAAATGAATTAATGGTGTTTAAAAGAAATATCTAAAAATATTTGTGAGTGAAGGGGCAATGTAGAGGAAGAAAACCGAGAATTTCTTGAGAAATTTGGTGTCTCTCCCCTTTATATACTTATGTTAATTGGGCCAAAACAAGTCCAACCAAATTGGTCCAACCCATTAATCCAATTTCACCTAAATAATCCATTTTTGGCCCAATTAATTTCCTTGCTCAATTTCTAGTTCTAATAATTTCTAACAAAATTTATTATGGAAAATATACCCTTAAACTAATGTAAAATATCCTTTAACTCAGCTAATTAAATTAAACTAGATTTTTTCACCATTTTTTAAAATTTAGTATTCCACCCATTCGAATGCTTTAAAATTTCACATTGCATGTCCAAACATAAATAGTAAATTATGGTTAAATATTTAGGTCATTCCATGCTCGCTTTAGTATAATTCCAGCTTTAGGGCAAAAATCATCTAGTCTAAAACCTAAAAATTGAAAATCCCTAGAAAAGATACTTTTCACTTTTAAACAATAATTTAAACTATTTTTAATAAATCTGGATGAATGACAATTTTTTTAAGGTCCATAGGAACTTGTTCAAACTTTCGGTCAACCATTTCCATTGTACCAGGAAAAATCTTCATTGTCTATTTTAAGGGTCAATCTAAGCTCAATTTCATCTCAAATTATACCATCGAACTCCATTTAATATATGTTTTCTTATTATAAGGCTAAAACAAGTTGCTCAATAGGTCACACATCCTCGAATTTCCTTGGCCTTAATTGTTTAACACTTATGCATTTTTAAATTTTGCTATACTATTTTACTATAATTACCCAAAAAACTGTCCTAAGGTTACTATTTACACTTTAGAACATACCATGCATATTTGATATAAATTTTAGGGTGTTATATTTCTCTCTTCCTAATTAAAATTTCATATTTGAAATTTACCTAGAATTAGAAGCTATCGAGGTTTGTCTGAAGATATGGCTATATCTGCTATGAAAAAACAATAAACTAAATAAATATGTATAATCAGATAATCATCCTTGGATGTAGTTCTATCCTTGCATGGCATGTACCATATAACATGTAAACTATCATGATTATTCATTAAACCCATATCAGATTCCAATATGTTACAATCAGAGTGGTGGGACCGCATTATTAACATGATTACACTACTCCAGTTACGTGGGTAGACTATAATTTAATGCGATATAGTTACTCCATGCTGTACTTGTATGTTGTATAAGTGGATGGATCACTTGACATGTTATAGCTGTTCCACATTATAACTATATGAGTGGTCAGACCACTTACTGTGATCCAACTACTCCACATTGTAATTGCATTAGTGGAAAAATAGCTTGCCATGATTTGACTTCTCCACATTGTAACTATATGAGTGGATGGATTGCTTGCCATAATCATACTTCTTTGCATTTTAATTGTATGAGTAGAGGGATCGCTTGCCACGATCCAACTACTTCATATTGTAATTGTATGAATAGAGGGCCCATTTATTGTGATCCAATTGCTCCACACTATATACTATATGATATATGAGTGGAAGGATCACTTGCCATGACCTAACTAGTCCACAAGTTACATTTATGTAACATATGTAAATACTTGCTGAAATATATTTATGTGCATATAGACGGTAGTTTATACACATGTCATATGAAATTATATTATACATGTATCATGTATATAAACATGTATAATGCACCATCATCTATGATTATGAATTATAAAAACATATATCCCTTACCCATATCGTACAATTTACTACTATTTTTTTCAACATAAGTTGCCGGTAGATTGCAAAATTTAGTACATTTTATTATATAAATTCATAATGCAATTATTGTTTGTTTATGTCTATAGTTTATTGTTTATTCCTACTTATATTTAAGAAATAATAGAGACTAACTAATCATGTTATATAAATGACTAATATATCTTTATTTGGTGTATATTAACTATCTTATACGTATGTTAACCAATATAATAACTATTTTACCAGTGAGGCTTGTTTCTCTATTTTCTCCCTATGCATATATTAGACGTCATAATCTCTTGAGCTATCCTAATATAGGCCTGTAAATGTATTAATTTGATCTTCCATCCACTATAATGCAAAAACTCCAATATTAAGATCGCTTAAACCTTGCTCTGATGCCACATAATGTAACACCGTACTTTCATTCATAATACTGTACATTATACTTTTTTTTGCTAATGGCATTTCACAGTTATTTAGACTAATTATCCATCAATTTCTTCGATTAATAACTGGATAATTAATATTAATAGTTAAATTATTAAATCCAAATTATTAATTTCCAAGTATTGGTACCAGGTTAATTTGTTCATTTTTTGTCAATTTGAATTTTGTCATGATTTCATTATTTATTCCATTAAGTTATTAGTTAATATTTATGAATTTCGACAACCTTACATTTTCAATGTATTATTTTATTGATAAAAGCATTACTTATACATGTCAGTAATTCCTTCATTGGAATGTAACAGGACCTATCCCTAGGTTCTGTTAAACGACCACATGCTACGTAATATTGTTGCCTAGTAACAAATGTGTTTATGTAAATTTCATTTAATAAAATTACTGTTTTACCCCTTGTATGATACCTTGTTATAATTTAATCCAATCTGGTTCTATTAATCTCTTATTTTACAATTTACTTCCTTTTATACTTATCTCTTCTTATTGAACACCACGTAATTCTTTCTTAGATGAAAAATTTCCATTTGATCCTTAAACTTTACCTTTATTACATATTGCATTATTTTTACATAACATTCATCCTTTCACTCATCTTTAGTTATTACTTTACTTAAAATACAAAACTTACATTTTAGACCTTCTATTTCGTGATATGATGGTGAATTATTGTTAGGTTTATGAACTTTTCTTAATAATGATTTTATCCCTCTTAAACTATTTTTTGCTAATTTACATTGGTTAACTTTTCTCATTGCTTACTTTGCTACTTAATTGCGTTATATTCCTTTTTCGTATTAAACCAAACATAATTTACTACTTGAATGTAACATTTCAGTTAGGCCTATAAACTTTCTTTTAGTCATATATTACCTAGGTTGACTTCAATTTTGACCATTCTCGCTTCCCTTGACTTTTATTCTATCTTAAGTGGTAACTTTGCATTTTAGTCCATAATTTAACATATGGAATGGAAAATTAGGTTTTGATCTCTAACCTTTCCATACATCGTGTTTCACATTATTTGACCTCTATTTTGACTCTTGTTACTTTATTTAATTTTTATTTCGTTTTAATTGTAAAATTTACATTTTCGTTCTTATATTTTCTTATCTAATGGTAATTTACATTTTGTCCCTAAAATTTTTGTTATTTAATATTTTTCCCTTTTTCACTTGTTTGACCATTTTAATTCCTTTAACCACATTTTTTATGCCAAATTATAGTTTTGCCTCCAGTTTATTCTATAATTACAATTTTGCCTTTTTTTATTTTGTTAACCATATTATTCCACATTATTGCTTATAATTTAACCTTATGGCATACTTTACTTATAATTTACCATTTGGTTCTGTTAGAGAGTATACCCTAGAGCCCATATAAAAGGGATGAATTTCATATGTATGAATTTATATTCTTAATAAAAGGCATTATTCATTTATTAATGCTATGTTTAAATACATGAGTTTGTAAATCTTAAATTAATAAATGAATTCATTGATATTATAAACACAGTACAAAGACAATCATGAAAGTGTTCATGATACGAGCTGTCTATTGTATTCAAATTTGTTAATATCTAAATATCCCTAGTCATAGAATTAACAAGATAGGACATTGTTAATTTCGATAGACCAGCACATGTTATGCTTCTTGAATGGTTCAAGCAGTTGTTCTCATAACTGTGGTTATGGAAGATAATCAATGCTAACATGTGAATGATTGTTAGAAGAACAAGTTCATTAGAGACTTGCAAAGAGAATCCTCATATGGATATTAAACCTGTGTCAATGAGGAATCTCTTCATAGCGGTTGTGCAAGTAACCTTAGACTTGAGATCACCAAAGTATGCTTAAGTAGCAAGTAGTATATTTTGACTCCATAACTGATTACTTCCAACTGGGAGTGAATATACTTAGGAGATTAGGTATATCATGACCTACTTGAAGATAGTTGAGTGATTAACAAAGGATTCACCATCCCATATTTAGCAAGGGAAGTTATCTCCCATGATTCTATAATTGCCTTGTTCAGATAATCTCTGGCCAGAGTAATATGCCAAGATGGAAAGAGATTCATGAAGGGCATTTTTGGAACAATGGTTAAATTAATAGAACATACATAATTAGATTTATATTAGTTGATAGAAATTCATACTCAGAATCTAATTGAGATAAGAGTGGTGAAAGAAGTAATTGCACAGTAACTGTTTCTATGGAAGGGTATAGTCAAACCACTTGCGTTTCTAGACATTTGCATAGTCATGATGCCTAGCTAGAGGCCAATCATGACTTGTATGATAGTGTATCAACAATATAAATAGGGATTGATAAAATGATTTAAAGAAGTTTAAATTATGTAAGTTTTGAATGGAACTCACAATTACATATTATACTACCAATATGGACAGGAACCCAATAGGTCACACACATATAGAGAAAAGGATAAAGTGGTAAAATGACAAGGATAATAATATTTGATATTATTATGGGAATAGAGAAGTGAATAAGAGAATAATTAATTAAAGAGTTTAATTAATTATGATCAAGTAAAATTGTTTGCGGAACTTTTGAGAAATGTTCTATAAAATTGGACCTAATTGAAATAATGCATTTCATAATTAATTATTATAGGACTGTAAGTGTTATAGGGCTGATATAATAATTAACAGATCTATTGGAGGAATTACAGAGGCCCAGAGAAGTGAATTCTGCACAAAAACCCTCCGAAAGAAGGGCACATGCCAACTCCAAACAGAAGGCCTTAGAGGCCTATTTAGACCAAAATAAATTAAATATGTTACATAAGTGTTATGGATCCTACATATTTAATTTGTTTTGATTTGGAATTCATTTGGGTTATTAAATCCAAGTATATGTACAAAGGGCCGAGTTTGTGGGTTTTGTGCATAGTCTTTTGTGAAAGGGCTTAAATTTGATTTAATTGAGCCCAAATAATTATAAATAATTCCAGAAGCCCAATTAATAATTCTCCAGCAATTTTAAAGAGTCTAATCCCATTATAAAGTTGGATTTTTAACCTAACTATAAAAATCCGATTGATGGGGAATTAGGGTTAAGAGTAAGTGAACAATTAAGAGAAAAAAGTTTTTCTCTCCTTCAAAACCCTAGCCGCCACTACCCCTTGCTAGCTCAAGGGATTTCAGCTAGCCCTTTGTACTCTCATTTTTTAGTTCATTCATTCCTTCTCTAGTGTGGATTACTCATTGGAGGTGTTCAATTTTGGACATTATGGTTTGCGACAACCCGGTGAGAAGGAAAATCAACTATACAACAAAAATCAAAGGTGATTTCTCTTGTTCTCATAAATATGTATATTGTAAATTCATGCAAGATCAGATATATTTGTTCAAAATTTTAAATTGTGCTTATGTATGGGATGAATGTAACCGATAATTCCCAATATGGTATCAGAGCCTCGATTTTGCCATGAATATACAATTCTATATTTTTCTACGGAATAAATTTTATTTTTTGAGTTATTTATTTCATGAACTTTAAAATATTAGATTTGATTGCTCATGAATGATAAATATTGATTTCTGGATATAGGTATGATCAAATATATAAAACAGAAATAAAAATGATTCTTTTGAGAAAAGAATTTTTGGTTTTTGCAAGAATAGCTTTTAATTTTAGGGGCTGTTCTAAATTAATTTTTTATAGATCCATAATAAGATCATTTAGATGATAATTTATGCATTTAATATATGATATTAAGCCATAGGATCAAACGAAATTAAAATTGAACAAGTATTGCATGGAAACTAGTTTAGTCGAAAGTTTGATAAATTGGTGTTCTTGGTGTGTTCTTGTTTAGAACGATTTTTAATATTCTAAATCTGATATATCTGACATATTAAAGTGTTTTTAATTAATTGGATTAATTAAAATGGGACTTAAATTAATTGGATTAATTTTAATTCATTAAAACCACTTAATAGGCTTAATTATGATTACGGACTTGGTTTAAATTAGTGAATGACTTGGTGGGCCCAAGGAGCTGATTTAAATTAAATATTATAAACAATAATTAAGTTTATTAATGGGTTTTAAGGGCTGGAGTGGGCTTGCCTCATTCAAAAAGGCCCAAATAGTCTAATAGATACAAAACTAGTTTGTGTGTGAACACATTTAGGGTTTAATTTGGTGGGTTTCGGCCTACCCTTTATCTTAATCCCAAAATTGATTCTTTTAATTATTTAATATGATTCATTAATTAAATAATCAATTAATAATTAATTAATAATCAATTGGATTGATTATTAAGGCAAGAACACAAATATGCAAAAAGGTTTCCTAAAATGAAAAAGTTTCCTAATTTGATCACATTATTAAAATAACTCAAAAGAATGTTTCAAGAGTTGAAACAAAGTTAATAATCCATTAATTTATGCATTAGAAATGCATATAAGGGGGTATGATTGGCATGATGGATAGTTATGCACAAGGCCCAATGTGATTGAGCATTATGCATGTTTTCGCCCAATGAGGACTTTCATGTCCCGGCCTCTTATTTCTTGTTTGTATTTCTTTTCAAATTACAATATGTAATTTGATTAAAATTAGAAATAGAGATGGAGACCACTATCAAGGAGCAAGATGGGCCGAATGGAGATCCAACAAGCTTGAAGATAATGTAATTGTTTTTACTTGTTTGAATCATGCATACTACCTAGGTGTGACCTTTTGATTTCCCTCTTGGCTTAGGAAAATCAATGTAGTAAAGTCCATAACTACACCATATTTGTATGCTTATATTTATGTGTTAGATATAGGATGCATACCAATGTATGCTAGCCATGTATGATGAGACTTAATTAACTAAAACCTTCAAACAAATACTAAGGTATATAAGCCTTCCATTAATTTGAGGAGAACCAGAGTTCTTTATATGTTGGTTGTTGACCACAATCAAGCTTACATTATATCGAATATGTTCAAATCTAATTAAATAGGTCATCTTAGCTAGCCCATTAGCTTGTTGACCACAGTCAAGGCTAATGGTTCTAGAGGAAAGATTAGGGAATGCATATACGATATGCATGCATCAAGAGTTGATAACCTAATGCTCCAATAGTTGTGTAGAGATGTAATTGGTATAGAGATACCTGCCTTTCAAGGGTATGGAGTCTGGCTTGCTAACCACAGTCAAGGTCAAATTACATATCAAGGATTGGATATTGGCCCACTAGGAAAACCATCGGGTTTTCTCGGATTATATAGTGAGGGCTATTAATTCATAATAAAATAGTGGGAGCAAATGGATTAATTAAAGACCTTATTAATGCTTACATATATATGAACATACTCTCATAAGTTTTCTTTTTCACATCTAGGTCATCATCATGAGCACATCAAACATTAATATACGATCAATCTTGGACAACAAGCTGGTTGGCAGCAACTATTCTAACTGGATCAGGCAAGTGAGAATTGTTCTCAGAGCTGAAAAGATCCATTATGTCTTGGATAAAGATCGACCACCACTTTCATCAGATGAAGCCATTGATGAGATCAAAGACACTTATCAAAAATACATGGGGGATAGTGAAGTGGCAGCATGTCTGATGCTGGGTACTATGTCCTTAGAGCTTCAGAAGCAACATGAGATGATGGATGCTAGAACCATCATTTTGTATCTAGAGGAGCTTTATTCTTCTCAGGCTAGAATTAAGCAATATGAGATTGCTCGAGCTCTATTTAGCTACAAAATGGTGGAAGGCACTTCAGCTGATACTCATGCATTAAAGATGTATGGGTATATTGAGCATTTGAGTAGAATTGGCTATGTTATGGATAATGATCTATACATAGATTTAATCTTGTACTTGTTGGCTCCAAGTTATGCATCTTTCATGCTTAACTTTAATATGAACAAGATCCAAGTAAACATTCCTGAGTTAATCAACATGCTCAAGACAACTGATGGATCCTTCAAGAAGGATCAAAAAAGTTTCATGGTTGTCACTTCTGCTGGCAAGAAGCAGAAGAAGAAGAAGATAACCAAATAATGGTGGGATCTCAAAGAAGCAGGTTGCTAAGAAAGAGAATCCCAAAGGAACTTGCTTCCATTGTGGAAAGGATGGTTATTGGAAGCGTAACCGTAAGTACTATCTAGATTCTCTTAAGGAGAAGAGGCAAGCTGATGCTTCTACTTTATTTATTCATATGATTGAAATTAATACTTATTCTATTGCTTTAAAATAATCTTGGGTATTAGATATCCGATGTGGATCTCATTTGTGTAATGATCTACAGGGACTTAAAAGCTTTAGAAGAGTTGGAAAGGTAGAGATATGTTTACAGTCAGCTAGTGGACAAAACATATCTACAATGGTTGTGGGGACTTACCATTTTCCTCTTCCAAGTGGATTAGTATTGAAATTAAATAATTGTTATTATGTTTCAGCTTTATCCAAGAGTATTATTTCTTTTAGTTGTTTACTGAATGATTATGACATTTCTTTAAAGGACAAGTGTTGTTACATTTTTAAGAACAATATGTTTTATGCAAAAGCTATCATTGAGAATGGTATATTTGTTCTTGATTTAATTAAAGAAGTGCATAATGTGGATACCAAGAGAATGAAACATGATAATCTAAATACCTCATATTTATGTTATTGTCGTTTAGGCCATATAAATGAGAAACGCATGACAAAATTACACAAGTCAGGTGATTTGGGATCATTTGATATTGAATAATTTGATACATGCGAATCTTGTTTATTGGGAAAAATGACAAAAGCTCCCTTTATTGGTAAAGGAGAAAAAGCTAAAATGGTTTTGGACTTAATACATTCAGATGTATGTGGTCCAATGACTACACATGCTAGAGGTGGTTACTCCTACTTCATTACTTTCATAGATGATTATTCCAGGTTTGGATACATGTATCTAATGAAATATAAATCATAAGCATTTGAAAAATTCGAAGAATTCAGAAATGAAGTAGAAAAACAACTTGGCAAGAGTATTAAAACACTTAGATCAGATCGAGGTGGAGAATACTTAAGCCAAGAATTTTAGGATTATCTTAGAGATAATGGGATTTTATCTCAATGGACTCCACCATATACACCACAACACAATGGTGTATCTGAAAGGAGAAATCGAACACTATTAGAAATGGTTCGATTAATGATGAGCCGAGCAGACTTGCCTATATCCTTTTGGGGATATGCACTAGAAACTTCTATTTATGTGTTAAACAGAGTTCCTACTAAATCGGTTGATGTTACTCCATATGAGATGTGGAATAACAAGAAACCCGCACTTTCTCATATGAAAGTATGGGGTTGTCCTACTTATGTGAAGAGGACAATGTTAGACAAACTAAATGTTAAGTCTGACAAATGTTTATTTGTGGGATATCCAAAAGAAATGTTTGGATATTATTTCTATCATCCCTTAGAACAAAAGGCATTTGTTTCAAGGCATGTTGTCTTCTTTGCAAGAGAATTTCTCCTACAAGAGGACAGTGGGAGTTTCAAAACCCACAAATAGAAGAAGATCAACCAATTGGATTTCACATTGATTTGGTTAAAGGCATAACTGTAGTAGAGGATAATGAGCCTACAAGCTATCAAAAAGTTTTGAACAGTTCAAAACTTGATTTATGGCTTAAGGCTATACAGTCTGAAATGGACTCCATGTATGAGAATAAAGTATGGACTTTAACTCAACCACCTGAAGGAATGAAACCCATAGGGTGCAAATGGGTCTTCAAAAAGAACACCGACATGGAAGGTAATATAGTTACCTATAAAGCTCGCTTAGTAGCAAAGGGTTATTGTCAAAAAGAATGTATTGACTATGACGAAACTTTTTCTCTCGTAGCGATGCTTAAGTCTATAAGAATACTTTTAGCCATTGCAGCTTTATTATGATTATGAGATTTGGCAAATGGATGTGAAGACAGCTTTCCTAAATGGAAATCTGATTGAGGATGTGTATATGACACAACTAGAAGGGTTGACATCAGGAAATGGCGAAAAGGTATGCAAGCTTTAAAGATCCATTTATGGATTGAAGCAAGCCTCTAGGAGCTAGAACATACGATTCAATGAGACAATTAAAAAGTTTGGTTTCTTACAGAAGGAAGATGAACCTTGTGTGTATAAAAGGGTCAATGGGAGTCCAATTGTCATCCTAGTTTTATATGTGGATGACATATTGATTATGGGAAATGACATTTCTCTTCTCCAATCTGTTAAAATATGGTTATCCAAGCAATTCTCCATGAAAGACCTTGGAGAAGTATCATATATTCTAGGAATAAGGATCTATAAAGATAGATCCAATAGGTTGCTAGGCCTTTCTCAAAGTACATATGTAGATAAAGTATTGAAGAGGTTCAATATGGATCTCTCTAAGAAAGGGTTTATAATCATGGTACATGGGAAACACCTTTCTAAGTCTATGTGTCGGTAGACACTAGAGGATAGAGAGAGCATGAATAGAATACCATATGCATTTGTAATTAGTTCTATCATGTACGCTATGTTATGTACACATCTAGATGTAGCATTTGCTTTGAGTATCACAAGTAGATTCCAATCCAATTTTGGGGAGGAACACTGAGTAGTTGTCAATAATATCCTTAAGTACTTGAGAAGTACTAAGGATATATTCTTGGTATATGGAGAGGGCAGTTTGGAAGTAAATAGGTATACAAATGCCAGCTTCCAATCTGACAAAGATGATTGTAAATCACAGTCTGGTTATGTGTTTATAATGGGAGGAGGAGCAGTTAGTTGGAAGAGTTCCAAATAATAAACAATTGCTGATTCCATGACAAAAGCTGAGTACATTGCTACTTCAAAAGTAGCCAAAGAAGCAGTCTGGATCAAAAAGTTCATATCTGAACTAGGAGTGGTGCCTCACATTGTTGATCCGATTCCTTTATATTATGACAACAATGGAGCCATTGCACAAGCAAAGGAACCACGGTCACATTAGTGATCCAAGCATGTTCTCACACGCTACCATCTCATAAGGGAAATAGTAGCTAGAAATGATGTGAAAATAGAAAGGGTCCCTATAAATGAAAATGTGGTGGATCCCCTCACTAAGGTACTTTCCCAGATAAAGCACAATCACCATATAAATAGCATGGGTCTGAGACATATGAGTGATTGGCTCTAGTGCAAGTGGGATATTCTTAGAAAGTATGCCTTAGAGCCCATGTAAAAGGGATGAATTTCATATGTATGAATTTATATTCTTAATATAAGGCATTATTCATTTATTAATGCTATGTTTAAATACATGAGTTTGTAAATCTTAAATTAATAAATGAAGTCATTGATATTATAAACACAGTGCAAAGACAATTATTAAAGTGTTCATGATATGAGGTGTTTATTGTATTCAAATGTGTTAATATCTAAATATCCCGAGTCGTAGAATTAACAAGATTGGACATTGTTAATTCGGACAGACTAGCACATGTTATGCTTCTTGAATGGTTAAAGCAGTGGTTCTCATAACTGTGATTATGAAAGATAATCAAAGCTAACATGTGGATGCTTATTAGAAGAACAAGTTCATTGGAGACCTACAAAGAGAATCTTCATATGGATATTAAATCTATATTAGTGAGGAATCTCTTCATAGCGGTTGTGCAAGTATCCTTAGACTTGAGATCACCAAAGTTATCTTAAGTAGCAAGTGGTATATTTTGACTCCATAACTAATTACTTCAAACTAGGAGTGAACATAGTTAGGAGATTGGGTATATCATGACCTACTTGAAGATCGTTTAGTGATTGAAAAAGGATTCACTATCCCAGATTTATTAAGGGAAGTTATCTCGCATGATTATATAATTACCTTGTTCAGAGAATCTCTAGCAAGAGTAATATGCCAAGATGGATAGAGATCTATAGAGGGCATTTTGGGAACAATGGTTAAATTAATAGAACATACATAATTAGATTTATATGAGTTGACAGAAATCCATACTCAAAATCTAATTGAGATAATAGTGGTGAAAGGAGTAATTGCACGATTACTATTTCTATGGAAGGGTATAGTCAAAGCACTTGACTTTCCTAACATTTGGGTAGTCATAATGCCTAGCTAGACGCCAATCATGATTTGTATAATAGTGTATCAAGAATATCAA
Source organism: Excoecaria agallocha (assembly GCA_037975025.1). Lineage (NCBI taxonomy): Eukaryota > Viridiplantae > Streptophyta > Magnoliopsida > Malpighiales > Euphorbiaceae > Excoecaria > Excoecaria agallocha. Next base: position 14,762,815 of record CM075813.1, on the reverse strand, counting down.
TAGGGATTGATAAAATGATTAAAAGAAGTTTAAATCATGTGAGTTTTAAATGGAACTCACAATTACATATTATACTGCTAATATGGAAGAAACCCAATAGGTCACGCACATATAGTGAAAAGGATAAAATGGTAAAATGATAAGGATAATAATATTTGATATTATTATGGGAATAGAGAAGTGAATAAGAGAATAATTAATTAAAGAGTTTAATTAATTATGATCAAGTAAAATTGTTCGCGAAACTTTTGAGAAATGTTCTGTAAAAATGGACCTAATTGAAATAATGCATTTCATAATTAATTATTATAGGATTATAAGTGTTATAGGGATGATATAATAATTAACAAATCCATTGGAGGAATTACAGAGGCCCAGAGAAGTGCAGTTGGCACAGAAACCCTTTAGAAGAAGGGCCACACGCCAACTCCAAACAGAAGACCTTAGAGGCCTATTTATTGGACCGAAATAAATTAAATATGTTACATAAGTGTTATAGACCCTAAATATTTAATTTGGTTGAATTTGGAGTTCATTTGGATAATTAAATCCAAGTATATGTACAAAAGGGCCTAGTTTGTGGGTTTTGTGCATAGTCTTTTGTGAAAGGACTTAAATTGGATTTAATTGAGCCCAAATAATTATAAATAATTCCAGAAGCCCAATTAATAATTCTCCAGCAATTTTCAAGAGCCCTATCCCATTATGAAGTTAGATTTTTAACCTAACTATAAAAATAAAAGTGATGAGGAATTATGGTTAAGAGTAAGTGAACAATTAATAGGAAAAGTTGTTCTCTCCATCAAAACCATAGCCACCACTTCTCCTTGCTATCTCAAGGGATTTCAGCCAGCATATTGTACTCTCCTTTGTTGGTTCATTCATTCCTTCTCTAGTGTGGATTATTCATTGGAGGTGTTCAATTTTGGACATTATGATTTGCGACAGCCCAGTGAGAAGGAAAATCAACTATAAAAAAAAAATCAAAGGTGATTTTTCTTATTCTCATTACTATGTATATTGTAAATTCATGGCAAGATCAGATATATTGGTTAAAAATTTTAAATTTCGCTTTTGTATGAGATGCACGTAACCGATAATTCCCAACATAATCCCATTTTTTTGTATATTTACCACTTTGCTCTACTAAAATTATTAGCCATATTCCTTCACATTATTTTTTTTATTTTATTGTATTTTTATACAACTCTTTATAATAATCCCGTTATGCCGTATGTCATACATTTGTGTCTTTGATACACCCATCAACGTCACATATAAAACCGTAAAATACATAATACATAACATTCATACTTAGTAAAATGATATTTCCATAAGTATGCTATTTTATTTCCTTTATGAACATCGTCATATTTACAAGATAAATTTGATGTCCATTTATTATTCTAAGCTCCAATCACTCATGATGTATTTATTCATCTATATATTGCACATTTTATTCTTGAAATTTTTTAAAACATTAAATTAACATATGATACCCTAAGGAACATAATTCGATCAAGGTGTGTTCTTCCTTCATATGCTTTATTTTTATCTTAATTCATGCTTATATTTTGATGAAACATAATTTTTTTCCTGCTATCTCAAATTATCTCACCTTTTTCCTTTGAATCACATAATTACATAATAGTACATTAGTATGTTTACATCTCAACCATATGTTCACATATTATCTTTCATTCTAAATTAATTATATTATATTCTTTCATCATCATATTATGCTTTTCTTTTCTAACATGGCATTATTGATCAAATTACTTCACATTATGTTGAATGACATAATTTGGCTCATAAAGTCTTCACCTTCCTAACTTGTTTTCCTTTCTACTTTATGCTTACATTATTTTAGTTCACCATTTTATTTATTGATATATTGACTTATGTTATTGTTTCCCTTGATAGCACTTTGTTACTTACATATTATCTTTATGTTCACACACTTAGCATTATGTCCATATAGTGCTTTGAGTTCTAATTACTCATACCATGATCATTCTTTATTCTAATAGTCATTTCATACCAAATATTCTTTTAATCATCAACTTATATCTTAGTATGCTTTAGGTCCCAATTCGGCTGCCTTAGGTTTATAAACTTTTTCTATATTTTTCCATGTATTATTATATTTTTCATGTTTCTTTAACTCATTACCAGATAGTTATAACCAATTTGTTATGAACTATAATATGAACAATATAGAGAAATCCATTGCTGAGCTGCATGCGATGCTTAAAATAGCTTAGCAAAGCATCAAGAAAATGCCGAATCATATTCTTATGGTTAATAAGGGAAAGAGGATGAAAAATAAAGGCAAAGGTAAGGGTAAGGCTAGGGTAAAAGTTACTGGCAGGCCTAAGGCACAAGCTAGACCTAAACCCAAGGCAAAAGCTCCAAAGGATGGAGTTTGCTTCCATTGCAATAAACTTGGTCATTGGAAGAATTAAAGAAGAAGAAGAGTAGTGAGACTACATCTTCAAATATGTATGTTATAAAAATAAATTTATCTACTTCTACTTCCTAGGTATTAGACACTGGATGTGGATCTCACATTTGTACAAATGTGCAGGGACTCAAAAAGAGTAGACAATTGAAAAAAAGGAGAAGTTAACCAATGAGTTAGAAATGGAGCAAAAGTTGCTGCTTCAACCGTAGGCACTTATGAATTGATTTTTCCTAATGGGCTTTTATTAGCTTTGAACAATTGCTTTTATGTTCCTAGTTTGAGTAAGAATATTATTTTAGTTTCTTGTTTGGATGATGAAGGTTTCTCTTTTCTTATTAAGAACAAGAAATGTTTTATTTATTATGATGATATGCTTTATTCTATTGTAGATTCATATTGTGGCATTTATCTCTTAAATCAAGAAATATCCAACAATCAGGATATCTATAACATAACTGCAAAGAAATCTAATCCCAATGATTTGAATAAAACATATTTATGGCATTGTTGCCTTGGTCACATAAATGAGAAACACATATCAAAACTCCACCAAGTTGGACTTTTGGTATCATTTGATTTTGAATCATTTGACAATTATGAATATTGTTTATTAGGAAAAATGATAAAAGATCCCTTCACTGGACATAGTGAAAAGGCCACTAACTTATTGGGCCTTATTCATACTGATGATTGTGGTCCATTAAGCACAAATGCCAGGGGAAAATTTCAATAATTCATTATTTTCACCGATGATTTCAGTAGATATGGCTATGTCTATCTAATAAAACATAAACATGAATCTTTTGAAATGTTCAACACTTTTCAAAATGAAGTTCAAAATCAACTTGGTAAAACTATTACAGCACTTCGATCTAATCGGGGTGGAGAATACTTGAGCCAAAAGTTTGATGATCATCTAATAAATTGTGGAATCGTTTCACAGTTAACTCCACCAAGAATACCATAATGGAATGATGTTTATAAAAGAAGGAATTAAACTTTATTAGATATGGTTTGATTAATGATTAGTCAAATAGATGTTCCTATATCCTTTTGGGGCTATGCATTACAAACAACTACATTCACTTTAAACCGAGTTCTATCTAAAGCAGTTGAAAAGACATGATTGGGAAAACTCTTGGTCTGTCTTTTCTAATGATTTAGGGTTGTGAGGCTCATGTAAAAAGACAAGTCTCGGATAAACTAGCACCAAAATCTAATAAATGCTTATTTATGGGATATACTAAAGAAACTAAAGGATACTATTTTTGTAATCCCTCTGAGAATAAAAGTGTTTATTGCTCAAAATGGTGTCTTTCTAGAAAAGGAATTTATTTCCAAAAGAACCAGTGGGAGTAAAGTAGAACTTGAAGAAGTTCAAAAATCACAAAAATGGCATAGGACCATCAATGGAAACACATCTATTTTCATAAATAGCTATGGAACCTGTGCAAGTTACACAAGAATTATACAGATCTAATAGGGCACGACATTAACCCAAGAGATATGGATTTCTCGTAACAGATTGTCATGAAATAATGCTCAATGATCAAGATAAGCCCACATGTTACAAAAGGTTTGGAACTTGATTGAACCACCTAAAGGAATTAAAACCATTAGGTGTAAATGGGTTTTCAATACGAAAACTTACATGGATGGGAAAGTACATACCTTTAAGGCAACACTTATTGCAAAAGGTTTCAAGCAAACTCATGGTGTTAACTATGTTGAAACCTTTTCAGCAGTCGCAATGCTTAAATCAATAAGAATTATAATTGCCATTTTTGCATATTATGACTATGAGATATGGCAAATGGATATCAAAACAGTGTTTCTTAATGGAAACTTACTTGAGCATGTGTATATGACACAACCTGAAGGTTTTGTTCATCATGAGAATTCCAACAATATATGCAAGCTATAAAGATCCATTTATGGATTAAAGCAAGCTTCTCGGAGATGGAACCTTAATTTTGATGAAACAATCAAGGAGTTTGGATTCATAAAAAATGAAGATGAACCTTGTGTGTACAAGAAGGTTAGTAGGAATGCAGTAATGTTTCTCATCTTATATGTTGATGACATATTACCCATTGGGAATGATATCCCCACTTTGTAAAAGACCAAAGAATGGTTGGGGAAATCATTTTTCAGTGAAAGATCTAGGCGAAGCCACCTATATCCTTGGGATTAAGATCTATGTGGATAGATCTAAAAGAATAATTGGTCTGAGTCAAAGTACCTATATAGATAAGGTGCTGAATAGGTTCAACATGCAAAATTTTAAATAGGATTTTTGCCAATGTCTCATGGCATTACTCTTAGCAAAACTCAGTGTCTTATGACATCTGATGAGCGAGATCATATGAGTATGATTCCTTATACCTCGGCTATAGGATCTATCATGTATGCCATATTGTGTACTAGATCGGATGTTTCATATGTATTGAGCATGACAAGCAGATACTAGTCAGACCCTAGTAAAAGTCACAAGATAGTAGTTAAGAACATTCTTAAGTACTTGAGAAGAACTAAGGATGAATTCATAGTGTATGGAGGATTGGAAATTGAGCTAGTAATAAATTGTTACAAAGATACAAGCTTTCAATTTGACAAAGATGATTATAGATCATAGTCTGGATATGTATTTTTTGTTAAATGGAGGTGTTGTGAGCTGAAAAAGCTCTAAACAAAGCACTGTTATTGATTCTACAATAGAAGCTGAGTATATAGCAACATCAGATGCACTTAAGGAAGCAGTATTGATCAAGAAATTTATTGCTAAACTGGAAGTAGTTCCTAGTATCACAAATCATATAGACCTTTATTGTGATAATAATGGTTTTATAGCATAAGCTAAAGAGCTAAGATCCCATCAAATATCCAAACATATAGCCATGCACTTTCATCTAATTCAAGAAATCATTGAAAGATGAGATGTTAAAATATGCAAAGTACAACATATGACAACATTTTTGATCCACTTACAAAAGCTCTCCCACAAGCCAAACATGATTATTGTACTAGGTTTATAGGTATTAAACACTTATGTGATAAGGACTAGTGTGAGTGGGAGATTGTTAGTGGTTATGCCCTAAGCCATACGTTTTGTTCCTTATGCAATGTCATATTTCATTTTATAAAATTGGATTTTCTTCATGTTATTATATTTTGGCATGTTAATTAGAATATAATAATATATGTAAATACTAATATAATGTTATTTTGACTATCCCTAGTTATTTATCATTAAAGAAATAATGATAAATAAAACTAGTATGAGTTTGATTGATAATCATGGGATAATTATATATGGTTATATAAATCAAACTTATAGGTACTCGTTAGAGAATAGAGTACTGGATTGATCTGGTATGAGATACTACATGGGTTAATGTCATTTGTGATCACATAATAATTATTTTATTAATCCTTAGACCTGATATTATCATAGTATCCTACATGAGGAACATTATGTTTTGACATAACTAAACATTATCTTTAATTGGATAATAATAAAGGTTATGATTTGACATGATAATAATCATGTAGATGATAGTGAATAATCAAGATAGAATTTGTCCCTCTCTTATAAGAGAGATATATATTATGCCCCTCAATAAGTAAGACTGAGAAATACATGGTCGCGCTTAAATGAATTGTTGATGAGATCAATGTCATTTGATATTATCAGTTTACTTAGTGATCGAGAAATTATATGTTTAAACTATATAAGTTTGACATGAACCATGACTTATGATCAAACAAGATATAGTGTGACAAAAGGATTATAACATGTTCTATTAGGTTAAATTCAGATTATCAATATTCATATTATTTGGGCACTCGTAATGTCTTGCTAGAGGCCGCTAATGAGTTATGGGCCCATTATGGGACTGGGGACCATGGCCCATATAATATAAACCTATTGGGTGGCACATATAAAATGTGATGGATGTACTAAGGGTTAATTCTAGCATTTCAAATTTTATTTTATGACAAATTAAAATTCGAAATAAGTAATGAAATAAATAAATATTAATTTTAGTTGAATATTCTAATTCATATTTTAAATAAGAAATAAGGTATTTTCTTATTTTAATAGGAAATGTGGGCCCAAAATTATCTCTCTCTCTCTTAATTAGGGTTAGGCTACCTGTATATACATGTGATATGTAAGGTTCGTAACCCTAAGAGACACACTTGAAAGTGAGGTGCACTTTTGAGAGAAAAGAAAAGAGGGAAAAATGTTTTCTCTAACCCTAGCCGCCATATAAGCGAGCTAGCACCCCAAGCAAATCCGTTCGATGCTTTCGAGTGTGGATACTAGTAGAGGGTATTCATTTCTCGTAAGGCAACACCTACAAGACATTTTTTTGAAGAGGTTAGTAATCATTACTCTCTTTTAAAATTGAATCAATTGCATCGCATGGATCCTAGTGGGTTTCTTAATTTTGCTGCAATTATTTTTTATTTATTTTATTTGAAACCCAATAGAATTTAGCCTAAAGAAGAAAGAGAGGAGGAAAATAAGAAAAAGGAAAATAAACCAAATAGAAGGTGTTTTGAGGTCCATCAAGCATCATAAGGTTAGTGGATATAATTACACTTAATTTCATTAACTTTTTTTTTTATTTTTACATAAACTTTCATTATATAACTATTGGATTGTATTTAAAATAATGAAATAACTTAAGATTAATTAGCAAATTAGTGAAATAATATGAAAGAAATAATAATTGCCATGAAAATTATCCAATAGGGCTTAAATTTGTCCTTGGCCAAGTTGTATATACTAGTACAAAAGCCAATATTTTTTATGAATTTATAACAAATATAGCATGAAATGAATAATTTATCACAAAGAACATTATAATACATGAGAAAATAAAAAGAATTAGATAATGCATAACTTGGTCGAATGGTGTATATAGGTTGATTAGTTGCATTTCTTTGATACAAGATATAATAAGGTATAAAATAATCAATCAAGGTTAAAATAAGGATTAAACACAAGATAGTTCAATAATGTAAAAATTACACAAAACTTCAAGAAATGGTAACATGGATTTGAAAATTTATTTTCCCTTAGTACATAATGGTTAAATTAGAAGAATTAGGATATAATGGCTAGCCATTTAAACAAGTACTGCAATAAAAATATTGAATTAAATTATAGACCACCACCAGTCAACCTACTTGTAATATGTATATTAGAGTGTTAGTTAGGGCATTGATCACTCTATCTGGTCACCTTAGCATATTTCAAAAGTATTAATCACTCTATGTGGTCACCTCAACATATTTCAAATCATTGGTGTCCTCATCTTGTATATCCAGTTTAAAGGTTTCCTTTAGTTTCTACTAAGGTAAAATGTGTAAATTAATAAGAAAAATAGGACTAAAGTTTAAATAAACAGAGAAGAATAATGAAAGTGTTAATAAAGGATAAGGAAAATGCGAAAAGAATAGTTAACTAAATAATAGTTGAAAATATGTAAATAGAAAGGAAAAGAAGGGTAAAAACATAAATAAATATTAAAATATAAATCAAAGGGTTAAAATTGTAAAAAGGATGAAAGTCCATAAATTTTTAGTTTATAGAGACATAAGGGTAATTTGCCACCATATGAAGTATATAAGATGTAAATAAAAGAGTAAAAAAGTATTAAATGGTATAAAAGAGCAAAAGAGTAAAATTAGTATAGTAATGGTGAAAAGGTAATAATGCAAAAATTTATTGACTAAAATGGAATTATTAGTTAAATATGGAACAAATGAGTAAAAAGTGGAAATAAGCAACTATAAGTATTAAATGGCGATTTAAGGAGTCAAAAAAGATTTTTAAGGGAAATAAGTAAAAGAAATAATAAGAAAAAATATGTTAACAAATAATGCTAGTAATAAAAGAATTATATGGTAAGAATAAAATATTAAAATAGTCATTAACTTAAAATAATGATTAAATATGATAAAAATAAAATTTTGTGTAGTGTATCCATCGTAAAGCAATTTAGTTGCTTAGCTTATGGTTGCTTTGATTGCACACAAGAGATTGTTGACAAGAGCAAAAATGGTATTAGAAAAAGTTGATTAATATGTATATGACAAGCTAACAATGAACTTTGGGCCTACATTGTACTTCAACCATTTTACGCATGTTTGTGTGTGTCTGTGTATATGTGTATAACTATAATGATGGACTATGATCTATAAAAATCATTGTGTATGTAATTAAGAAAAAAATAATTAGCATTTTGTGTTTTGGATATATATATGTGTGTGTGTGTGTGTGTGTGTGTGTGTACATGCTATATGAGTTGTGGGCTTAAGAATGAGATGCAATTGTTATTGATTGAAATTGGAAGTTGAATTGAAGATGATGGATTGATGTTTGACTCTATTGGGCATGCTTTTTTGAACTTGTTTTAGGAGGCAAGCAACGGTTATAGTTGTTATGCTACCGAAATTTTTAATAAACTATGAGTGGTTAAAAAAAGTCCAATTTAACACTTAAGTAATGTGAGAACTCGGAAAAAATGAAGAAAGATTATTATTATGAGAAATGAATAATACAAAATTAATTACGGAGGCAAACGAAACCTTAGGGATACTACCGACAATATGAATATTCAACATTTAGAATAATGCCTAAGTTGTCACACTTAGAGATTAGGGACACGATCGAAGTACAAAAAGTCTCTATGGATGCTATTAATTTAAAGTTGTTCTCTTTCACACCTATTTGCAAAGCTAAGGAATGGCTGCAAATGTTACTAAATCAGTTAATCAGATATTGGGAGCAGATGAAAGAGAAGTTTCTACTAAAGTTTTTTCCTCCTTTACAAACTGCAAACATGAGAAATAATATCTACCATTTTCAACAAATGTGTGAAGATGCTTTCTATGGGATATGAAGATATTCAAGAGATTATAGAAGAGCTATCCTCACTATGAGATAGCCATGCATCAATTAATGTCTACCATTTATGCGGGATCTAATCCTACAACTAGGTCTCTATTGGATGCAACTTTAGAGGCGAGATTTATGATCAAGATCTAGATGAAGATTTCATTTTATTAGATGAAATGGCTATGAATAAGGCATAATGGGCTAACACAAGAGCAATGAATAAGAGATAAGGGGTGTATTGTGTTTATAAGCAACCATACTTAAGGTCTAGACATAGCTACTCAAGAAGGAGTTAAGCAACTTTAAGAACAAAATGTCTCATCTTTATCTTAAGAACATGATGAATGAGCCAAATGTGAATTATACCTACGATCAAGAGAGTTGAGAGGCAAATGAAATTCATGAATAAAAAAGAAATAGCCCTTTTAACAATCACTATAATCTAAGTTGGAGGAATCACCTAAATTTTCATTGATGGAAGGAAACCATGCCTAATCCTTTAACACTTAGGTGAGAACTTTTGCAGATACTGAGTCTTAAGGTAGCCTAGATCAGAGTTACCCATTGAGGAAGTATTACCTATGTTATAGATGGAGAAAGAAAGTGTAAGTCTTCATCCTTAGATTTCACAAAATTTATGAAAAAGGGTTTTTATTGGGGTTTGGTCCTTTTGAATTTGGTCAAGGTAAGAATGACATTTTAATTGCAAAATTATGGTTCTTTCATGAAGAGATGCCCTCCATCACTTTGTTTAACTTGCTTACCTTCATTTAGTCCAATGCCTATCTCCTTCTTATCTATGACTTACTAAGTTTTGCCTGTCACTTACTAAATCATGGCCATAGGTTAGTTGAGTCAAGACTAGAAGGAAAATTTTGTAATTTTAACTTCATTTTTGACTTGTGGTTGTTTGTTTGTGGGTTTTTCGAACCCATTCTGCACATTTTTCATAATTAGAATATTGGATCAAGATTAGATTTTAAAACCAAGTTTATAGGCATTTTTAGGAGAGATTTAAATATCAAATAGAATTAGATATATTTTAAACTCTATCTTGAAATTAAAGGAAAAATCCTAAAGATTTTGTGGAGCTTCATTGTGTTAAAACATTTAAATTTTCTCCTAAGAAGCTTTCTTCCATGTTTTGATTTTTTTTTGGTTAAACATATAGAGAAAAAAAGGAAGATTATAGAGAGAGAAAGAGGATTTTTCTTTAAAACACCATATTCACTTCGGTTGTGGAGTCCAAAAAAGGATAGGAAGCATGATTCTCTTAGATTTCCAAAAATTAAACACTGAGGGTAATATTTTATACTCAATTTTTCTATGTCTAAAACTAATTAAATATCATGTAGATTTTTTAATTTGTTATGTGATATATTGATTTTTTTTATTTATGAGATTTTGCATCATTTTACATGATTAAATGCTTATTTTAGTCATGTTATGGCATGATTGATAGAAAATAATTAAAAACTATGTAGAAATGCATGTTAATGGGTTTTTATCCATGAAGGTATATATGTATTTTAGCAATTAGATCTTTGATTTTCTATCTATATGTTAGTTTTGCATGAATTAAATAAGTTATTCGACATTTAGAAATAATTTAAGTATATTTGTAAGCCCCTTTATCCATGTTAGAACAAATTTTGTGCACTAAATTGCATTTTAGAATTCTAGTCTCAAGACTACACTTAAAGTGTGAGCCATAGGATGAAAGCTTGAGCAACACTCATCTCTTATAATGAGTGATGAGATATAGTGGGGCTTCTCTTCCAGTTGCATGGCCTCTATAGTTGCTTGTTCCTTATTGTCTTTGGCTGCCTATGGTGCTTCTGGACATATTAGTTTGTTTTTTTATGCCCTTCTTGCTATATTCATGCTACATTATATATTATAATTTTAATTTATTTTAGTGCTTATTATTTGTTATATTTCTAATTTTTTTATTTTCTTTGATTTTTAACAAATAATTTCAAATTGCATGGATGATTTTGCAGTTGGATTCCTAAAGACTGTGACACTTGTGTTACAATAATTTTAAATTTCATGCCTTTATTCATTTATTTTTTATTTCTTAGGCTTTGTGCTATTTCTTTTAATTCAATTTTCAATAGTAGAAAATTTTTCACAAGTTAAAATAGAATTTCACTTAATGATTTTTACAAGATAAAATGTGATTTTTTTAATAAATGGACCAATGTCCAGTTTTCCCCTTAAAAATGACATATAAAAAATAAGAATTTCTTTTTATTGAAATGGGATCACTCATCCCCTTTTTCCCAAAACGTATTTAAGAACTCTTCGATTTTTGTAAATATGCATATAGAGACCAATGTTCACAATCTAAATGAATTACCCCATTTTATGTAAGTTTTATTTTCCCTGTTTGGACAAATTATTTTATGTTCTTTATGGTTTTCACTACATGCTTGTTTTGTGTTTTTATTTACTTATTTTTGTAAATTGTGTGACAAGGGATATAACGTGTTAACCTTAAAAAACTTCTTTATATGAACATTAATCAAGGTGCAAGTGTGAAGTTCCCAACCATCTTTGTTCTAGGTTTCTTGAGGTTAGACTTACTTTCACAACATACCGTTGAGTGCCAACTTCATGATACTTACCTTGTGTTCCCAAATATATGCCTTATAGGTTGATCATTAATAATATAATAAGGGTACTCTACAATCCTGTCTCATGCCTTTTTGAGGCATAAGGCTTAACTAATTAGGTTAAATCCCTATCCATTGCAAAGCGACCTGTAACATCATACATTCATTCATATTGTCCATATACTAGACATAATCAATATACAATCATCCATAAAATATTATTTAATTAAACAATAATAACCATAATTATTACATGTCAGATGCCAAATATAAATCAAACCGCCTTAGCTTATGCGATCCCAATAATTTTTATGTACATGCCTTATCATTCTTCCTTCTTCACGTTCCTAAATCATGTTGCTATGTGCAGTCAATAAACTGTATGCTAAACAAGATTGTTGGCTAGTGGTTGATACAGCTACATAAAATTCCATCTAAATAAATTTACTTATTTTTATTTATATTCTAGTTGAATTGATTTTTAAATTTGACTCATATCAATATAGTTATAATATTTGTATTACCACTTAATCCAGGTCATTTATATACTCATACATGTTTTGTTTTCTTTTTCCTTTCTTTTTTGTTGCTGGATCTTTGCTACTGTTATAGTTCCACATTTAATCCCTTTATACGAATATACTTTTACTTAACTTATTGCAAATTCCTAATTAGTCATTAATATAACTATTTTATTGATGTTCCTCAAATCTAATTTATAATTTTGTTTTGTTGCACATTTTTAATTATAACAATTAACTTTCACAATTATATGGAATCTCTTTCTTCATTAATTGTTCATTACCTGAGTATTTTTAAATTTCTAAACTTTTTTATAACTATTTCTTTCCTTGCGTTGCCTTATTTTCCTTTAACTTTTTAGATAATCTTTAAATTATTTTCGGTTCCAGTCTAATTAATCTTTTTACCATCTTTTCTCTTATATTTACTATTTCCATTCAATTTTTTACTTTTTAATGATTATTTCATGAAAATTACATTTCATTTCTTTTTGGTCCTCAACAAATTTCAATTCTATCCTTAATTTTCTTAACTTTTGATCAACTTACAAATTTATTTCACTTGTTTTAAATTTACTCAAATTCCTTTTTTCGGACCATTTTTCGATACAATTCTAATTTTAATTTCTATCAACCAATTTATCTTTAATTTCTGTATGATATTTTGTACTTTATTTTAAAATTAAGTTCTTCTTATTATTCTTTTACACAAAATAAATTATGAATTTATTTTCTCGTTTCAATTTTATTTTCTCAATTTTACTATTTAACCCCCGAACTTGTAATTATTTCTAAATCACTGTTATTTAAATTCTGGCCCCTTTTCTTTATTTAATTTCATATTCAATCTTTACATAATTTCTACTTGAATGAAAAATTACAATTAAGCCCCTAAACTTTTATTCATCACCCTTCACTTTATTTATTTTCTCTTTTGATTCGTTTGACTTTTCTTGCTTTTACTTTCCTTGATGCACATTTTCTTATTGAATTAAGCTTATTCCTATACTTTGGTAGTAAATTTGCAACTTGGTCCCTAAATCTTCTTTTTACCTTAATTTAACTTATTTAACTTTGATTTTGACAATTCTAATTTTCTTTGAATTTTCATTTTCTTAAGTTGACTAATTTTTATTTTTGTCCTCGTACATGTTCCTAAGAGGGCAGTTTTCATTTTGGTTCTCATGACTCTCATTATTTGCTATTTTACCCTTTCAACATATTAAACCAAATTAATTTTCCAAAATACTATTTTGAATATCAAAATTTCTTCTAATCACTTTAATAATTATTTTTCTTGTTGAATTTTATTTAATTCAAAAACTAGGTGAAAAATTTCAATTATGATCCTGAAGTTTGACTTTTACTGTATTTTGACCATATTGACCTCAATTTTGACCAATTTGGCTTCCTTTGACTTTTAATTTAATTTTAGTGCATAAATTACATTTTGGTCCTTTGCAATTTTTCTCAAGGCGGCAAATTATATTTTGATCCCTGAACTTATATTTATTTATGATTTGATCCCTTTTCATCCATTTACTCAATTTAATTTCTTTAACAACTATATGAGTGCAAAAATTATAGTTTTTCCCTACTGTATCGCGTAATTACCTTTTTATCCTTTTTAAGCATATTAATCATATTTTTCAGTTTAATACTCCTTTAATTTCATGCAAAACTTTCTTTATACAAAATTTATATTTTGGTCTTTATGTTCTTATATAATTATGATTTTGCCATTGTTGACTAGTATATTATATTTTTCATTCTTTTACTAAACCAATTAACTATATGATATTCTTTTTACTTATTTTTCATTCCAATTTCTCATTTTCTTAATTTATTACCAATTTCCCTTGCTTAACTTGTTAACCTCATTTTTCACTTTATTTACTATTTATTAACAATTATGATTTATTTAATGTTACAATAACTCTTTAAACCCTATTCACATGTAAAATTACAACTTTGTCCCTAGTGGTAGGAAATCATGAATCGGATAAGTTGAATAGTAAATGCAATTCTCTTATGCAATCATATAATAAGCTTGTTAAATAATATTTTCAATACAATAATAGCCAGAATATAGTAATACTGCGGGGTAAGTACCCTGATGGCTAGCTATACTATTCTAAAGTCTTGGATCACCCACTGGACACTAAAAGCATCATTAATTTAAATATTATATTACATTTTTATACAATTATTTACTTTGATTACATAGTATTAAAACCAGTGTTATACAATCATTAATTCAAATACTATATTGTATTGCTTAAAAATACTCTTAAGTATGCAGTAAAGTGTTAATAGTATAGTTTATACGTCGGATTTATGTTTGAAGTTTGACAAAAAAAAATATTTCAAGCATTAAACCTGGCAAGCATGCTTAATGATCCAAGATATAGTGTTTACAACGTGTAGGGAACAAGGGTGTTACAATTTCCTTCATCCCTACACATCCAATCATCATGGGATTTCATACACCTAATTATAACATCATGTTAATGACCTCTAAGTCCTCAAAAAAATAAAATTCACTAATTAAACCCATTAATTAATTCAATCTTGATTTTCACCATTTTTCTAAGATTTTTGTTCCATATGTTATAATGGCCTAAAATGTTTCCCTATATGCACTACTATATTCAAAAACATCTTGTTAAAATTTGAGCCCATTTCGACATCATTATGGCATACTTCTAGCTTTTAAAACCTAGTAAGCCAGTCTAAAACTTGAAAGTCCGAAACTACCAAAAAATTATTTTTTACAGCAAAATATTCTACATAAAATTTTAGGTAGATCTAAAAATTTTTGTTATTTTTAGAAGCAATTTGCTATTTTTAAATTTTTTGTCAAACCTTGGTTAATCATTTCTCAATATAAAGTAAAATTTTCACTGTCTGATTTGAGGGACTATTTAAACTCAATTTCATATCAAATTATACCTTTGGACTCCATTTAACACCTATTTTCATAATTCAAAGTTAACTCAACTTCCTGCCAGGTCACCCATTCTCGATTTTCCTAGCTTAAGCACGTTTAACCTTTATACTTTTTTGAATTTCTTTGTTCTATACAACTTTAATTACCTAAAAAACTATAATGTGGCTACTTTTCATGCTCTAAAATATACCGAACATGTCAGCTGCAAAATTTGAGGCATTGCACGACCAATATTCATCAGTTTTATAAGCTTTCCTTCTATCTCAAATACAAAAAAGCGTCCTCGAGCACAAATCGGACACTGCCCTAGGATTAAGGGGGTTCGATGTGCATCATATTGAATCCACTAGGATATAAGGCCTTTCTCCTAAAGAATCTTGGTTAAGTTAAATATAAATGAGTTTTTAAGATTAAAGTTCTATCTATGTTTGAAAGTAAGATGCATTAGAGCATGCTAAGGCTTTAGAACTATGTTAGGCATCCCCATATTACATCATTGTACTCTCAAAGTATGACCCCATTTTCACTGAATGTAGGAAAGTGTAAAAGATGACTACTAGCTTAATCCTTTTACAATTTGATATATTACATGGTGACCTGATTTGCCATTATACTTACCACAAGCTAGACATAATAGGGACCATACTTGGGTAGACCTAAAGTTTCATCACCCATCTTAAGCCCATGTAATGATAATTGATACTCCTCTATGTAACATATATCGTAATACTTTTCTTACTATAAAGGCTATCATATATTGAAAAAAACTCAATTAAATTGATTGGTCACTCATCAAATGCTTCCATGCCCCAATGAATCCATATAGATTCATTTGAATTTTGTAATACGCAATGGCCAAAACCCATTAGGTCCTGTGATCACCTATGGGCTAAGCCTACTAAGGAAAGAGACTGCACAACCTTTTGTGTGGGAAGAAATAAGGTTGTAAACTTTTTATTTTTATACTTTTGTTTGATTTTGGGTGTTGCATAACATGATCACACATCATCTATCATATATGCATCGTCCTAATTTGTCATCCGAATGCTTTAATTCTTACAGCCATTATAGATTCATCAAGGTCATTTAGGAATTTTTGCAGTTACTTTATAAAAGTATGGAGCATGCCTGAGCCTTTGCTAGATTATGGGTTCAATTCTCAGAGGCCTGCTTTTTGGACTCAAGATCGATTGAGGCTCACTTAACTCATTGATTGGCAACTTAGCCATAATGAGGGATCAAGCCTAGTCTATGGTTGGTGGTAGACCTATGAAGGTATCTATTGGTGGGCCCAAAAAGGTAGGCATCATGGAGTCACCACTCAATAAAACATTGGGAAGTTTATCTCAGCCTTTTGATACCCAAACAAAGATTGGTGTTTGGAATATCACTCTTAATTGTTATCTTTGCTAGGTATTATTTTATAATTGAGTTTTAAGATTTATCCACTCCACTCTCTCACAAAATGCATAGCAATAAATTTAATTAATCATCCTATTCAAAATAAAAAGCGATAAAAAAATAATTGAAATAAAATCCTATTAAATTATTATATGAGTAAATTATCCCAAAGAAATAATATACAAAAGAGAAAATAAATATCATACATAAAATGGGTAATTGATTATTTGGGAAAGTTGGTTCCCTTATGCATATTTAGAAAAAGGATTTCATATTTTGTGGATTTTTGGGCCAAAAATCATACAATGATCCATATTTAAAAAACCCAATTAACTCAATAGAAAACATTTTAGTGGTTTTTTTATTTTATTCATTCCCAAAAATATTTTTTTACTAACTATTACATCCAAAAAAATACATCCAAAATAGAGATAAAATCCACTAATGGCAAATAAAATATTAAATAAATAAAACCATAAATAAATAAATAAAAGGGTAAAAGAACTAGATGTGGGCAAAAAGTAGTGCTTCATTCCTAAGAGCGCAACTTCATATGCAATAATTTAAAGCAACCCTCCAAAAGCAAAAAATAAATACTCACAAAAAACCAAAAATAGGAAAAAAGGTTAATGGATAATAAAAGTAATTAAAGCATTGGATAATACATTATAAAAATAATGCAGAAACAAATTATACAACATTAAATTACATGAAATGATATACAAATACGATGGAAAATGATAAATACACACAAACATACACGAAATGCTTAAAAAAAAGACTTAGAAAACACCCAGGGATGGATAAAAAAATTAGGGATGGCCATATGAGGAATTAAGGGATAGACAAGGAGAAGGAGTTAGGATGTCCCATCCCTCGGGTTAAGTACGGGCGTCCCTCACTTGTTCTTCCCATTTGTCACCATTAGGCAAAATAAAAAACATGCAAAAAATTATAGAAATGCACTAAATTTATAAATATTAGTTACAAGCCCTAAAACATGCTTTTATACAAAAAAAATCATACCAAAATATATTATAACCATGAATCATGCATAAAATTTGTAAATAACATACTTTAACAAGATTAAAAAAAGGATAAAACATAAAACTCTACACATACAAAAATGGAGAAATCTCATATGTTCTATCATGGCTCTAGTATATTAAACAAATCAAAAATAAGTCAGGCTTTAATAAAATATGCATATATTTCGGGTATAGTAATTAAAGTGCATAATGCCAATATCAAAGGATCATATAAGCATATAATTAAATTGTAGAGAGAGAAAATAAGAGAAGAGCATAGAATATTACCGTTAGGAGATATTTTGACTCTATAAAAATTGTAGCCTATATCTCAACTCCGAATACTGCTTATTGCTCTAAAAAATAAATCTAAAATTAGTTATGTATATGTATGTGTTTCCAAGAACTTGAGCACAAAATTTGGACAGAGAAACTTATTCTTCTTCTCTAATAGTGGCTTTCCAAAAAAAATGATTTCCACTAGAACCCTAGATTTCTTATCTTTTTATACTTTAAGAAGACTTTTAGTTGAAAAATACCTTCAAATCACTCCATTTTTGGAGGTAAAATCCCTATAAATTTGAAAGAAATTCTCATAATTAAAATTACCATTTTTGAAAACACAAATAGGTGGGAAAATCAAACTTTGAGTGAAGGACGACTGTCTCTCACTACTAACACGTGGATTAGACCATAAAACCCTTAAGATGCCCCCCTTAGGAGAGATGTACCCATAGACGAAGATGCCTCAGGTGACAGATGGATAGTTATCACCACTGAAGATAAAAAATGAGGCTAAGTTGTCCTAAATTTTGCAAAATTGTTTATATGTGCCAAATTGAGCTAAAATTTAAAGTAAATTAAAAAGATATGTACCTGAGGTAGTGAGTCTCTTAATTGACTTGATAGAAACCCTGATTAGCGCTTGGGGCATGTAGAATCAAAGTTTAAGATAAACTTTATTAAAGGTAACAAGTCTCTATTTGTCCAATTAGTGCATACAACATGCAAAATTAGAATAAAAAAAATTTTACTTGATTAACGCCTAATGTATGTAGAATCAAGGCTTGAGACTAACTCAATTAAAGGTGGAAAGTCTCCAATTAGCCTATTAACACCAGGGGTATATTGTATTTAGACAAAAAAAAAGAAAATTTTTAACTAATTAGCATATAGGGTATGAAGAATTAAGTTACTTGAATGCATCCAACTAGCATATGAGGCATATAGAATCAAGATAACTTGAAAATATCTAGCTAGCACCTGGGGCATGCAAAGCTAGAATATGAAAATTGGGTTTTATCAGCAACTAAGGCATACGTGATCAGAATGACTTAATATATTTGATTATTAGTTTGTATGGTTGTTAACCTTCTTCTTATTGCACTTTTTGAAGGAAAAAAAAGCATGCACTTTAGTGGAGGTACTTTATACCTGCTGTGAAATGGTATTAAGTGTTAGCATCTTATTTGTTGGGTCTGGCCCTTTTGGGCTTTCTTTTGTTATTGCTTACTTTACTTTTATTATTTTATTATTTTATTTTAATTTATTATTTTTCTCATTGCTAATTTTTCTTTTATATTGTCCTATTAAGGTGTAATTATTTATGAGTCATCTCATTAATCTTATGGCACTTTTTTGGAATGAAAACATAAATAAAATATGATATGAAATAAAATGATAAACTATATACATCCTATTTTTATATATACATGAAAACTTTGATAAGTACTCCATAAATGCAAAATAAATAAATAAATCACTAAGATGGCCTTGATTTGGGTGCTCTGTTATATGCTGGCCTTGATGGTACCTAGGAGCTGGTGACCTCAGTGGCTGAGCCGATGCCATGGGATGAGGTGCTAAAAGTGGTTACTCTCCCACCTACTTGAATACAAATATAAAGCTCGGTAGTACTGATGTCAAGGGAAGAAAAATTGATGCAATGACCTCTACCAGTTTCTCTAACACCTTACCTACCTTATGAATTGCTCTAGAGTTGCTCTTTAGGTACCTTATCATATTTTTCCTTGAGTCCCTAACATAACTCCTAATCTCCTTATCAGTCTTAACAATGGCCTATCATACCCTAAGGACTACGGTCTCGATGGGTAAGCTCTAGTCTCTAAGCTATTTAATGGAGTTATTGACCACTTATAAAGACTTATCAAATCTATAACTTAAAGTCTGCATGTCCACTTTAAAACCTTATACCTCTATCTGTAAGGTCTAAATAGTTGTTGATAAGTCCTGAATAGCAGCTGGTAAGACCTAAAAGGGACTATACTGCTATAAGAGTGATCTATAATGTCCCCTTCTTATGCATGCCAGATGCCTTTAGTGCTGCTAACCTTATAGCAAAGTCATTTGATGGGGAAAATATAAGTGCCTTTATAGGAGGGGGTTGAATAACTGATAGAGGTATAATGGATGTCAATGCCCTCAGATGTCTATAGGGTGCAGGAGTCAAGGAAGATGAAGCTCCAAGGCGGCTATAAGGAGAAAACCTCATAGCTGGTGACCTCTGCTATTTAATAGAAGATATAGGGCATACTGGTGTCTTTGGTAACTTATTAAGAAGATTGTGCAAGTCAAGTTAAAGGTTAAACTCATTGTATGAATTGAACTCTACTCCCCTTGGGTCCCAGGGCTTATAAGGCTCCTCTAACTGATCCTCTTATTGAGGCACGAGGTCTGGCTCGCTTCAAGAGGACATTCCTACTAAAGCAGTTTGTTAATATTCTTAACGATTTCGATAATGTGCCCACCTTTCATACTAGTGTATTACTGCTTTATTATTTTAGTAAATTTTGCTAGTACATAGAGAGGATCCCACGATTATATATTAGGAGCTCTCTAGCATATGGATGGCATATACCGAGGATATAATCTATTTCCTATGGTCATAGTTAAGAATATCTTAGGCCTCGATGAAGTTCATCGTAACCCTAACTCTCTCCTTACTGGTCATCCATTGCTTCGATTTTAAGGTAATATGCCTTTTGTGGGTTTTTATACAAGCTTATCTTGTTGAAATAAGCATCCTTTCAGATTTTTACGCATCTCTTTGCCTTATTCTTGCATAAGATGAACCTAACTCATCCTAGTGGACCTTCTTTCCAACTCATCCTAGTAACCCTTCTTTTTTTTTAAGTATGGCTACGTGAGAAGCTATAACTACTTTTAGAGCATCCTTCTTGACTTAGAGCTATGGATCCCTATCCCATACATTATGTTACACTTCATCACCTACTTCATGGGTTTTAGTCAGTCCATAAAGTAGTTGATTGGCTCGATCACTTGATAGATGTTAACATTATATTCAGGTGTGCTTGGCTACCTATCACTTTTGTGGTTATAGATGTGTCCTATTGTATGGACTCTATATTGTTTCTTTTATATCATTGCTCGTTGTTTCACCAGTTTTGTGGCAAGCAGGACATTGTTAGATGACTATTAGATTTTTGAGGTTATACCCTTAGTTATGCTTTTCTGTTAAAGTATTATTGAAGAGTGTGGACCCATGTTTCTATGAGGATTACCATCCCTATCATAGGTACCAGTGACTTCACAACTTTTGATGCTTACAAGCGATGGGTTACCGCTTTAGTTATTGATAACTAGCTTTGGGCTATCAAGGATCTTGATGAGAGAGAAGTGATACAGATAGATTAGAGCATATGTTATTACAGACTATGTCTTTTATTTCTTATGGAGTTTTGACATTGAATATGTAAAGAAATATGCTACTTTCATTACATCAATGGCTATTTGCATGACATTTCTTTTTTATTTTAGTACACATGATCATTATTTAATGTTAATCTAATAACACATATTATTTAATTTAAAAATTAAAAATTTACACGCATTATAACTCCTTTTATTAATCAACCCTCTCAAGTTTTCTTGATTTATTATTTTCTCTCGGCCTCTAATTTTTGTTTAGGGTGCCTTTTTTAAATTTCACCCTAGCGAGGCACCTAATTTTAGCAAGGTCACTATTTATTCACTTTCGACCCATAAGGTATTTTTTATTCGTTTTCATTCTTTTTAAGTCTTTAGCTATGGAACCTTTTCAATCTATCCACTTTTATAGGTTCTCTAAATTCATTTCCATCATTAACCGATAAAATAACAACACCTTTAGATAATAATTTTTTCAGCATGAAAGGGCCTTCCTATGCGAGCCTAAATTTGCTTTGGATATATGAAAACCCTAATCTCATCCATTTTTTTAAAGAATTATATGATATCTCTCATATATTAGTTGATTCTACAATCCCCCTAATAATTCTTGAAGAAAATCCATTGCATGTTGCTTACTCAAGAACAAAGTAGTGTTAATATTTAAGGTAATAGTTTTAAATTTAATACACATCATCATCATCATATTCTTCTTATTTTATTGGTGGTTGTTTGGAGAAAATGCTTGAAATGGATGTTTATAAGAATGAATTTATATGTAGAAGAAAAAGAAGGTAGGAAGGATAAAGGAAAAGGAATTACAAAGGATTGAAGGTTAAGGGGATTTCAGCCAAGGTATGCGAATGGTTATCTTTGTGATAGTTTTTATTGCAATAAAATGATGGAATTTTTTGTAAAATATGAGGATTATGGCATGAGTTAGTGAATCTAAAAGAATGAGGTTTAATTTTTAAGATAGGATTTGATAATGGTAATGCATGTGAAGAATTCTTTAAAATAAGCATCTATAATTTTAGTATGTCACGAGTTACAGACCTTAAAATGGCTTGATTTTAGTTGGTAGTTAACCATAATTAATTTGTCTACAATTTTGTGGAAGAAACCAAAATTTGATTATGCCTCTAAGTGCTTTTAAATTTTAATCGAAGTTGAAACTGAACTACTATCTATATTAGTGAACCGTATGTAATCTTTTGAGCATAACTAATTTTATAGAAGTAAAAATGCTATAATTCAAAATTTTGATGAAATTAGTCTTATATGTATACAATTTCTATGAAGAAACCATAATTTGGTTATGTTTCTAAATATGTCAAAATGTAACTTGAAACCAGAGCTATTGACAACTTTATTTTCAGGAATAGTTCTCAATGTTTTTTCTAATATCTTGAAATATAAAAATGATATTAGATAATTCCAGTTGATTTATAAATTAAAATTTAATATCTATATTTTTTCTACAGAAAGAAAAGCTTAAATATGCCTCTAATCTTATCTAAATTATAGGTTGAAAATCCAAATCATATGTTGCCTACAAAAATGAACAGTTATCAATAATTTCAAATTATGTTGAGTTTCAAAAATGATATTGAAACTATTTTTAATGTTTCATAAATTGGAAACATAGCGGAACATGTTTTCAATTTTTTCTACAATTGACGTTTTCCAGGTCAACAATAGTATATAAGTTTGATTTGAAATTTTCTCTTTGTACAAAATTTTTAATGTATAATTTTAATTTTTGTTATGTTTACAAGGAATATATGTAATGGCTTTATGAATATAAATTGAATATATATTGAGCTTATGAATATGAACATTTAATTTTTAAATGTTGATATGTTTACATGGGATATATGTTGAGATTATGATTAATTTTATTTAACGTTCAAAGGTTGTTGAGTTAGTTGTATGTATACATGGAAATACATTGATTTACAAATAGCATGTAACATAATTGATTGAAGAGTTATGTGTATACATGTATGTTCAAAACATTGTACAAGGCTTGTTACACGAAATTATGGTTATAAATATACAAATATTCACCTGTCATATTGATTAAGAAATGTCAAAGCATGATATATGAAAGTTATACGAACAAATAATTTGCATGTTATTGGAGTTCATTTGTGGATATATAGGCGCTTATAGGGATATTGCATATGCTACTATATTCACCCTTTTGGGTGCACTCTTTGTCCTTTAAAACCACTGTATTTACCTATTTAGGTCCTCTGTTTATCCTTCAAGACCACTATATTGAGCCATTTGTGTCCTCTATTTGCCCTTAGGGACCATTATATTGATTGTTCAGGTCCTCTATTTAGATATCTTCAGATATCAATTATTTTGATACTGTCAGGTATCCACTATTCTCGTTATCCACCTTTAGAACTTAAGCAGGCTCAATTAAAGTATAATGCAATGTAGACAATTACAATATAATGGTTAATTATGATATATAGAGTATTTTGATGGACATTGATTTATTGAATGGATTACATGTATAAATTCTAAGATAATAAGTGATATTGATACTAAGAATGTTAAATTAAAATGTTTGAATTCATTATTTATTTTAAAACATAAATCATATCATATATCTTTCTTTTAAATGTTTAATTTTAACTTTTCAATCAATTTATGTTAAATGATAGTGACGATCACTGAGAGTGGTTGTCTTCCATGTTTAGTATCCCCACTAAGATTTATAGCTTAGCACGGATTATTTTTATTCGTGTAGGTTTTCTAGACAAAGCTTCTACTTAGGAACATTCTCTGCATTAGAACAGGCCATCATAAGTTCATAGACATTGATGTAGGGATTTTTTGTTATTTTTGTATAATTTTTTTTACATATGTATAAAAAGGTCATATAATATATGTTTTTCACATGGAAATATAATATTGTATTATGATTATTATGAGGATGTTAGAAGGTTCATGCACATAGGAGTTAGAATGGATAAATATATTATAAAATATTGGATGATATATATGAAATTAAATATGAAAACCAGAGTAGTAATATCTAGTATGAATATGAGCTGTGGTGGTTATGTTAATGTAGTAACTAAGTTATGTGATACACTTAATTAATATACTGGTTGACAAAATTAAATGGATCGTTAGAATGATTAATGTTTGTTTAATGGGTTAACATCTTAATATAATATGACTAAAATATATGGCAAGACATATGATAATGGCAGTAGCATTAGGGGTTTATAATTTGGTATCAGAGCCTAAGGTTAGTCTTTTATAGGCAATATGAGTATATGATTCTATAACATGAAATCGTGTTGTGTTAGCCTAATGCAAAAGTTCCTATTTTTCATATAGAATAAAGATGGAGAATACTTTTAGAGATGCTACTGATGAATCTGCTGAAAGCAATTTGTTGGTTAGATTTAATCCTTCCAACATAGTGCCTTCATCATTTAGTCAGAATGAAATTTTTGTAGCTATTCCTGAAGATGCCCTGTTAAAAATTTCTTAGGACATGGCCTAAATTCTGCAAAGAATGACAATGCCTAAAGCTCCAATATCTAATATTAGAAAGAATGGAGCACAGGAATTTTTGGGCACTAATTTAAAACCATCTGAATAAGCTGAATTCGGGTTAGAAAAGCTTGAGAGGATTTTTAATGAAAGTAATTATCCTGTTGGTCATAAAGTATCTTGTGTTGTGTCCTTACCTCAAGGCATGGCATATGATTGGTTAAAGTTGGTATTAAGACAACCTCAGTTACCTAACCCACATACCTAGGAATATTTTGAGGCTGAGTTCAGAAAGAGATATGTTACTAAGGCATATATAGAGGAAAAATTGAGGTAAATTTTGAATTTGAGACAACAAGCTTCATCTGTGGTTGAATATGAAAAAGAATTTAGTCGTTTATACAAGTATGTTCCTAAGGAGATGTAAACAGAAGATTTCAAATGTAGACAATTTAAAGATGGATTGAATGATCATATCAGAGAGAAGTTAATAGAGCCTACATCTTTGTATATGGTGGATTTTACCCAACTTATTTTTACAATTATGAAAGTCGAGAAGCATGAGTTAGCTAAAAGAGAGAGAGAACAAAAAAGAAGTGGTGCTATAGGTGAATCTTCCACTAGAAGAGATTTAGAAGAGCTTAAGAGAGTTAGCCCGTAGAGTCTATTTTTAGCTCTGTTAATAAAAGAAAATGATAAGAGTCAACTAAAATATCTAAGTTCGAGAAAGGGGTTACAGAAAGATAGAGGGGGGGTCAAGCACCAGAATGTCCTCATTGTTCAAAGTATCACTAGGGTAACTATATGAAATTGGCTGGAGAATGTTATAGACGTTGTGGTGTAGACCATTTTATATCTAACTATCCTTTGAAGCAGGATAAAGTTTTCGATCAACAAGGTAGAAGAGGAATTTCTAATGCACCCCCATCTGGGAGAGGTAGAGTAGAGGAAGGAGTGGATTAAATCATCATGGATCTCAGTTAAAGATGGTGTCAGAATTAGTTGATCGACCATTTGCTCAAATGTTTTTTGATTGGGCTTATGCAATGAAAGCTCGTGAAGAACAAAATGCCCTATAAGTTATAGTTGGTACCTTTTCTCTTTATGATTATGACATACATGCTCATTCTTATATTTGCATTGGGGATTTGGGTAGAGATATGTCAAAAATATAATGGTTATATTTTGATGTTTGTGTTACTAGTCCATCAGGTAATAGTGTAATTGTCAACAAAGTATGTAAATAATGTCTTATAGTATTTCAGAGGAAAGAGTTTTTAGCAGACTTAATTGTGTTTCCTTTTATAAATTTGATGTAACTCTAGGAATGGATTGGTTATCTAAACATCATGCAGTTATGTATTATGAAATGAAAATAGTAACTCTTAGAGGTGATGAAGGAAAAGAAGTGGTAGTTTAAGGCAGTCGTTCTAAGCTATTAAATAATGTTTTATTGGTAATGCAAGCTAGGTGCCATCTAACAAATGGATGTGAAGCATTTCTAGCTTTGTTCTTTGATTCAAAAAGAGATACAGTGAAGCTTCAAGATATATCTGTTGTGATTGAATTTTCGAAAGTGTTTCATGAGGATTTGCCTAGCCTTCCTCCAAAAAGAGAAGTAGATTTGTCAATTGATCTTCTACCTGGTACAACTCTAATCTCCAAGGAACCATATAGAATGGCTCTAACAAAATTAAAAAAGCTAAAAGTTTAATTAGAGGAATTGTTAGACAAAGGCTACATCAGACCTAGTATGTCACCTAGAGATGCACAAGTTTTATTTGTTAAGAAGAAAGATGGATCGATGAGAATGTGTATCGATTATATGTAGTTGAGCATAGTGATAGTGAAGAACAAATATCCTTTGTCTCGTATTGAGAAATTGTTTGACCAGTTAAGAGGTACTGGTGTGTTTTCGTTAATAGAGTTGCGATTAGGTTTTATCAACCGAGAGTTAAAGATTGGGATGTTCCCAAAACTGAATTCAAAACCCACTATGAGCATTATAAAATCTTAGTTAGACCATTTTGGTTGACAAATGCACCTGCTACATTCATGGATCTTATAAATAGGGTATTCAAACACTACTTGGATCAGTTTGTTGTAGTGTTCATCGATGACATACTACTTTTCTCAAAAAATAAAGTAGAGCACATTGAACATTTGAGAATTGTGTTGTAAACCTTGAGAGAAAATCAGTTGTATGCCAAGGTATGTAAATGTGACTTTTAGCTTAAGGAAGTTTCTTTCCTTGGATATGTTGTATCTGTTAAGGGTGTTAGGGTGGATCCAAATAAAATTAAAGCTATTATTAATTGGAAACCACCCTTGAATGTGCATAAAGTAAGAAGTTTCCTAGGGTTGTCAAGTTATGATCATCTTTTTCTAAAAGGTTTTTTATTTATTAATTTGCCACTCATTAAGCTATTAGTGAAGAACATTAAGTTTAAATGATTTGATTGTTGTCAAGCAAGTTTTGATCAGTTAAAGAAAATGTTAACTTAAGGTCCAGTGTTAACTCAACCAATATCAAGGATAGAGTATGCAGTGTATAGTAATGCATCCAAAGTTAGCTTGGGTTGTGTATTAATGCAAGATTGTAAAGTAGTAGCGTATGCATCTAGACTATTGAAATCATATAAACAAAACTACCAAACTCGTGATCTAGAATTGGCAACTGGCTTTTTTGCTTTGAAGATTTAGCGGCACTCCTTGTATAGGGAAAAATGCGTAATTTATAATGATCTTAAAAGGCTTAAATACTTACTTACCCAAAAAGAGCTTAATTTAAGGCAGCGAAGGTGGTTAGAGTTATTCAAATATTATGATTACATAGTTGACTACCATTCAAGAAAAGGAAATATGGTTATTTATGCTTTGAGTCGTAAGATAATGGCAGTATTGATGTTGAAGTGGTGCAGATGAAAATTTGTATTAGATGGTGCATTACTAGCATAGCTTAAAGCTTGGTCCATGGTTAGGCAAATAGTGTTAGATACCTAGAAGGATGATGAAAAATTGCAATAGATTTTGAAAGCAATATATGATGTTCATCAATCAAAGTTCACAGTAAAAAAAGATGGAGGTGTATACTACCATAACAGGTTGTGTGTTCCTAATGACAAATAAGTGAAAAGAGTACTATTATAGGAAGCACAAAATACTATATTTACTATGTATACATGTGGAAATAAGATGTATTAAGAATTAAAACAGTTTTATTGTTGGCTTGGCATGAAGACAAATATTGTTAAACATGCATCTAAATTTTTAACATGTCAACAAGTGAAGGCAGAACATCAATTTCCTTTAGGTCTTTTAAACCCCATATCGATTTCACAATGGAAGTGGAAAGATATTACAATATATTT
Organism: Excoecaria agallocha; assembly: GCA_037975025.1. NCBI lineage: Eukaryota > Viridiplantae > Streptophyta > Magnoliopsida > Malpighiales > Euphorbiaceae > Excoecaria > Excoecaria agallocha. Next base: position 14,734,337 of record CM075813.1, on the reverse strand, counting down.
TGTGATCGGTTTACCTCTTACTCAAAGAAAATATAATATTATTTGGGTAATAGTGGATAAGTTAACAAAAGTAGCTCACTTTATACTAGTTCGAATGAATTATTCTATGGATAAATTTGTAAAATTGGATGGGAATGAGATTTTATGGTTGCATGGTATGCCAGTATCAATAATTTTTTATTGAGATCCAAGGTTTATGTCAACATTTTAGCAAAGTTTATAGCAGGCCTTAGGAACTCTATTCCAGTATAGTGCATCTTTTAATCCTCAAATGGATGTATAATCTAAAAGGGTTGTACAAGTTCTCGAGGATATGATGAGGGCATATGCTTCGACATTTTTGGAAAGTTGGGATAAATATGTGGCCTTAATGGAATTTGCCTATAATAACAATTATTAGAAGAGTATTAAAATGGCATCCTCTAAGGCTTTATATGGCAGGAAATGTAGAACTCCAGTCTGTAGGATCGAGTTGACTGAATGCATAATGATCAGTCCTTACCTTGTTAAAGATACAAAGGAAAAAGTACAAAATATCAAATAGAGGTTGAAAGAAGCTAGTGATGGATAAAAATCCTATGTTGACTTGAAAAGAAAGGATATCAAGTGGGCAATAAAGTTTTTTTGAAAGTATCTCCCTGAAGAAAGGCAATTAGATTTAGGAAAAAGGGAAACCTCAATCCAAAACTCATTAGCCCATATGACAATCTTCAAAAAGTCAACCCAGTGGCTTATATATTATCTCTTCTTATGGAATTAGCCAAGCTTTATGATGTATTTCATATGTCTATGCTCAAAAGATATCGTTCGGATGAATCACATGTGTTACAAGTACCAAATATTCAAGCACAACCGAATTTCATGTATGATGAGGAATCAGAAGAAATTATAGCAAGGGAAATCAGATAATTTAGGGACAAGCAAATCCCTCTGGTTAAGGTACTTTGGTAGCATCATGGTGTGTAAAAATTAACTTGGGAATTAGAGGAAGCCATGAGAGAGCAATATCCTCAATTTTTTTAAAACACGTATGAATTTTGAGGATGAAATTCTTTAAGAGGGAGAGATTTGTAAGGCCCCTAACATGACCCTCATTTAAAATGCTTTGTTTTATTGAGTTATATGTGATTAAGAATGAATTAAAGATGTGTATTTTGCATTACAGGCATGGGACTAGTGATAATTTTATTTTATTATATTAATTGCATGAAATTATTTTTGTATAAGAATATTCAATGGTGTAATTGAAGCAAGAAATATTAATTGAGGGGTTAATTGGTTAATATGTCAATTAAAGGGTCAATTATGAAATAAAATAAAGAAAAAGGGATTAATTTAATAGAAATAAATTTGGAGAGTGTTCAAAGTTTAACAAGCAAAACTAGGAGGGAATTATGTGTAACATGCAAAAATTGTGAAAGACCAACAAGGGAAATTTCCCTACTATTATAAAAGCTAAGATTAGTTAAAAGAAAGAGAAAGAATTAAGAGTGGATAGAGAGAGTGAGAGGGATGACATCGTTATACAGAATTATAGGATTTCTCTCATACATTACTTGATTCTACAATCTCCCTAATAATTCTTGAAGAAAATCCATTGCATGTTGCTTACTCAATAACAAAGTGGTGTTGATTTTTAAGGTAATAGTTTTAAAATTTAATTCACATCATCATCATCTTCTTCTTCTTATTTTTTTGATTGTTACTTGGAGAAAATGCTTGAAATGGATGTTTATAAGAATGAATTTATGCTTAGAAGAAGAAAAAGGTAAGAAGAACAAAGGAAAAAGAATTGCAAAGGATTAAAGTTTAAAGGGATTTCGGCCAAGGTATGGGAATGAATGTCTTTTTGATAGTTTTTAATGTAATCAAATTCTCAAAATTTTAGTAAAAGATGAGGATTATGGCATGAGTTAGTGAATCTAAAAGAATGAGGTTTAATTTTTAAGATATGATTTGATAGTGGCAATGAATGTGAAGAATTATTTAAAGTAAGCTTCTATAATTTTAACACATCTCGAGTTACAAACCTTAAAGTGGCTTGATTTTAGTTGTTGATTAACCTTAATTCAATTATCTACAATTTTGTAAAAGAAACAAAAAATTGATTTTTCCTCTAAATGGTCTTCATTTTTAATTGAAATTGAAATTGAACTGTTGTCTATTTTAGTGAAAAGTTTGTAATCTTTTGAGTATAACTAATTTTATAAAGGTCAAAATGCTATGATTCAAAATTCTAATGAAACTAGAATTATATGTATACAATTTCTATGAAGTAAGTATAATTTGGTTCTGTTTCTAAATATGTCAAAAAGTAACTTGAATCCAGAACTGTTGACACCTTTATTTTTAGGAATAGTTCTCAATGTTTTATTAATATCTTGAAATATAAAAATGGTAATTAGTTAATTATAGTTGGTTTATAAAGTAGACTTTAATATCTAAATTTTTTATGCAGAACAAAAAGCTTAAATATGCTTCTAATCCTATCTAAATTTAGGTTGAAAATCGGAATCATATGTTGCCTGCCACAATGGATAGTTATGAATAATTTCAAATATTCTTGAGTTTCAAAAATGACATTGAACTGAGTTTTTATGTTTCAGAAACTAAAAAGATAGGGAAACATGTTTGTAGAAGGACATTTTTGCTAATATTGATGTTTTCCATATCAAAAATAGTATATAATTCGGATTTGGAATTCTGTCACTATGCAAAATTTTAAAGGCAAAATTTTTAATGTATAATTTTAATTGTTGTTATGTTTACTATGTTTAAAAGGAATATATGTATTGGGTTTATGAATATGAATTGAATATATATTGAGCTTATGAATATGAACATTTAATGTTTAAATGTTGATATGTTTACAAGGGATTTATAATGAGATTATGATTATTTTTTTTTTAATGTTTAAAGGCTATTAAGTTAAATGTATATACACTTAAAAATACATTGATTTAAAAATAGCATGTAAAATAATTGATTGAAGTGTTATGTGTATACATGTACATTCAAAAACATTTAGAAGGCTTGTTGTATGAAATTATGCATATATATGTATATATATTTAATCAAATTATGATGTATATTTTTATACAAATATTTGCCTATGTAGTTGATTAAGAAATGCTAAAGCATGATATATGAAAAAAGAATTTGCCTGTTATTAGAGTTCATCTGTGGACAGATAGGCACCTATAGGGATATTGTAGCTGCTACTGTATTAACCCCTTTGGGTCCACTGTTTGTCGTTCAAGACCATTGTATTGACCCATTTGGGTCTTCTGTTTTTCCTTTAGGACTACTATATTGACCCATTTAGGTCTTTTATTTTTTTGTAGGGACCATTGTTTTGACCGTTCAAGTCCTCTATTTCGATATCTTCGGATATCAATTGTTTTGATATGCGCAGGTATCCACTATTCCCACTATCCACCTTTAGATCTTAAGCAGGCTCAATTAAAGTATAATGCAATACAAACAATTATAATATAATGATTAGTTATGATACAAGAAATAGCGTGAGGGACATTGATTTTATTGAATGGAATATGTGTATAAATTCTAAGAGCATTTTAAGTGATATTAATACTAAGAATGTTAAATTAAAATGTTTGAATTCATTGTTTGTTTTAAAACTTAAATCTTATTATATATCTTTCTTTTAAATGTTTAATTTTAATGTTTTAATTAATTTATGTTAAATGATTGTGATGATAACTGATAATGGTTGTCTTCCATGTTTAGTATCCCTACTAAGCTTTATAGCTTGGCATGGGTTATTTTTATCTGTGTAGGTTTTGTAGGCAAAGCTTCTGCTAAAGAATGTTCTCTGCATCAAGATAGGCCAACACAAGTTCATAGACATTGATGTAGGGATTTTTTGTTAATTTTTTCTAAGTTTCTTTAATATGTTTAATATATATAAAAGGTTATATAATATATATTTTTCACATGGAAAGATAATGTTGTATTATGCTTATTATAAGGATGTTAGAAGGTGCATGCATATAGGAGTTAGAATGGATAAATATATTATAAAATACTGGATGATATACATGAAATTATATATGAAAACCAGAGTTGTAATATCTAGTATGAATATGATATGTGGTTCATATGATGAGCCATGGTGCATATGTAAATGTAGTAACTAACTTGTGTGATACACTTAATTAATATACTTGTTGACTAAATTAAATGGATCATTATAATGATTAATGTTGGTTAAATCGGTTAACATCCTAATATAATATGACTAAAATGTATGGCATGGGATATGATAATGGCAGTACTCTTTTGGTGTTATAGAGACTGCCTCAACAAATCCCAAATACCTATTTGAGCTTGTGTCTTCTTCAGCTGCTTGATTAATTGATCATCCTTAACCTCTTTCTCTGTAGGCAATGTAGCAGAAGCCGGTTGTCTTTTGATTTTAAGGGCCACTCTCCCACCGTTTATGACTGTCTTAACTCCTTTTTCTTCCTTTACCGCTTTATTACATTCACTAGCTGAACTCCAGATGTCAATAGGCAGCATATTTCCTTTATCCTTACTTTATGTGGTAGTATAGAATGGGGAAAAGTCAAAGGCCATGGTAGAATGAGAAGAGAAATTGGGGCTTTTATAGGTGGGTAACTGATGGAGCAAAGGGGCCACTCAATGGAACACCCTCTAATTTATCGAGTGCTTATGAACTGGAAGTCCAACGATCACAAAATAATTCAAATAATTTATTTTTAAGGGACTCACGATTGAGTAAAAACTCACTCCGCCGGTTGGAATTCCACTCGGTGGAGTAGGCTTTCACTACACCATGTGATGACCTTCTGTACTACAAAACTACACCAAAAAAAAAATTTAAACTGCAAAATTAGACCTGCAACTCCATTTCCCAACTAATTTCCACTAAGCACCAATAATATCCTCATAAATTAAAACTAAAATCTCTTTAAACTAACTCTACCAATTTCTTAAGTTAAATTAAGCTAAATTCCACATTATGCAAACTAATCTCCACTTTTTGCTAATAATTAAATTGCCTTATCTACATGAACCGACTTTACAGATAAAACACATTAGAGCTTGTTTACAACTTTAATTCTGATTTCCCTCCTGCTTTACTTGCATGAAACACTTAAGCATTATACAACACTTACAAAGTAAGTTTAAGCAAATTGTATTTCCCTTTTATTGGCACCCCAAAATTAATACGAGCTCTTTAATGATCCTAGAAGCACATGCTAATTTAAATATGATCCTTAAGCATAAATTTCATTATGAATGGCTTCTTCTTTAACCTCTCAATCTTAAACTGATGAAATGAAGGACATAATCACAATAAAATCAAGAAAACATGAAAAACATGCATTAAACTATAGAATCTTATGAAATTAAACTAAAGATAAGAAGAAAAAAATAACAAACAAAACACAAAATAAAAAAAAATTATAAAATTTTAAAGAGAAGGATTAAAAGAGTTATGGTTAATTGAGTCCCTTGTCAACTCATGTTACTCTCTGGAGGCTGAGCTTGTGATCCAAATATTGGTCTCTTCAGACTATGCTCCTCATTTTCTCCCTTCAGTAGGAAAAACTTGTCATAGTTCACTAAAGCTGGAAATTTCAAGTCCCCAATAAAGTATGACTCCTCCTTTGGTTATTTAAATATGAACTCTACCAGCTCTCTTAGCCTAAATAAATTCTTCAAATGGATTGAATTCAGTGCTTTCACTTGAGACTTGAATACTTTTTGCTCCTTTGGTGATAAATTCTCCGTAAGAGGTTCAAATACACCTTTTAAAAGATCACATAACTTATCTTTAAATATGAATTGTTCCTTTCCTTCTTTTTGCACTTCAAAACTACATATTACTTTATCCACCATTAATGATTGATTTTTATTATCCTCCTTACCAACATCACCTTAAGGTTACACTATAACACTCAAGAGTTCTAATTTAGATTCCAATCTTTCAATTCCTTATTCTTTATCCCTTAATAAACTCTTTTGATTTTTTATTGTCTCTTTTTAGTCCTTAACTTTTCTTCTTGAATTCTAAACATTTCCTCTTAACTTCAAAACTTTTCCTCTTGAATCCTTAAATTCTCTTCTTGTACTTTAAATTTTTCCTCTTAACTTCTAAATGTAATCTCCCATTCTTCTCTTACAGCCCAAAATTTATTATTATTTCTCAAACGCAAGTCAAGAAGAATTTTATTTTTAGACTTTCAAACCTCTTTTGAATATTGTAATTCTTGATTCTCTCTTCTTAATTCTTCCATTATACCTTGAAAATCCATGAAAAATCATACTCTTCAATAAAGAATGGAGGACAATAAGGAATTGGTGAATGTGCACGTAAGAGCTTCAATTCCTTCCTTTCTCTTATTAAATAATTCATTTGCTATTTGAAATGGAACAATTCATAGTTTTGGACTTTATCTTACATTATTGTGAAGAATGTCTCAAATTTTCCTACAAAGAACAATCACCAAATTAAAAGAAAAAATTAAAAATCCCAAACTAACACAAACAAGGATATCTAACAAACAACACTACTATTTTTCGACAATGGTGCCAAAAAGTTGATCGATGTCTTGCAAGTGTACTAGATCAACTAGTAATATAGGAAATTATAGATTAAGATCCCAAATATTGTAACTAAAGGAATGTGGATTGCTAATCCGAATATCCTTAAGTGATTTAAATTAATATGAGATTATTCCACAAGTTTTTATTTTAAAGATAAGAATAAAACTAAATTAATAATAAAATAAAAAAAAATTAAAATTACACTAACGTGAATTAAACATAGAGAAATAACTAAAATACTTCTGCCAAAGAACTTTCCACCTTAATTTCTAATTCATATAACTTGGTTAAAGGTATTGCAATTGATTATGAAAAATTGGCAGTAAAACCGAATAACTTCTCAAAATATCTTTCTAAGCATCAAATTTCCTTACGCAAAATAATTTAATACTCAGCATAAAAAAGAAGTTCATGAACTCCAAAATATCTGTTAGACCCTTGCTCAAGAAATCTCACTTCAATTCATTATTAATTCACCTTTTTGTAGCTTTAATTCACCTAAACTTAACACACAGTTACCACATTTTTCAAAAAATAACCATGCATCAAATTAAACAAGTTAAACTTTGAACATGCATACCTTAAGAAAATATTACAGTTGATTATTAACCATTTCTCAACAAATCAAAAATCAATATAAATATAACACAAGAAAAGGATTTTTACTTTAGAATTAAAAAATAACCAAAATGTATTCCATTATAGAACATACTAAGTCATTACATAAAGAAATATGAGGGTTCAAATTCCCTTAGCAAAAAAAAACACTACTTACCGAACATGACTAAAATAAAAGAAAAATAAAAATAAACAAATACAATACTCATGAATCTCTAAACTTGCTCTTGATGACTTCTCAACACACCAGTAAAAAGCTCGAATCTATACAAGAATTGAAAACTTAACTAAGAAAAATTAAACCTAAACTATGTTATACAAATTAAGAAAAATAATAAAAACCATAAAACTAACTAAAGAAAACGTTTACATAATTACTTTACTTAATTTCTGCTCTTCTTTATTATAGTATTCAGGTGTGCTTTTATAGCTTGAAAAGAAGGACCTTTAGGGGCTTCAAACTTCCTAAGACTTTTAATTTTAGAAAATAACTTCCTTTTTAGCATATAAGAGAATTCCAATTGTAAAGGGATTGTTTAACTTGGTAGAGTGATTTTAATCCATCAATTGCTTTTGCTGGCTTGGACTACTCGGTGGGGTGATATTTCACTCTACCATGTATTTTCCCTTATAAATTACTTCATAAAGTGAAAAGTGATTCCACGAAGTGTCTTGCCTCTAAAACTCACAATCAAAACTCTTAATTCCTTAAAAACATTCCAATGCATAAATTTCACTTTAATACTTCAATTTTCTTCTTTTCTTCAATTAAACAGCTAAAAGTACAAAATAAAACAATTAAGCTCATAAAATACTTACTTAAGAAATTAACCGCTAAATTAACAAAATTAACAATAAATAACATAATATATACACTAAACACAAATTAATAATATAGTATAATTCACACTTATCAACCCTATCATGTGCATTGGAGATGGCACAACATTATAACCTCCGTTCTTTTTTTATCCTCCTTCTTCGAATCTGAGATCTACTTGCTATCAATTAAATCTTAAATCTTATTCGTTATAGTACAATAATAGTCCATCAAAATCCTATTGTACTAATAATATGCATAATCTAAGTCCTCCAAATGATAGGGTAACCTTTGACACTTTGCAAGTTTTGGTGGTAGGGGCTATAACTTCCTTGCCTTAACCAACCTATTCAACAACCAACACATTTATTTCCCTAGATCTAAAGAGTGTCTTTGGCTGACCTTTATGGTAGACACCTCTATAGTCTTCCTAGCTTTATTTTACCCCACTACTATTTTTGATTGTCTTATTACTAATAAAGTTCCTTCTTGCATTCACTATTCTCCCTTCTTGCTAGGTATGTTGCTTTATATTCTATGGCTATAATCTTTAAAGACTCCCAGTACTTTTGACCCTTCATCATTAATCTATCATTGAGGTATAGGCTTATATTTTGAATAAACAACTTGATTTTGTTAGCTATGTTAGTCTTTCTTTTCATTTCCATCACCCTATTTCTCCATCTGGTGAGGTACTCATTGAAAGACACATCTTGCTTCTGCTGAGGTAATTCAATGACTATTAACTTCACTTCCATCCTTATATTATTATCATACTACTTGATGAATTCCATAGTCAATAGCTCCTAATCTTTTTGTGTATGTCTATCCAATGCATGATACTGGTCTATGGAAGGCCCAATTAAACTCAAGCAAAAGTACTTTACCTTATTTTTCTTAGATAGAGTAGTCCCTTCCATGATCAGAGGGTTCAAGTTGATATGTGTTGAAGGATTTAAGGTTCCATCAAACCCTTAGAGGTTAGGCATCTTAAACCTTTGAGACAGTGGTTTATCACCATCTAAATCCATATCTTCAAGGTTCATTCCCCTACTTGCAAATAGCAACCCTGACATGGCTTCTATCTTTTCCTCTATCTTCTTAAGAGCGGGATCCTTGGCACTAGATCCCTTTATCCTCATGTTCATCATTGGAGAAATATAATCTACATCCTTATCTTGTATAAAATCATCCTCAAGATTATGCCTCCTTTCTCTTCTAGATGGATCTTGACCGGTGTCTAGCAAGTGTACTAGATCGGCTAGTAATATAGGAAAATAAGATTATGACCCAAAATATCGAACCCAAGGGAATCTTGAGCTTGTTTGTGCTATTTCAATTTCAAAACCAATTTTTGTTTGTAAAGAAAGAAGAGAAATCCCAAAGTTGTGATGATTTGAAAATAATAATTTTAAACTAAATTGAAACAATTGAAAAAGCTAAAGTAAAGAAAAGATTTATTGAAAGCAAGTAAATTAAATGAGTTAAAAATCAATGATAAAGACAACTTTCGCTAAAAGACCATCCTCCTTAACAAATATTGCTATGACTTTATTAAATGAAATCATACAAGTGATTATGGAAAATTCAGTTTAATAAACCCAGATAACTTTATTCAAGATTATCATTCCAAGCATTAAAACTCTCTTATTCAGAACAATTCAATACTTAGCATAAAGAACTGAATTAAGTCTTCTAGATATCTATTAAAACCTTTCTCAAGAGTTTTAACATTCACCTATTCTTGGTTACACTTTTCTTAATCTTAGCTTACTCAAATTAACACATAATTATAGCTTATTCAGATTATAACCATACATTAATCCAACTAAATTAACCTAAGAGCATGCAAGTCATTCATCAACTTAAACCAATTAATTAACCAATTCTTAATCAAGTTAATAATCAACTTAAAATTGAGAAAAGACAAGAATATGTTTAAGAACCAAGAAATAATCAACTTGTATTAAAATTTAAGAACAAACTCAAGTCATAACAATACAAGTCAAGGATTCAAGTATCCTTTAGCAAAAGTTAAAGAAAACTACTCATAAACCATTCTTAAAATTAAAAACAACATTTTGAAAAAACTGTAAAAACAAAGAATGTAAAAAAACTAAGAAAACAAAGCTTAATTCTAAGGATTAATTCTAAAGATTAATGCTCCTTTTTCTGTGTTTTGGACTGCTATTTATAGGCAAGAATTGTAGTAGACTCCTTGTTAAACTTCGGTTATAAAATAGGAATCAAATTCTGCTAAACAGGAAGCTCGAAAATCCTTCATGACATGGGAGAGTTAGATCACGTGGCCATGCCTTCAATGTGCTTTCAATACACGTGGGCACGGGTCATTTACTTCTTCTTCCACATGTGGCCATGTGTGGTCCTTCACTGGGAATCCACGTGGTCATGTGGTTGCATAGTTTCCTTTAGTTTCCCATTCACGTGGCCATGGGTCTTCTTACTTCATTTCTTCACCTTTCATCACATGGCCACGTGTGGAATTCCTTAATACTTTCACGTGGTCACGGCTCAAGGGTCTGGACTAGACACTGGTTTTCTCGCCTAATTTCTTCATATTTACACTTTTAGCCCTAAACTTTGCCCTTTTTGCACTTTAAACCCTTTTATACCAATTTAAACCTAAAAATCAAACAAAACACAAAATCAACCTCAAAAACATAAATATTAACAAATTAACTCTAAATTAACCCAAATAAAATCAAAACAACTAAATAACTTAACTAAAAACATATCAAAAACTATATATATTTCACACTTATCAAATACCCCACACTTAAACCTTGGTTGCCCTCAAGCAAATTAGAACAAACCCTCCTTCAAAACCATCAAACTTGTATAAAGACATGCAATTTTAAAACCAAACTTAGCATTTTAACAAGAGCACTTAACATAAACTCTAAATAGATTAACTTCAACAAGAGAATATAAACTAGTTTCCTTGAGTGTGTGTAAGACCAAATCATTTTAAGCAATTTTTGAAAATCAAAATGTCAACACAACTAAGTAATGAAGTATAGAATATATGAATGCATAAGCATACAATCGGTTTTGTGCTTGAAACTCTAGAAACACAATAAGCCTCTCCTTTAGCATTGGAACCCGTAGGTCATCTCCGCTAAACAACTCAAAAACAAACTTAAAATTACAAAGGTCTTTTCAAGGTTGTAATGGGGCTGAGGGTATGTTTATCAAAGAATGGATAAAAGATAATCAAAATGAATATAGCCACTCTAAGACCAAATAGATTACAAAACCCCATAACTTAATCTAATCCTTGCCTTGATTCCAAACTTTCTTTATGCTCTTTCACCAAGAAGTCAATATTTTTTCAATTTTTCCTTGCACTACCCCCCACTTATATTTTTTCATAATTGCTAGTTCTTTCTTTTTTTTTTCTTTCTTTTTCCTTTTTTTTTAAACTAACCTTTACAAGACAACCTCAAGGTAATACAAGGTATATTTTCAATTGACTTCATCAATAACTTTGTTACAACTTTCTTACTACACCCAATAAAACTTTACTCTTTTCACTCATTTAATCCAAAAGTGGCCAATTCCATAAGGTGAGATAAAAGCTTTTTAGGTTATATGGTTAAAACATTAGGTGTAAGAAGAAAATATTAATGGTACGCATTAAGCATACCCTTATAAGCTCAAAATGGTTTAACAAAGGATAATTTCATCAAGGTAGGACACAATTTTTTAAGAGAGTTTATCAAGAAAATTATTGCCTAGATCATTTTCTAAGTTGCTTGAGTTGTTCATATGCTTTGCAGGGTGATGACGAAGGTTCTAGTGCTCTAAATTTTCTTACTCCACTACTTTATTGCATTGATTTTTTCAAGTTAAAAACTGGTCTAAGTGCTTTTTTAGAGTTTGGAAACTAACAAATATTTATCAAGTTGAAGATTAACCCATCCAAAGACATATTAAACAACATAAATTGTTCTCTTACTAAGCAAAGGTCCCAAAACATGCATATTCCATATCCAAGTTCAAAGTGTTCCAAGTTTTGAAGTCAACTAGGGCAAACTAAGTTTTCATGTAAATTAAATGAAACAGGTGAACTACACAAGTCTTTAATACATTTTTCAAACTAAAAACTAAACACAATAAAAGAAAACAAAACAAAACACAAAACACAAAAATAACAAAGTTTGAAAACAACTCCCTGAAAGGAGGCTACCCCCTCCTCAAAATATTGCTGTCCATAGCAAATGATGATCTATTCCGGTGAAGGTGGTGGTGAAGGAAACCGCTTTAAAAAGTGATGGATAAAATGCTTAACCCTCCTATTTCCTTCCATGATCGTATCACGAAGCATATCCATTCTTCCTTGCATTTGATCGAGTCTCATCTGTTGAGCATCCATCCGGCTACTTAATTGATTAAATGGTGCTTCCCATTCTGGTGTTGTAGGCTCATTGATGGGGGAAGGCACAGCTGTGGCATTATGCTCCTCCTGCTGCTCTTCTTCTTGCTCCTCTTGATGCTCCTCAAACCGAATGTTATTCTCTCTTAAATATTCCTCCCGTGATGCCCAATGACCGCGGGGCCTAGGTATCAGAATTTTCATCCTTTTCAGCATCCTATTATCAATGCAAGGCAAATCTCCATTAAGGAGTTCTCCATAAACCTGATGATCAACTGCATTTGCCAATACTGTGGCTATCCATCCAATCATGATATTATCAATGTTTCCTGGCATTTTTGTAAATCCTTAATTCGACTAACTATAATGCCCGCTCCATTGATTACTTTGCCATCCATCATACATCGAAGAATCATTGCATGAGATACACTGATAGTGCTGGCATTCTTCAAATTATTGTATATACTTTTTGCCAAAAATCGATGAATGATTCGCAACGCATGATTCCTTAATGCATGTACCTTGCATTGCCCTCCTACCCAAGGCTCATCCAATTCCAGATCTTTGATTCTCTCCCAATTTTCCATAGGTGAAGCATCTTCCAATTCCCAGGGAGCAGTTGGCACAAAACCTAAAATTTCAGAAAAATAAGTGAAAGTTAGAGAATATCCTTTCTTACCGAGCTTAAAGCCCATTGTACCATCCTCAGCATCTCTCGTGAAATAGCATTCAAAAGAATAAAAAAAATCTTATGCCATGTCCGAATACACCTTTGGTTTCTTCTTAATGAATTCTTGCCAACCAATACTTTGGATTAATGGTTCTATCTCATGGTGCCATAGATTTCCAGCTGAATATTGAGGAACAAGTGGCTTAAATAGGCGGGCTGGACATAGGTACATTTGCTGAAGTAGTCAAATTTATTGATTTTTGCCCTGTCCACACATAACGGAATGCGTATACCGGATGAACTAGCTACATCAGGGTATTTAGTCCTTCGAGGTGCCACTACAAAGAAAAAAAATACATTGTAAGTGTTTACCCGAAATAAACTAAATTATGATTGCATGAACATGAATCAAATGATGCACAATTGGATGAAATGATAAGTTAATAGCATACGTCATGATAGGCATAAAATGCATTGAACAGTTAAGCACAAAGAGTATGTTAACATAATGCCTATCATAAAATCGTGAACAATTCTTTCAAAAGGTGAATAAATGCTCATGCATTAATGCAACTTATAAACATGCCAACCAAAGAGTAAAAAAAAAATTTAAAGAAAAACTCATTGAGGCATTTTATCGAACACGTTTTGAGCACAAGTTCGAGCATGAAATAAAGAAGCATAACAAAGAGTGTTCACTACCCTATTTCATACCAAGTATCTATTACATGCACATAACAATCATAATCATCCAAACAAGCAAAAAGAATTAACATGCAAACAATATGTTAAGTGCAAATTAAACTAAAAACCAAATATTCATAAACAATAATTGCATAAAACACAACCATGGATGATAACCAATTAATAATTAAGGAGAAATGGGAGTAAATACTTACTTGAAAGTAGAATTACACAAAAATTACAACACAAATTTGAGGTGGTGTGTGTGAGTAGTGAAAAACGTAAAATATGAAGAAATTGTGGAGAAGGAAGAAATTATGGGTAGGAGAGAGAGAAAAATGAAAGAGAAAGCAAATGGAGATGATGATGATTGGTGATGAGTGAAAATCGCGTGGTCACGGTTAATTTCGTGGTGATGAGGCGTGGGCACAGAAGAGAGCAAATGAAATGAAGATGAATAAGAGAAGAAGTTATGGAGCTTTTATAAAAGAGGAGGATTGAGGCATGGCCATGTGAATTTCAATGAAGAAATACATGTGGTCACGTGTGAAGTAGTAAAGAGGAATAGGTTATTTAGGCATGGCCACGTGATGTTCAATGAAGAACTACACGTGGTCACGTGTGAGGAAACAAAATGGGACAGACGATTTTTACGTGGCCACATGAATTTCAATGAGGAAATACACGTGGTCACGTGTGAAAATGCAAAATTGGACAGTGGACTTAGGCGTGGCGACGTGAATTTCAATGAAGAACTACACGTGGTCACGTGGTATTTCGGGAACCAAGCAATGTAGTGACCCGTGGCGACGTGATGGCAAAGGGAAAGCCACACGTGGTCACGTGTCTTCATTGTTTTCTGCCATTCTTCTTTGACATACACCCATACAATTCATCTTCCTTAAATGCATTTTTTCCATTAAAAACATCAAATCATTTTCAGGAAAATCATGTCTCCATTTTAAAACCTTCTTAATGTACTTTTTCCATGAATCAAAACACATAAACACACAACCATGCAGACAACACAAATTTTGACTGAAAACATAAAAGAGATAGAAAGTTAGAGCTCTGAGTTTTTGAAGTCTCCAGCTAGACTCTCCAAACCGTTTTTTAAGTATCTTTAAGAACCATGGTTGCTTCAACAACCTCTTGTTGTCTGATTTGGTATGGTTTAAGTCGATGACCATTGACTGTAAATTCACGTCCATCTTTTAGGCTTTTGATCGTCACTACACCAAGATTACTGCTTGTCATCACTGGATATGGTCCAAGCCACTTCGATTTTAGCTTTCCTAGAAACAAACGAAGACGACTATTATAAAGAATCACTAACATTCCCGGGAAAAAATCTTTTACCCTTAGATGTTTGTCATGCCATCGTTTGGTCTTTTGTTTATAAAGTGAAGCATTGGTATATGACCATTGTCGAATTTCATCAAGTTCATTAGGCTGCAATTTTCTCCTTTCTCCTGTATTTCTCAAATCAAAGTTAAGAAATTTGGTAGCCCAATATGCTTTACGTTCTAATTCGACTGGAAGGTGACATGCTTTTCCAAAAACAATTCTAAAGGGAGACATACCTATAGGCATTTTATATGCGGTTCGATAAGCCCATAAAGCCTCATCTAACCTACAAGACCAATCTTTTCTAGAGTTATTTACTATTTTCTCTAAAATTGACTTCAGCTCCCTATTAGATACTTCTACTTGGCCATTTTCTTGAGGGTGGTATGGGGTTGTGATTTTGTGCTTAACACCAAATTTCTTCAGTAAGGTCTTAAATTGATGGTTGACAAAGTGTTTGCCTCCATCACTTATAATAGCTCTAGGTGCTCCGAATCTAGTGAAAATATTCTTTCTAATGAATTCCAGCATAATTTTTGCATCACATGTCCTAGTAGCTATTGCCTCTACCCATTTACTCACATAATCCATAGCCACCAATATATACTCAAACCCAAATGAATTCGGAAAAGGTCCCATAAAATCAATGCCCCAAACATCAAAGATTTCCACTTCTAGCACATTGTTCATAGGCATCTCATCTCTTTTGGATATATTTCCTACTCGTTGGCATCTATCACAAGTAGATATAAAAGATCTTACATCCTCAAATAAAGTAGGCCAGAAAAAACCTGATTGGAGTATCTTTTGAACTGTCCTATTTGGTTCGTGATGACCTCCAACTTCACCTCTATGACATTGGTTCATGATAGCTTCTTGCTCCGATTCCGGTACGCATCTTCTTAATATTTGATCCGGGCATATCTTGATAAGGTATGGATCGTCCCAAAGGTAATGCTTGGCATCCGCTATGAGCTTTTTCTTTTGTTGCCAAGTAAATTCCTTAGGAAGATAACCACCTGCAAGAAAATTAGCTATATTAGCATACCATGGAACTGAATTCTCATAAGTGTAACAAGTACAAATATGTTCATCAGGAAATAAGTCAGAAATTTCTCCCTTTTTGATACTAGCATGATCCAATCTAGTTAGATGGTCAGCCATAAAATTTTCTGCGCCTTTCTTATCTTTGATTTCAACATCAAATTCTTGAAGTAATAACACCCATCGGATAAGTCTTGGTTTAGAATCCTTCTTTGCAAAAAGATGTCTCAATGCGGCATGGTCCGACCACACCATTATTTTGGATCCTAAGAGGTAAGACCTGAATTTCTCAAAGGAAAAGACTATTGCCAAGAGTTCCTTCTCCGTAGTGGTGTAATTTACTTGGGCTCCGGTGAGTGTATGGCTTGCATAATAGATGGTGTAGAAAATCTTCTCCTTCCGCTGTCCTAAGACTGCTCTAACTGTATAGTCACTTGCATCACACATAATTTCAAATGGTAAGCTCCAATCGGGTGATGCAATGACCGGTGCACTAACTAATTTTTGCTTCAATAATTTAAAAGCCTGCAAACACTCAACATTAAAATCAAATGCAACATCTTTAAGCAATAAATTAGAAAGTGGTTTGGCAATTTTAGAGAAATCCTTAATAAATCGATGATAAAACCCGGCGTGACCAAGGAAACTCCTAATGCCTTTTATACTAGTTGGTGGAGGCAATTTCTCTATCACATCAACTTTTGCTTTGTCAGCCTCAATGCCTATTTCAGAAATTTTATGCCCTAAAACAATGCCTTCTCTAACCATGAAATGACATTTTTCCCAATTTAGTACTGACACCTTTTCAAAACCAATGCTAGATTATGCAAGCAAGATTCAAAATCATGACCATAAATAGTGAAATCATCCATGAAAACTTCCATAAATTTTTCAATAAAGTCATGAAATATGGCCATCATGCATCGTTGAAATGTAGCAGGTGCATTACAAAGACCAAAAGGCATTCTCCTATATGCAAATGTTCCATATGGACATGTGAATGTGGTCTTTTCTTGGTATTCCGGGGCTATAGGTATTTGCATATACCCCGAATATCCATCTAAGAAACAATAAAATTTATTTCCTGCTAATCTTTCTAACATTTGGTCAATAAAATGCAATGGAAAATGGTCTTTCCTAGTGGCATTGTTTAACCTTCTATAGTCAATACATACCCTCCATCTCGTTACCGTGCATGTAAGAATTAATTCATTATTTTTATTTTTCACTACAGTCATTCCTCCCTTTTTAGGTACACATTGAACGGGACTTACCAATTACTATCAAAGATAGGATAGATAATACCTGTATCAAGTAGTTTTAATACCTCCTTTTTCACTACCTCTTACATAGTTAGGTTGAGCCTTCATTAAGGTTGCACCACCGGTTTAAAGTCGTCCTCCATGGGTATACGATGTGTACAATAGCTTGGGCTAATCCCTTTTAAGTCGGATGTTGCCCAACCAATTGCTCCTTGATGCTTTTTGAGGACTCCAATGAGCATTTCTTCTTCCAAATCTGTCAACAAGGATGAAATAATCATCGGATTAGCATTATCACTTAAAAATACATATTTCAAATGAGATGGAAGTGTTTTAAGTTCAGAATCTCCCTTAGGAGGGGATGGTTCATCCTCCATTTCATTATCTTTACTATGCTCTTATTCCAGAATTTGTATCAACTTTTTCTCCTTTATATCCAACTCTTCCATTTTCTTTGGATGCATTAAGCAACTTTGAAGCTCATCTTTGAGAATGATTTCCTCTTGCTTTGTGTTGGCACATTCTTATATCTCATCAATAAAGTAAATGGATTCTTCAAAATCATACGAGAGGTGTTTTAGAATTTTATTAACATTAAAAACCATTTCCTCCTCGTTAAATCTTAAATTAGCCATTTGTCCATGAACATCTATTAAAGCTCTTGCTGTGTTCAAGAATGACCTTCCCACAATTAATGGCACTTTTCTATCTTCTTCCATGTCCGTCACCACAAAATCCACCGGAAATATGAAATTTCCTACTTTTACCAATAGGTCCTCGATGATTCCTTTTGGCCTCTTCACCGATCTATCTGCTAATTAAAGCATCATTTGGGTTTCCTTTAAATCACCTAGATTCAATTTCCTGCAAATTTAATAAGGCATTAAATTAATACTTGCACCCAAATCACATAAAGCATTTCCAACAAAATTACTTCCTAATTCACAAGGTAATGTAAAACTACCTAGATCTTTTAATTTTTCAGGAATTTTATTGGTTAAGATAGCACTACAATTACCGGACAATTGAACCGTTCCTATGTCTTCTAGCTTTTTCTTATTAGAGCACAATTCTTTCATAAATTTAGCATATTTAGGCATGTGTAATAAAGCTTCAGCAAATGGTAAATTGATATGTAGCTTCTTAAACATGTCTAAAAATCTACTCAATTGTTCATTTTGTTTCTTTTTTCTAGCTAGAACCGGAAATGGCAATTGAGATTCATCAAGAATAGTGGAAACAAGTTTTTCTTTACCTTTACCCTTCTCAATCGTAGGAGGCATTTTTTCATTATTTTCAGAATTAGAAACACTTACCTCCATTGTCGGTTCCACCTTTTTAGAAGAATTCTTACCAAGTTCAGTCTTCTCTAACTTTTTCCCACTCCTTAGGGTGATTGCTTTGGCTTCTTCCTTTGGATTTCGGTCTACATTGGATGGAAATGTCCCTTGACCACGGTTTGATAAAGAACTAGCAAGTTGGCCCATTTGGTTTTCTAGGTTCCTAATGGATGCCTCTTGGTTTCTCATCCAAATATCTTGTGATTTCCATCTAGCATCTTGATTAGCTAAAATTGAGTTTTGGGAAGCCATGAAATTTGCAATCATTTCTTCAATATTAGATTTCTTTTCTTGAGGAGGGGGAGGTTGAGTTTTTTGAAAATCGGGTGGTTGGTGGTAAGCTTGTGATGGGTATTGATTTGGGTAATGATGTGGAGCTTGGTTTTGGTATGGAAGTTGATTATTGGAAGTTTGATTGTGGTTTAATTGGGATCTAGGATTGGGGTTAGAAGAAGAACCTTGATTACCTTCCCTCCATGAAAAATTTGGATGGCTTCTCCATCCCGCATTGTAAGTATTGCTATATGGATTTAAGGCATTGACTTCTTCTACCATATTTTTAGCATTCTTCATTCCCATAGGTCCCGAAATTCCTACATAAGAATCAACTTCATTAGACAGCATAGAGACATTTTTAGCTTTAAGCTCATTTATTTCTTTTGAATATCTCTTGTCCATTAATTCTAATTGAGCCTTCAACATAGCTACTTCATCAATATTATGAACTCTTTGTTTCTTTTGAGTTGCTTTAGAGCTTGCCCATTGAGCATCATTGGTGGCCATCTCATCAAGGAGTAAAAATGCATCTTCGGGAATTTGATTCATGAAACTTCCATTTGAAGCTGCATCTAACAAAGATCTTGTTGATGGATGAGCACCTGCATAGAAAATATGCATTAATTGAAAAATAGGAACTTTATGATGAGGACAACTTTTTAAGAGTCTCCTAAATCTTTCCCATGCTTCATGGAATGGCTCCTCATAAAATTGCTAGACGTCACTAATTTGTTTCCAAATGAGGGCAGTCTTGGTGGGTGGGAAGAATTTGCACAAAAATTTATCTTGCATTTGTTGCCAAGAATGGATGGATTGATTTGGTAGCATTTGTAGCCAATCCCTAGCTTTTCCTATTAGGGTGAATGGAAAAAGTTTCAACCTAATTGCATCAGTCGATACATTAGGAATTTGCACAGTGTCATTTACTTCTAAGAACATATTGATAATGGTCATTTATATAATGTTTTTAGTATGTTTTTAGGTGTTTAATTAGGTTAGTTTTGTGTTAATTAGGTTAGATTTGAGTTTAATTGGTTAATTTTATATTTTTGAAGTTAATTGTAAATTTTGGTGTTTTTCAGTGTTAATTTGCAAGAAAAAAGACTTAATTATAAAAAGGGCAAAGATTTGGGCCAAAACTGCAAATATGGAAAATTTATGCAAGAAAGTGATCGTGAATTCTAGAAGAACTAGGCATGGCCACGTGAAGTTATAAGAGAATGAAGACATGGCCACGTGTGAGAAAGAAGAAAGTGAACAAGTGACCACGTGAAGAAAAGAATACAAGAACCTATGGCCACGTGATTTTCTTCACAAACAAACACATGGCCACGTGTGAAAATACACTAGGGAACACATGGCCACGTGATGAAGACTCCCATGAAGCGAGGGATTCTGATTTTTCCAATTCAAGAAGGATTCTTCTCCTACACCAATTTGGGATGTTTGGAAGGCTTCTATAACATCTTTTGCCTATAAATAGACAACTCTAACACCAAAGAAGAGAATGAATTAGTAGAATCAATTAGAGAAAACATATAACTAGGTTTAGTTATTTTACGTTGTTTTTATGTTTTCATTATGTTTCTTCAACTTTGTCTTTAGTTTTTAAACATGTTTAGGAAGTAATTTTTCTTTTTTTGCTAATGGATTCTTGAAATCTTATATTTTCATTGTTATGACTTTATTTGAGCTTAATTTCAATATCGGTTAATTATTTCTTGGTTTTAAGCATATTCTTATCCTTGATTGTGTTGAGATTGATTGTTGGTTTATTGAATAAATAACTAAAAATTGGTTTTGACATAGTTAATGATTTGCATGTTCTTTGATTAACTCTTTAATGTTTATGCATGATTATTATCCGAAATATGAGATGATTATGTGTGAATTTTATTGGTTAATACTAAGAGAGGAGGAACTAAGAATGAATTAGAGTTGAATCACTTGAGAAAGGCTTCAATGAATATTTAGGAAGTTAAAACTAGACTTGCATGCTAAGTATTAGATTTGTCTATGAGTTTAATACTAAGAATGATATACTTGAATAAAGATATCTTGGTCTATTACTAGTTTTTCCATAATCACTGGTGTTTATTTTGAATTTAAGTCATTACAATGAAAGTTAATATGGATAGTTCCTTTAGCAAGAGAATTCCAGTTATTGCTTTGTTTTTAATTCATGTTTTAGATTTTGTTTTGTTTAATTGTTTAATTTTTGCTTTTAAATCAAAAACATTTGGGAAACAATCTCGGATTAATTTAATTCATATATGGGTATTATTCTTAGCAATCCATGTTCCCTTGGGTACGATATTTTGGGGTCTTAATCTATATTTCCCTATATTACTAGCCACTTGCTAGACACCGGTCACATATCTAAGTGTTGTGCAGGATCCTCTATGTCCGAACACAAAAATTGGTTTCTTTGTACCATAGTGATGGTAGCGGGTTTAATCTCAAAGGGTTGGTGGTGAGGAATCCTAATAGTCCTATGTTCTTCATTCCATTTAGGGATAGCATAATCCCTTATGGTTCTAGGTCTATACCCATTCCCAGGAGCTTGGTGGGGTATGTGTTGCTCTTCGATCCTAGGTAGTGGATCATTCATAGGTTGTTCAATTTATGGGTAATTCATATTGCCTCCTAACCTTCTAATCCTATGGAATGTCCTCTCAATTTCAGGGTCTAATGTTAAGATAGGGTTGTCTCTCACCATAAACCACTAGTCACCTAAAAAGAAAATAAGAAATTAGATGAAGAAGAAAAGAAAACACATAAAAATCACTTTAAAATCAAAATAAATAAACAAACGCCAATGTAATCCCCGACAATGGTGCCAAAAACTTGACCGGTGTCTAGCAAGTGTACTAGATCGGCTAGTAATATAGGGAAATAAGATTATGACCCAAAATATCGAACCTAAGGGAAACTTGTGCTTGTTTGTGCTATTTCAATTTCAAAACCAATTTTTGTGTGTAATGAAAGAAGAGAAATCCCAAAGTTGTGATGATTTGAAAATAATAATTTTAAACTAAATTGAAACAATTGAAAAAGCTAAAGTAAAGAAGAGATTTATTGAAAACAAGTAAATTGAATGAGTTAAAAATCAATGATAAAGACAACTTTCACTAAAGGACCATCCTCCTTAACAAATATTGCTATGACTTAATTAAAAGAAATCATACAAGTGATTATGGAAAATTCAGTTTAATAAACCCAGATAACTTTATTCAAGATTATCATTCCAAGCATTAAAACTCTCTTATTCAGAACAATTCAATACTTAGCATAAAGAACTGAATTAAGTCTCCTAGATGTCTATTAAAACCATTCTCAAGAGTTTTAACTTTCACCTATTCTTGGTTACACTTTTCTTAATCTTAGCTTACTCAAATTAACACATAATTATAGCTTATTCAGATTATAACCATGCATTAATCCAACTAAATTAACCTAAGAGCATGCAAGTCATTCATCAACTTAAACCAATTAATTAACCAATTCTTAATCAAGTTAATAATCAACTTAAAATTGAGAAAAGACAAGAATATGTTTAAGAACCAAGAAATAATCAACTTGTATTAAAATTTAAGAATAAACTCAAGTCAGAAGAATACAAGTCAAGGATTCAAGTATCCTTTAGCAAAAGTTAAAGAAAACTACTCATAAACCATTCTTAAAATTAAAAACAACATTTTGAAAAAATGGTAAAAACAAAGAACGTAAAAAAACTAAGAAAACAAAGCTTAATTCTAAGGATTAATTCTAAAGATTGATGCTCCTTCTTCTGTGTTTTGGACTGCTATTTATAGGCAAGAATTGTAGTAGACTCCTTGTTAAACTTCGGTTATAAAATAGGAATCAAATTCTGCTAAACAGGAAGCTCAAAAATCCTTCGCGATATGGGAGAGTTAGATCACGTGGCCACGCCTTCAATGTGCTTTCAATAGACATGGGCACGGGTCATTTACTTCTTCTTCCACACGTGGCCACGTGTGGTCCTTCACTGGGAATCCATGTGGTCACGTGGTTGCATAGTTTCCTTTAGTTTCCCATTCACGTGGCCATGGGTCTTCTTACTTCATTTCTTCACCTTTCATCACATGGCCACGTGTGGAATTCCTCAATACTTTCACGTGGTCACGGCTCAAGGCTTTGGATCAGACACGGGTTTTCTCACCTAATTTCTTCATATTTACACTTTTAGCCCTAAAATCAACGTCTTCATAACCAGCTTTTATGTAAGGACAAGCAATTTAGGGTTGAAAAAGAAAGATGGAGGACCACACAAGAAGCTATTCTCTCTGAAACCGAAAATGTTTGTGACTTGCTTATAAGAAAGGAAAGGGAATATTATGTTGAAAAAGGAGAGTTAGAGGCTACATTAAAGGCTTAAGGGGAAAAGTTTATAATTCAAGAAGAGAAAATAAGGGCTTAAAAGGAAATAATTAAAAGTCAAGAACATTTATTAAGGGATAAAGAGCAGGAAATTGAAAAGTTGGAATCTAAGCTAGAACTTTTGAGCACTCAAGGTGATGATGGTAAGGAAAAGGAACAATATCATTCATTTATGGAGCATAAGGAACAAGAGGAACAATTCATATTTGAGGATAAGTCGTGTGTTTATTTAGAAGGTGTAGGATCTTTTGTAGAGAATTTTTCACCAAAGGAGCAAGAAGTAAAGGATTCTCAAGTGGAGATACCGAATTCAGTCCACTTGAAGGATTTATTTAGGCTAGAAGAGCCGGTAGAGTTCGTGATAAATGAGCCAAAGGATGAGACATATTTTATTAAAGATATAGAGTTTCCAGCTTTGATAAAGTATGACAAGTTTCTTCTATCAATGGGAGAAAATGAGGAGCAAAGTCCGGAAATACCTACATTTGGATCACAAGCTCGACCTCCCGAGAGTAACAAGAGTCGAGCTGGGACACAATAAACCAGAACTTCTTCTCTAACTCTTATCTTTAAATATTCATCAATTTATGTTATGATTTATGTTTTGCATGTTATTTTTAATAATTTGTTTTACCCTTGTGATTTGTTTTTAGTTTAAAGTTTAATGCATGTTTTAGTTTGTGTCTTTTAATTCATGAGTTTAAGATTTGGGTTTGAACAAAAAGCTACTTCTAATGATTTTTATGCTTCATTATTAAATTTGGATTAGTAAGAGCTTTTAAAGGAATTAAAGAGCTAATATGATTTTTGAGGTAAGTGAAATTGAGCTTGTCAAAGATTTATGAGTTGGTTAAATGTGAGTTTGATTTTAAGCTTCACGAACTTGGCATATGATGAGTTAAGAGTGGACTACAATTGGAATTTAATTAATTGATAGATGTGCATATTGTTGGCATAATTCAATTATAGCTTGAAAAGAAGGAAATGCATAATTAAGTGAGTATGAGTTGTAATTGGTTTACATGGTTCAACAATTGGTTTACATTGTTAATGTGATTGATTTAAATTGGTTAAAAAGAAATTAAAGTTAACTTGGTGCTTTAATATGCAGAACAAAGGAGCTCGAGAATGCAGAAGGAAGACCCATGCGTGCCCATTTGAAGGAATTAAGCCAGTAGCTGTGTGGCCACATGTTGGAGTTCTGCCTGGCAGTAGCCTCTCGCATGCCCACGTCCTCCCTCTCCCATGCCTTTTGTGTTCCCATGTGAATGGAGACTCCCTAGCAGCAGCTTCTCGCGTGCCCATGTCTCTCTTGGCCATCTAACGCCCATGCCTACGCATTCCTCACTTTGCCCTCATGTGTGCCCACATGTGGGTATGCCTTTACCTACACGTGACCATGTGTAAGGACACTGCCAAATGACCATGGTTTTGTTTTCTTTCTTCCCTCACACTTGCATTTTCTATGCTCTTATCACTCTCCTCGCTCATACATCACCCATCACACCTTCACACACTCACTGCCTCCATTACACACACACGTGACCACACACACACCAACCTAAGTCTTCACATGGCCACGCACACATTATGCACACCAACACACGTGCCCACATGAATTTTTCCCCTTGCCTCTCACATTATCACGCATAAGGCCATTGCTTCACCCCATCAAAAAATCGCATGCCCACTTCTTTCTCTTCAATACATATTGCGTGCCCACGTGCCTTTCTTCTCTTACACATGCGTGCCCACGGATCAGGCTGCTTTTACCCTCATGTGGTCAAGTATAAAAGAATCCCCATTTGCATGGCCACGGGTCTAGCGGACCGCCGTGTTATCTAATCCCAGCACCTTCAATTTTATTCAAGTCATTAATTGCAATTTTGATACATCAATTTTTATATATACACTTAGTTGAGCAAGATTTGAAAATGACTTGATTTTTATTAATGTCTTTATGATACATGGCATGGCTAATTGGGACTTTTGTGATGAAGCGTGTTACACTTCAATTTTTTTTACTCAAGCACACACCTTACCATTAAGGTACACATACTTAGTTTTTCATTTGCATGATGTACTTAATTCACATAAATTGGCATAGGTTTCATTAGTGTTGAATATAAGTTTTCTTAGAGATTGATTATCAGTTATGCATTGCATTTACTCTTAGCTACTTATTGTTTGACATTGAACTTCATTGTGGCTTCATATAGGTTGAGTTTGTATTTGAATTGGCTTATTTTCTTTTGTGCTTACCATGACCAATTAAAATCTCTCTTCCTTTTATTTCAGCCTAACCATCACCAATTATCTTTACACTTGAGATTATGCATTCATACACTGTCCACCTTGTCACCTATGGATAGTATGCATTTAGCACTTAAGCAAGTTTGGCCTAGTTACATTTATTCACTTAGTTACCTTGTTTATTAAGTCTTATTCATTGCACTGCATGTGGTTTAGAGGCATGTTTGCTTGTTAACTTAATTCCATTGATCTCATGCCATCTTGTTGACTTGATTATTGTTCCAAGTGTGGTGAGCTTACATTTTTTTTCTTAGTCACTAACTTGTTTTTTAAAAGTGATAAAGTGTGTTGAAATTTTCCATACTTTGCTGAGGACAGCAAGATTTTAAAGAGGAGGATAGAGCTCAGCTGAGCTAGAAATTGAAGATCCAACTAAGGGAGTTTTTCTTACCTTACTCATGAATTATTTTGTTTTAGTCATTTTTGTTTTTGTTTTTAGTTTGCATGTTTAGTTTTTATTTTGTATGTTAGTTTAGTTTATTCATTTATCATTTATTTTACATTTAGTTGTGTTTTTGGCAATGTTAGCAAGTCCCCTATTTAAAAAAAATATAAATAAGTGATGAAAAAGAAGACTAAAATCAAAATAAAATTTTAACTTATAGCTTGTAATAAGTGTAGGGTAGCTTGCTGAAATTAGAGAAGGAGCTTTAGTGTTTGTAGTTTGATCGAGAAATGGCACTATCAAGTGAATTTTTTTAATGCAGTCCTTCATTTATAAATTTAAATTATGAGCAATCATATGCTACATTCTTGGTAGCCTAGCATTCAACAATTCTTTTGAACTGAGAGAAGGGTAGAAAGAAATATTAAATTTTTTTAATGTACATTTATGATAAGTGGAGTCATTGAATGGCTATTTTATTCTACATATCTTACATTTTTGTTTGTTAGCCATACCCAACCATGTTGCAAACTGCCTAACACATAATGATCTTGCTTTTTATAGAATTATTTATAGAGATAACCTTTGAGTTCCACTGCTAAAGGATAGGCCTATGGCATCTCTTGAATTTCAAAAGTGAAACCGTATGTGCAAGACTTTGCATACTTATTATTTTCCTAGTTGTCAGATTGCACAAGAGTTTTGTAGTTCAGAAATTATCATTAGTCTTGGCACACACACGCTAGGACACTAGCTAGTATGATTTAAGCTAAATTCTTTTCGATTTAGGGTGATAGTTAGTGACTTCTATTATACTGGTATATAGCTTTCATTGAATTTATGATTTCTCTTTCCGAGTTTGTTTATATGGGAATTTAGCTATCTAATTACTTGAGCATGAGCAAAAGCTAAGTGTGGGTTAGTTGATAACTCTGATTTAGTTTTTATTTTTAGTGTATTTTCATCTTTATTTACATGTCGTTTTGCATGTTTTTCATGTTTTAAATGTTAAAGTCCTCTTTTTTTTTGCTACTTAAGATTAATTTGAGATTTATGAAGTTTTTAAGTTATTAATACTGTAATCTTGAATTTTGTGCACAAAAAGTGGCTCGGACTCGATTGAGACAATTTGACTCAACCATATGCCTTACAGATCCTTGAAATGCACCATTTCACCAAAGGACTCAGCTGAGCCATCTATCTCTACCATGTCAAATGCTAAATTCAAGGTTGATTTAGTCAACAAAGGTATGCACAACTAAGGTAATTCAGCTGAGACCAATTATCTCAATTATGTCCTGCTACAGATCAGTATAGAAGTTGCATCATGTCTGGCTGGGAAGGAGAACTTTTTAGGTTTTTGAATTCTAGGGTTTTTCTCTATAGTTTTAGCTCATAGTTCTTCATACTTTAGGCTTTTTATACTTAGTTTTATATATTTACATGTAAAAATTACATTTTAAAAATAGTTTATAAAAAAAATAGATAGTCATAGTTTAGTTTATAGATTATAGTTCCAGTTTTCTTTCATGCTTAACTTAGGGAAGAAAAGGAGAAGCTACTACAATTTCAAATCTACATCTCTTAATGGGTTTAAGAATTTATTTTACCATTTTCTTTGTTGATTTCATTATGAGTAGTAAATAGTCATTTGTTGTTTAACACACAAGAAAATCTAAAAATAGCAACGAAAAAATTGTTTTCGCTGCTAATTTAGCAACAAAAACCCAATTCTGTTGCTAAATATCAACGTAATTCCATTTCTGTTTAGCAACGAAAAAAAATTTCCAATGTTAAAATTGGTTAAATATTCTAGATTTAGCAACAGAAATATATTTGGTTATCTTCCGTTGCTAAAAGTGGACAGAATTTTTAGCGCCAAAATTTAGCAATGAAAATTTGCAACGGAAATACTATATCGTTGCTAAATA
This sequence comes from Excoecaria agallocha, assembly GCA_037975025.1. NCBI lineage: Eukaryota > Viridiplantae > Streptophyta > Magnoliopsida > Malpighiales > Euphorbiaceae > Excoecaria > Excoecaria agallocha. Next base: position 14,706,253 of record CM075813.1, on the reverse strand, counting down.
AGATGCTAAAAGATGGTGGAAAAATTTTGGAAGAAAAAATAACAACAAAATATAATTTTCGTTGCTAATTTAGCAACAAAATATAATTTTCGTTGCTAATTTAGTAATGGAAATTGGATTTTCGTTGCAAATTTACATTTTCAATGGAAAATAGCAACGAAATTGGATTTCTGTTGCTAAAATAGCAACTAAAATGAAATTTCATTGCTAATTTATATTTTCAATGAAAATAACAATGGAATTGGATTTTCGTTCCTAAAATAACAACCGAATTAAAATTCCGTTGCTAAATTACCAACTGAAATTGAATTACGTTGCTAATTTTCATTTTCAATTAAAAATAGCAACAAAATTAATTTTGTTGCTAAATTAGCAACTGAATTGAAATTCCATTGCTAAATTAGAAACCAATTTGAAATTCCATTGCTAAAATTAAGGATATTTATGCAATTTTTTTCATTTGTTGCCCTAGGTATAAATTAACCCCCCATCTCTTCTCTTCTCTTCATCTTTGCCATCAGGTTTGGACGCTGCCTCCTTTCATGTTCTTCTCATAATAGCAGCGAGTTGTTCTCGATCACCTCTGCCCTTCTTCATCTTTTTCTCACCCGAATTTTATAATAACCTTTGAATTTCTTGACTGTTGACTGGTATTATGCCTTAGTTTGTAAATAATATGAGTATCTCTATATTTTGCTATCTTTGTTTTTCTTTTTTTCAGGGAAGGCAAGAATTACTTCAGTTTTGTTTTAATTTTTATTCTGGTTGCTGGTTACAGGCATTGATTGAGAAAAAAATTTAAACTCAAGTGATGTTGGGGATATTGTTGCGAGCACAGTGTTGGCTCCAGGATCTCAAAGAGTAAGTGAATGCAGGATGGCTACATTTTGTGCTGGTTTTCCTGGTCTTTTTCTTTCCTTATCTCTCTTAGGGAATCTTGATTTTTGTTATTTAGGTTCATTTCTTAAATGATAGTATCTTATGTCTATTTCAAAAACCATTTCTATTAGAAACCGTTCCATCCAGAAACCATATAGAGCTCCAGCTACTTAGTGGTGAAATTTAATGGTATACATAAAAAGTGAAGAAAATCAACCTCTCAAGTGATGGTTGATTTATTTTCTTCCTTTTTTTCAATTAACTTTTCGCAATATGAAAAAAATCAAACTCTCAGATGATGGGCTCTTTTTTTGATATATTTTTTATCTATAATAGCAAAAGCGATACTATTTCGATTTTGTTGTGATAGTAACAGGGATATTGAATTTGGGAAGTTCACTGTAGTGGTGTTAAGTGGGGATTTTTATTGGATAATTTAGGAATAAAATCATGGGGTTTTTTCCTTATTTTTATTCATATTATGTTAAGCATTTTTAGTTTCTCAGTTATAACTTCTCGAGATATTAGCCATTTTTTTCTCTTTAGTTTTTTGGGTTATAGAGAAAATACCATGTTTGGTTGTAGGATTTCATTCTCAGATCCTATAGCTGTTAGACATGCTCTAGAAATAATCTCAGAATTGGCAACAAAAGATCCTTATCCGGTAGCAATGTTAAAGGTGATGTTCATATACATTAATGATGTCATAATGTTTTTTATTCAGGAACTGAAATTTCTTTCTATTCTGCTAAAATTTGGTTATTCATTACTTCTATTCTGCTACTTTTTTACAGGAAAACATGTACTTCCTGGAGGTATGGTTACCATTTTCTTGTTACGATTTTCATTAAATGTTTAAGGTTAACATGTTTTTTCTATCGATATTTTAAATTGGTTGCAATTATGATCATTACTGTTCTCTATATTCTTATCTTGTAGTAATAAATTTAATGGTTAAATGTTTCTACAAGTTTTTCTGGAGTTTGTGTTTTTTGGAGTTTCTAGTCACGATGTTCTGCTCTAAATAGTTTTATCCCTTAAAATAATTCTTGATCATCCTTTTGTTGCGGATGGATATTCTGCTCAAACTTGTTTTATTCCATAAATAATTTATGATAATCCTTTTGAATGCAGATGGACATATAATGATGCTCTTCGGGCCAAATATAATTTGAAGATGGCTAGAATGAATTCTCCAATTTCTAAACCCAAAGGAAGTAAGAAGTTGAAAGATTGGGGAACGCGATAAATTTGTTTTGGCATTCATGCAGAAGTCACTTTTGATGGGTTGTTATTATTACAAGATAAGAAAGTGGTGCCTGAATTAATATTGAGAAGGCAATTATTGTAGTATTAGTTATGCAGATGCACATCTCTGCCTTTTTAGTAGCATTTTTAAATTCCTATTACTGAACATCCTCAGAATACAAATATTAAGGTGCTGATGTAGTATATATAAATGTTTTTGCCTGCATTATTCAAGTGCATGGAAGTTTCTTCTACCAGCATATAAATGCCATTGGCTGTCTTGATGAAAAAGCAGTTTTTTTTTCGAAAAAGGGGTATCACAAATTTTGCCCAATGGTTTCACTTTTAAAGTTAGTTTTATCTGCAGCTTAGTAAATATATTCTTTTTTCTTTTTTTTTGGTTTACTTTCCTGATCTGATTAAATGCTTATGGCTTTGTTCACTCTCTGATACAAGCTTAATCCACATGCTTTAAAACTGATTACTTGGAACTAATAAAGGTGAGAATAAATAGTATCCATCTTTTGTTGGCAAATCATATTGATTACTCATTAATACTTGTGAGATTTTTTGCAAAGTGTATTGGATTTTGAGCTCATTAAAAGTTTGCTTTCACATTTTTAGATATTTGTGTCCTTGAACAAGTGGTAGTAGTTTCTAGTCATAGTGTTGGCTAGTAGTTTCAATAATCAACCTATGTCCTTTAATGTTTTAATGCATAAAGACTGCCCCATGTCTTCTTGTTTTTTCCTTTCTAGACATACTCTTTTATCCTTTCTATTTTTTATGCTCTCGGTTTATTTGTGTTAGTGAGATTTGGATTTAAAGAAATTATTGGATTGCTCTCTTCTTTGGCTATGGTTGGTTCATCATTGCAGGATCCCTTCTCTGTTGTTTTTTTCCTTTCTTTAGCTGTTATTCTCTCAGTTGGTGGTAAGGCTGGTGCTCTTGGTGATATTGTAACTATTGCTCATGACAAGAGCAAGATCACTGTAACTTTTGACTCTAACTTCTCCAAGAGGTAATTAAGTCTACTTTTAATTTCCTCTTTATTTCTCTGATAGTAAATTTGCTAATTTTTTTTCATTTTAATGTTACCCTTTTGTTTGTTTTGAGGGAATTGGATGGAAATGGAATTAATTATATCTAGATTCTTAGTTTCCCTTCAAAGTTCAACATTAGAATTCTTGAAGTTTAGAATTGAAGTTCTAACTATATATATTTATACAACTATTGTTACAATTTTTATAGCAAGGAATGTAGATTAGCCATGTGGTTGAATTTGCTAAAGATTGTGCAGGTTATTTGGATTTCTTTTTCCCTGATGATGTTTCAGAAGGTATCAAGCCTTTTGTTCACTGGTTGTTCAATTAATTTGTCAATGGAGAATTGTGAAAAATTAGCTATTCTTTGTTGGGGGATTTGGAAGGAAAGAAATAATGCAGTATAGCAACACCAAAATTGATGGTTTCAAATGTTATTGTACATCTTTTGTCCTTCTAATTTAATCAATGGATGCTTGTTCACAGCACCAAATGGGCCTTCCATCTTTTGTGGCTAGCATCTCATTTTCTTTATTTCTACTAAAAACAATTTCATTAGTATCAACTTTCAATCAGAATTGTCCAAGTTGCAAAAAAAATTGATCCAATAACTCCAAGACTGTGGGTATGAATTATCCCTATATTTCGCTGTGGAGGCAATCTAATGGTTGTATCTAACGTACTTCTTTTAACATTTAGCTGGTTATGGAAACTCTACCACTTGAACTTTTACATTTGATTTGTGTTGCACAATTTATTGCTTAAATTTAATAAAAGATTAAACAATCATCATGTAACTATAAATTACATGGCCATAAAAACATTTTTTTTCTAACATTTCATGGCTCATGATTATCTTAAAGTTCGAGAATTTAACTGCTTTTAACTTACATTAGCTAATTTATTAATTTTTTTTTCTTAAATGGGATCAGGTTATGAATTCATGGTGAAGCTAAAAACAAATAATTGTGGTTTGGGATAAAAAAATTCATCTTTGACACTTTTTTCTATAAGAATAGAAATTAATGCCTTGAAAAAAACATTATAAAATTTTTTTCTTGATCTTAATGTAGCTTGTTTTTTGAATTAGAGATATTTCTTTGGTATGAAGGATGGAAGTCATTCTCCCGACCTTGTTATAGATAATCTATTATCCCAAAACCCAGGTAAACATTTTTAAATTATTTGTACAACACTTTACTTTTAATGCATTTGATGTATGCTTTGGTGGAAAATTTATGCTTGCATTATTGGTCTATGCTTTGGTTTTCTGAAATAGAAATCTGGCTGTTGCTTCCCTATGGTTTTACTGAAAGCAACATAATCTGTTATTTTTTAAGGAATAAGTCTGCCGATTGCTAATGTCAGTCTACTAAGAAGTTTGGTCTATTTGTGTATCTTGCACTGGATGATACAATCTGTGATTTATGCTAATTACATCCTGAACCACACGTGCAGATGGACTAGAGCAGAGACATCATATATTCTTCCTCTGGTATGTCTTAGATCAGTTTCCATTGTCTAATTAATATATCATTTTGTCAAGTAATGGAAATGCTAAGTCAAGTGAGTGAATTATATATATATATATAAGGGAACTTTGAGGAAGGATGATGATAATATTTTTTATTGGATACTTTGGGTGCTCTTATTGTTAATATTTCAATTAATCCATCTGGATGACTAGTGGTAGTTGTGTTTCTGACATAATTTTGATAGTGTATTTATTTCATAAAAAATGCATTAACAATATATTTATTTCTTTACAAATAATGAATACTCGGTTGTCGAGCATTTTAGGTCCTTTTATTAACTATTTTGCACAATCATATCTTGAAATACTTGCCTTTTCCGCTTCTAGTTAATTATATGTTTAATGCTTTAGATTCAATTGGCCTTTTGAAGTTTCTCCCTGCTATATCAGTATCATCTATCATTACTATCCTTGCTAGGTTTTATGGTGGAACTATCAAAGAGTACCTTTTCAATTCTACTGCTTATCAAATATTGCTTTTCAATCTATTACTACATCAATACTTTCTTCTTCTTTTCTTTTCCCATGTGATTACATGTTTGCTTAAATACCTGGAGGTGTAATTCTTAGGTTCTTTCATCATTTTCATTTTGTGAAAGGGATTGCAATTTGAGTTCATGTTTTTGCTGTTGCTTATTGTATAAATGTTTTATATGTTTGGAAGTTAATGGCTCTTCCATGCATGCAATCCTTTAAACTTTCTTTCCTATCATTCATGGGTTTCGGTATTAAAAAATTGTCACAATTTTTAGCGATAGATTAGTGACGAATAGGACCGTCGTTAATTTTTTTTACTTATGGGTGAATTTAGAACGAAATATAATTTTTCATTGCTAAAATATATATTCCGCTGCTAAAATTGACCAATTCACCGAATATTGCACTGTTGAATTTAGCAACTAAATTCAATTTCCATTGCTAAATTTAGCAACAGAATAAAATTTTCGTTGCTAAAAATAGCAACTGCCAAATTAGCAATTGAAATTTCCAAAATTGACATTTTTTGTTGCTAATTTTCATTGCTAATTTGCAATTTTCTTGTAGTGTAAGGATCTTTAAATCCCCTGAACCATGTGTCGTAATGAACTTTTTTGTTTAATATATATTTTAGTTTTTCCTTTTCCCATGTGCTCATCTTGATATTAATGTTATTCAAGTATTTATTATGCTAATCTTATTCAAGTTGATGGATTTATTCTTGTTTAATAGCTACGTCATGCATGCTATATTTTTCTTCATATATTATGTAGTTTTAATGGCATTTTTGAAATAAGAGTTGTTAGATATAGAATTTTTTTGTTGTAAAATCAAAAAAATTGAGCAAAATGAATTGATATTGAAGTAGTAAGCTCTTGAATGGGATATGTTAGAGAGTAGGCCCTAGAGCCCATATAGAAAGGGACATATTTCATATATATGAACTCATTTTTTTAAGAGAAGGCAACATTCATTTATTAATACTATGTTTAAATACATGTGTTTATTTATCTTAAATTAATAAATAAAGTCCTTGATATTTTAAACATAGTGCAGAGGTAATAATGAAAAAGTTCAAGATATGAGATATCTATTGCTTGTAAATTTAATTGTATCTAAATATCGCTAATCTTAATATTAACAATATATGACATTGTGTTAGAATTTAATGGTTACATGCATCACATACATGAGCGGAATTTTAAAATTTTTTTAACCATTAGATCTGATCTTGCCATGAATACACAATATAACTATATGAGAATAAGAAAAATCACCTTTGATTTTTGTTGAACAGTTGATTTTACTTCCCACCGGGTTGTCGCAAACCACAGTGTCCAAAATCGAACACCTCCAATGAGTAATCCATACTAGAGAGGGGTAAATTGAACCAACAAATTGGTGTTTAACTAGGGCTGGCCGAAATTCCCAAGAGCTAGCTTAGGAGTTGGCGCAAAAGGGAGAGAGAGATTAGAGAAAAAGACTTTCTTTTTGTTTTAATCACTTAACCCTAATTCTCATTAGTTGGCCTTTTATAGTTAGGTTAAAATTCCAACTCCTTAATAAGATTGGGCTCTTTAAAATTGCTGGAGAATTATTAATTGGGCCTCTGGAATTAATTATAATCATTTGGGCTTAATTAAATCCAATTTAATCCTTTTCATAAAAGTCTATGCACAAAATCCAAAAACTAGGCCCTTTGTGCATCTAATTGAATTTAAATATCCAAATGGATTCCAAATCCAACCAAATTAAATATTTGAGTTCCATAACACTTATGTAACATATATAAATTAATTTGGTCCAAGAAAAAGCCCTCTAAGCCCTTCTGTATGGAGTTGGCATGTGGCCCTTTTCTAGAGGGCTTCCTCCAACTTCTTCATTCCTGTGGCCCTTTATAATTTCTCCAATGGACTTATTAATTATTATATCAGTCCTATAACACTTATAGTAGTTTTATAAAACTTATAAGATAATAATAATTAATCATAAAATACATTATTTCAATTAGGTCCAATTTTGTAGAACATTTCTTAAAAGTTTCGCGGACAATTTTATTTGATCATAATTAATTAAACTCTTTAATTAATTATTATCTTATTCACTTCTCTACCTTCATAATAATATCAAATATTATTATCCTTTTTATTTTACCATTTTACCCTTTTCTCTATATGTGTGTGACCTATTGGGTTCCTATCCATGTTGGCAGTATAATATGTAATTGTGAGTTCCATTCAAAACTCACATGATTTAAACTCCTTTAAATAATTTTATCAATCTGTATTGATATTTTGATACATCATTATACAAGTCATTATTGGCCTCTAGCTAGGCATCATGACTACCCAAATGTCAGGAAAGTCATGTGGTTTGACTGTAGCCTTCCATAGAAATAGTTACCGTGCAATTACTCCTTTCACCACTCTTATCTCAATTAGATTCTGAGTATGGATTTCTGTCAACTCATATAAATCTAATTATGTATGTTTTATTAATTTAACCATTGTTCCTAAAATGCCCTTCATGGATCTCAATCCATCTCGGCATATTACTCTGGCCAGAGATTCTCTAAACAAGGCAATTATAGAATCATGCGAGATAACTTCCCTTGTTAAATCTGGGATGGTGAATCCTTTGTCAATCACTCAACTATCTTCAAGTAGGTCATGATATACCCAATCTCCTAACTATGTTCACTCCCAGTTGGAAGTAATCAGTTATGGAGTCAAAGTATACCACTTGCTACTTAATATAACTTTGGTGATCTCAAGTCTAAGGATACTTGCACAACAGCTATGAAGAGATTCCTCACTGACATAGATTTAATATCCATGTGAGGATTCTCTATGCAGGTCTCCAATGAACTTGTTCTTCTAACAAGGATCCATATGTTAGCTTTGATTATCTTCCATAATCACAATTGTGAGAACCACTGCTTGAACCATTCAAGAAGCATAATATGTGCTAGTCTATCCGAATTAACAATTTCCTATCTTATTAATTCTATGACTAGGGATATTTAGATATTAAGACATTTGCATGCAATAGACATCCCACATCATGAACACCTTCATGATTGCCTTTGCATTGTGTTTATAATATCTAGGACTTCATTTATTAATTTAAGATTTACAAACTCATGTATTCGAACATAGTATTAATAAATGAATGATGCCTTTTATTAAGAATATAAATTTCATACATATGAAAAACATCCCTATTACATGGGCTCTAGGGCATACTCTCTAACACATTGTTAATATGGATACACTAGCATATGTTACAATTCTGGAAAGGTTTAACCAGAGGTTCACATAACTGTGATAATAGGAGATGATCAACGCTAACACGTGGATGCTTGTTTGAATAACAATTTCATAGGGGACCTACCAAGAGAATACTCATATGGGTATTAAATCTATGTCAGTGAGGAATAACATTATAGCAGTGGTGCAAATATCGTGAAACTTGAGATTACTAAACTTATCTTAAGTAGTAAGTGATATACTCCACTATATAATTGCTTATCTCTAACCAGGGGTGAAAAAAGTTAAGAGTTTGGGTATATCATAACTTACTTTAGGGTAGTTGATTAATCAATAAAGGATTCACCACCCAATATTTATTAAGGGAAGTTATCTCACTTATTTCTATAATTGCCTTGTTTAGAGAATCTTTGGCAAGAGTAGCATGCCAAGTGAAGGCAGAGATCCGTAAGGGGTATTTTGGGGATAATTATTAAAATAATGGAACATACATATTTCAGTTCATATGAGTTGACATAAATCCATACTCAGAACCTAAATGAGAAAAGTGTGGTAAAATGAGTAATTACACGGTAACTATTCTATGGAAGGGTAAAAGTGAAAACCACTAAATTTTAGTCATTTGGGTAGTAATGACATTTGACTAGAAGTCTCTCATGACTTTTGCAATTATGTATGGAAAATTTTAATTTAGAATTGATATAATAGTTTAAAATAGTTTAAATCATGTGAGTCCCAATTCGACTGAAACTTTTAGTTACATATTGTACTGCCAAAATGCACAGGAAATCCAAAGGGTCACAAATATATAGGAATTAAGTTCTAAGGTAAAAATCAATGTATAAACATGACATGGGATTTCATGAGAACTTATTTCAAAAGTTTTCAAGAGAAAATTAAGGGTTTGATAAAAGGAGAACAAGTTTATTGCATAGAAAAGGCTCCTAGTTCCTAATATGTGCAATAGGGCTTTTATAAGCTAGAGAATTTTCTTTGGAGTCTATTTGGTATTGGATATAACTAGAACTTAATATTGGACTTTATAAATATTTTATAATTATGTATATAAGGGTTGGAGCCAATTCAAATTTGCAAGCCCAGTTTATTTAGGCCCTATATGTAGAGTTGGACAATTGGGTTTGTGAGTGTCACTTAAGCCCATACAATTTTTCTAAGCATAATTAAAAGGCACAACCATTATAACTTAACCCTAAGATGAACCATAGGAGGTATAAATACTTCTCAAAGTCTGAATTAGGGTAAAGGAAGCAAAATAAAAAGAAAAAAATAGATTTCTTTTAGTTGTTAAATCCTAGCCTCCTTTCCCTTTCATTTCAAGTTGAATCGGCTTTAATAGTCCCTAAGCTGATTTTATCCATTTCTACCCCTTGAAAAGGGTTCTTAAACTTTACTTCTTCTATGGATACCTTGGAGATGTCACCAAGTAAGGAAACTGGTGGTTTACTACAACTTGGTGAGAAGGAAAATCAACTGTTTAATAATACTCATAGGTGAATTTTTTTATTCTCATTAAAATATATATTTTATATTCATGGAAAAATCTATTTTATTTATTAAAAATTTTAATTTTCACTTATGCTTGTGACATATATAACCGATCAATTTCCAACATGATATTAGAGCCTAGGTTTTGCTGTAAATCTAAAATTTTATGATTTCATGGAATATTTTTCTAATTTGGAGTTATTTATTTCATAAACTTTAAAATATTAGATTTTGATATTCATGAATAAGAAATATTTATTTCTGTATGTTTGGGATTAAATAAATAAAAATGATTAAGAAAATGATTTCTTCTGCTCAAAGAAAAGTTATATGTACAAAGAATCATTCTCTAGACGTGTAGAAGTGTTTTTAAAAACAAATAAGGGCCTGTTCTAAATTAAATTTTATTTGGTCCACTATAAAGTTATTTTGATGATCTTTTATGTGTTTAATATGTGATATTAAGGCATAGGATCAAACAAAATTGAATTCAAACATGTTTTTAATGAAAACTAATTTAATCAAAAAGTTCAATAAATTGGTGTTCTTCATGTATTCTTAGAGAGTATGCCCTAGAGCCTATATAGAAAGGGATATATTTCATAAATATGAACTCATTTTATTTATGAAAAAGGAAGTATTCATTTATTAATGCTATGTTTAAATGCATGTATTTATTTATCTTAAATTAATAAATGAAGTCCATGATATTATAAATACAGTGCAAAGGCAATCATGAAATAGTTCATGATATGAGATGTCTATTGCATTCAAATCTGATAATATCTAAATATCCCTAGTCATATTATTAACAAGATATGATATTTTTAATATGGATAGAATAACACGTTTATGCTTTTTTAAAAAGGTTTAAGCAGCAGTTCTCATAATTGTGATCATGGGAAATGATCAAATCTAACATGTGGATGCTTGTTAGAAGAACAAGTTCATTGAAGACCAATAAAGAGAATCCTTATATGAATATTAGATCTACATCAGTAAGGAATCACTTTATAATAGTGGTGGAAATATCCTTGAACTTGAGATTACCAAAGTTATCTTAAGTAGTAAGTGATGTACTTTGACTCCATAACTGCTTACCTCTAACCGAGGGTGAAAAAAGTTAGGAGGTTGGAATATCATGACTTAAAGGTAGTTGAGTAATGAATAAAGGATTCACCATCATAGATTTATTAAGGGAAGTTATCTTGTGTGTTTTTATAATTGCCTTGTTCAGAGAATCTCTAGCTAGAGTAGGATGCTAAGGTGGATAGGGATTTATGAGGAACATTTTATGAACAATGATTAAAGTAATGGAACATACATATTTAAGTTCATATGAGTTGACATAAATCCATATTCAGATCCTAAATGAGATAAGTGTGGTGAAAGGACTAGTTGCATGGTAACTATTTTATAGAAAAGTGAAATTAGAAACCACTAAATTCCTGCTAGTTGGGTAGTCATGATGCTTGACCAGATGGCTCTCATAACTTGTACAATTATGTATGGAAGATGTCAATTAATAAATTGTATAATTGTTTAAAAGAGTTTAAATCATACGAGTCCTTGTTCAACTAAATCTCTTAGTTACATATTGTACTACTAACATGTATAGGGAACCCAAAAGGTCACCCACAAATAGGAATTAAGGTCTGAGGTAAAATACAATGTATAAACATGACATGAGATGCCATGGTAACTTTTTTTATAATTTTTCAAGGGAAAATTAAGGGTTTCATAACAAGAGAAAAATTTATTTCATAGAAATGGCTCATAAGGCCTACTATGCGCAATAGGGCTTTTATGAGCTAGAGAATTTTTTTTGAGCCCATATGGCATTGGATGTAACTAATAATTAATATTGGGTATCATGAATATGTTATAAGGCTATACATATGGTTTGAATGGGTTTGGAGCTCATTCAAATGCACATGCTTATTTTATTTAGGCCCTATGCTCAAAGTTGGACAATTGGGCTTGTGAGTTTCACTTAAGCCCATCCAATTGGTCCAAGCTTAATTAAAAGGTAAAACCATTATAAATTAACAATAAGATGACCCATAAAAGGTATAAATACTTCTCAAAGTTAGAATTAGGGTAAGGGAAGCAAAAGAAAGAGAAAAAGAAATATTAAATTTCTTATAGCCACCAAACCCTAGCCGTCTCTCCCATTCTCTTGAAGCCAAATTGGCTTTACTATTCCCTAAGTAAATTTTGGTCATTGCTACACATTAAAAAGGTTTTTATACTTTACCTTTTGTGTGGATAACTTAGAGGTTCCTTGAAGTAAGTTTATCGGTTGTTTACGACAATCCGATTAGAACGAAAATCAACTATGAAACAACACTCAAAGGTGATTTTCCTTATTCCCATTAACATATATATTGTATATTCATGGGAATATTTATTATATTGAAATTTTAAATTTTTGCTTATGCATGTGATGCATGTAATCAATCAATTTTAAACATGGTATCAAAGCCTAGATTTTACCATGAATCTATAATTTTATGTTTTCGTGGAATATTTTTCTATTTTTGAGTTATTTATTTCATGAACATTAAAATATTAGATTTCGATATTCATGCAAAAATCTTTACAAATCCCAATCAATCATTTATTCTTGCATAAATCTTGTATAAATCCTAATCAATCATTTATTTTTGAGTTATTTATTTCAATAACCTTAATTAATCATTTATTCTTGAGCAAATATTTTTCCCTAGGATTTAGTACACTTGTTGAAAGCCAACCATGGCTCTTTTTAATGTGTTTTTGTGTTATACTATAATCTTGACCTTTTATGTCCCTTAATTTTATACTATGATCTTGGCTTGCAATGTGCTTTAATTTTATATTGTGATCTTAACCAAGTTCTGCACACTTTCAAATTACTATGTCTCTAATATAAGGAAACCATCATAAAGATTGTTTGCATGATCGTTGCTTGTAAAGGGTGAAGTGTAACACTCAAGAGGACTTTGGTACTTACAAGAAGGGCTTAGCATTAGCATGCTATTCATTTTCTTTGAATGATTGGGTTTGAAAGACTTGTTATCTTGTCATTGCTCTTTGACATTTTTGGCCAATTTATTTATTTTTTGTCATTGTCATTTTAATTATTTTCGACCATTTTTATTTTTATCTTTTGTTCATTTTGTCATTCTTGGTCATTTTCTATCATTTTCTTTGTCAAATTATTTTTCTTACACTTGAATCAAACAACGTAAAGACAAACAAAAGAATAATTATAAAGGTAAAATGAAACATAAAGGTAAATGCAAATCATCAAGTTTGTTATATACTTCAAAATCAAAAAGTTTTCAAACTCCATGAATAAAATATATCACTACTAAAATGGGCTAAGTGCTCTGCAGTATAATGATTTGGGTGCTGGTCATAAAGATAATAGCTTAGGAGGCTTGGGCGGTGCTATTAACTATTATAGTGGTGCTACTAGTAGCTATGGTGGCATTGCAAGCTGCATTAAAGAAGCTAATATCTGAGCGATTACCTTAGCCAAATGATCGATAATCTCCCCTAAACCTAATACTGACTACAAACTCTACTCGAAATATCTTATGAGATCATCTATTGGGTTCTTAAATTAGGCCCTCAATACCTCATTAGTAGTGATCACAGACTCTCTATTGTTAGGGACATCTTCTTTAATGCACCCTGTCTACCATATGATGGTGGTGAGTGAATCATCCACTACTTGCAAAGTCCCATCAAATCTCTATCTTACTATTACCAAAGCTATTTGTTTCCCCTGTATGTCAACCTAATGTTAAATCTCTATTATTTAGAGAAGTGCTAGGATGAAATGTATGCCCAACTAATGTTGCTACTATTAGAAGACCCATATGGAAGCCTTAATAATAGTTAACCACCTACAAACATCATTTGATGGTGGGCCTGTCAGAGCTAGTATAAGTTGAGGTAGTGGTTGACCTTTAGTGATGGATACACTGGGATTCGAATATGGTATGTATCATCACAATGCATGAGAAGGTAAAGGTTGTGGTCATATTAGAGATCATGCCTAAAAAGGTGCTGAAGGAGGGGGTGAGCTGCTAAGTAGCTTATTGAACTCTAATATCATATCCATCTCTAAGTCTATATTTATGTTTACCCATTATGGCTCATGTGGCTTATCATATGGAGGCTGTTGTGGTTGATCTGCTGGGGTTGAGGTACCTGATCATGATCCCTATCCTCTAGAGGCAGTGGTAGAACTTTTGCTAGCTTGTAGGCAACCTTAGTCTTTAGGATAGTCAATAACCTGTACTGCCTGGTATGGCCTCTTATAATCTCAATCATCCTTATAGTACGAGTCATAGGCATAGACATCATGACCTAAGAGAGCTTAGATTAGGGTTACCTAATGATTAGGTACCACTTATACTTCTAATAAGAAGTATGAATCTTGAGTTTCAACCTTGATTTCACAATTTTATAAAGTGTTTTTATGGGTTATAGCTTTAATGTTTTTAAATATTTGAAAATTTTTCGAAAACCTTGAATTTTAGCCTCTTATAATGATAAATGGTCAGTTATCATTAAAAGACAACTATCTATGGTTGTTTTCTTTAGGGAGTCTCCTAGTTGATGCCCCTATTCAAGCCTTCTAAGATTATCCATAGCTAGTGGTAGACAGACATTTATCAATAAGTCACGACCAAACATGTCTAAGTCAAATTCAAAAGGCATTTTTGTATATTTTAGGAATTATATAGGGTACAATCATCTGTCAATGACAAACACTTGTCTATAGGGTTATTTCCATTTTTTCCATGTTTTTTAGTTTTAAGAATCTTAGATACAAATCATATTTGAGATATCTTATCTATGACACAATTTAAGGGATTTAATCTTTCAAATTTGGCGGATTAGAGTTAGAATTGATCTCTATCTCTTCTTTAGGTATTTAAACAAAAACTAAGGTTTTTAAGGTGAGAAAGCTCCAACTTTGGAAATAAAAGGCTAATTTTTGAGAGAGAGAGAAACTTAATTCTCTGCTTTTAGGAATCCAAAGCTTTAAACAACATTTTTTACACTAAAAATGAACACCTTCATTTTTTCTGAAAGGAGAACTAAGGATTCGAGCTCGGATTGTCGCTTTTTAAAGTTACAAAACTTAATTTTCCGAGGGTAATTTTCCATGCTCCAATCCCTTTTTCTCTATAAATTCACACCATAACAATATAGTTGTTTAAGTTTATGTTTATGATACTATGATTTATGTTCTTCATGTCATTAAATTTTTTGTTTGCTTGGTATTATACCATAATGATTTAGATTGCTTAATATGATTAAAATAATATGATAGGATCTTATAGTTCTCCCATTGAAGCATAAGGATATCTTGATCTAATTCCTATTTGACATGTTTTCTTATTGATTTAGTATAACTTATACTTTTGTTCAATGTTATAATTAGATTTGGCATGATTTAGTATAATAAAAATTGCAAATTTAGGGTTCAATTGGCATTCTCCTTTTCTAGGTTGAAAATTTTATTCCCTATCCGTTCTTCAAGTGATGGATGGGAAAAACACACAACGGATAAAACATCACGGTGTCATCTTCTCGTCCCATCCCACTTCTTTTTTAAGCCTTTTGTCCTTTTTCTTGATTATTTATACCCTTATCTTAACCCTTTTTATAGAGGTATTTTTAGTTATTTCACATATGTTATGTGTTTTGCAAGCTATTCTATATGATTTCAATGTTTTACATTTAATTGTTTTATTCCAATATGCTTTTACGAATATTTTATTTTATTATTTGATTTGTCTTGATTTAAGTGCTAATTAATTTTCCTTTTTTGTGTTCCTTTCAGCTACGATTTTTTATGCACTTATGGAGTTTTTTTGGGAGATGCTTGTAAAAATCCAAAATAGGCCCTAGTAGAATTCAAGGGCAATTTCACATTATTAAAGTTTAATTAAGCATTATCGGATGAATTATTAGTAACAAAGGTCTAATAAATTTTTGGTCTTATGTGATAGAGGATACAATATTCAGTTGATATTATAGTATATATAGTGTGCATAATTGGAATAAAATATAATTAAAATATTGATCGGGGCATAAATGTTATTAGGTTGTAATTAATTATTTGAAAAATATGTGAGTTATATGGTATGAATTTTGTCAAGGTATAATTAAAAAAATATAGTTCTAGAGCTAAATTAAAGGGGATATAAATTTAAAGGCCAATCTTAAAATAACTATTAATTGAGGTTAATTTTTAGGATTAAATAAGTTTGGGGGTAAGTGTTGTAATAGAAAATAAATATAAGGTTAATGTATGAAATCGAATTTTAGTGGGTAAATTCTTTAATCAAGAATCACATGTAAGGAGTGAGTAGAATTTTGCCCACTAATATTTGGAAGATGTTCTTTACGTGAGAAGATGGGTTGCAAGTCATTTTTATCTTCTTTATTTAAGTTAAACTTTCTCTCAACTCCATCATTAGCAAGCTTAAGAATTAGGGAATTGTAGGAAGCTTTAAGATAAGAATTTAACCATCTTTTTCATTTTCTTTCTATGGTTTTGGATGGAAGGAGAATACTTAAAGAATAAAGGATTGATTTGAAGCTATAAAATCAGGTATGGGAACTAGATTTAGGAGTTAAATTTGCATGAATTGTTAATAAAACATTTAGATTATTTTTCTTAAAAGATTGGTTATAGTTAAAAATCAGGTTTATATGTGATGTTTTTAAATTGTAATTGATGTTGCTTATGGTTCTAATAACAAGCTCTTTTAATCTTGTATTAAGATGGAATTGATGCTTATAGAAAGATTTTTCAATAGTTTGTAAAGATTAGTAAAAAGGTTAATGCTATAGCAGTAACTCTTACAACTTAAGAAAAGTGTTTTCCAGAAATTTGGATTGACCTCTAGTGACTATTTTGATCATAAGTTGAGTTTTTGAACTTCAACTTTGATGATTTTAGTTGGAATAAAATTGGGACTTCTATGCCTACAAATGTTATAGAAATAACAATAATGAAATTTTGCCTCTAAAGTCCTAAAAAATGCCCAAAATAGTAGCCCTTTTTCTTTTATTGGGGAAGTGCAGCAGTAGTGCTTCTGACATCATAACTGCTAGGATACACGTTCAAATGACTTAAAAAATTTCGTGTATATAGTTAAGAGCATACTGATAAGTTGTTAAGAAGACCTCTTTGTCAGAAAAAGGTATTTTCACAACGGTTTTAGTTCTACAAGTTAAGTCCGAGAGAGCAATAGCAAGCTGTTAATAGCAAATATATTAATTATTTCATATAAAGGAAAAATGATGGAAATTGTTACGAGGTGTATAACTAATTTAAGGTGATTAAAATGTACATGATAAATGTAATAATATTAATAAAATGAGTATTGATATTATCATGTCACCATATTTAAATAAATAATTATAGTATGGATATAAATAACAAAACTCAAACCAACAGTCTGAACAACATAATTGTAATGTGCTTAATTAGCTAAGCTCAAGGTGTATTGGTTTTAAATAATCCTTGAAACTGTTAAAATGTTATATATAATTGATATTAAAGCCTTACTTTGACAGGTATAAATCTTTTAAGGCAGAGAATTTTACCTTAATTGTTATAGTTTATATATAACCTTTAAATAATCTTTTGTTATAATAGGTTAAGTTTTCCTTTTTATTATTCTAAGCCTAGTTGCTGAATTCTAGAATTAAGTAACACTATTGTCATATTATGAAATAATTACGTGAAAAATAATTGAATTGGGACCATCATAATAATAAGTAAATAATTTCTTTAGAGCAACTCCTCTTAAAGATATAGTGAAATTTTTCCCAAGTTTATTAAACTTCAAACTGAGGATTAGCTAATTGCATAATTTAGTTTAAGTATTTCTATTACCATAAAGATTCATTCCTATTATTGAATTAGAATATAGGGTTTCAACAACTTCCTATTAAATAATTATCGTTAATTACTTAGTTGAAAAACTAAACGTTTAACATGTGGCTAGATATCCTTATGATCTAATTGGTTATGAAAGAGAGATTATAGCAGTTGATAAGTGATTAGAAGTGAAGAGTTAACTTATATTTGATTTAAGGTCATAAGGTATAAGAACACTTTACTATAAAGCTAAATACTGGACTCTAAGAACATGTCTAAATGATAAATATTTGAGCAAATAAAATGTGTATTACTTATAGTAACGAAAATATTGTAATGGATTGCAGTAATATGATCTTAAGCAAAATGAGCAATAAGAGTTAGCTCATAATATAATAAATGTATAGAAAAATGAAAGTATCTTATTATAAGTTTAATTCTAAAATTATAATAACATGTTTATATATATACACGCATTTGTAACTATTGAAATTGATACCTCATTTTAAAGTAAATGAATATATAAAATGAGTATATGTAATTATGTATAAAGAGACACAAAAGATTGCCATAATGAATGAAAAGAAATGCGTTTTTTATGAAATGTAAAAGTAATATACAAGCATAGTAGTTAAATGTTTAAGCATGATGATAGATGTTGTTGTTGTACTTATATGATAAATTACATGCTTTTGAATTGGTCATAAGTATGGTATAGTAGTAATCATGTGTGTACATGATAACATGTTTATAGAAAGTCTTTTATAGGAATATTTGGATGATAATCTTTCACTCGGTTATGTACGAGTATGTACGTACGTAATGTATCAACCTAATAGGCTATGAATAGCAGTAATGCATGCTAATGAGATATAAATGAACATGGAATTAAAATGTTAATAAATAGAAGATAAATTATTATAAAGTATTACTACATGAGGGAATAATTGACATGATATAATATGACCTTGCTTATACATATGATATGACATATTATAAAACTTTAAGAATGAGTCATGTTTTATGACAAACACATGAATAGATATGATACATTACTTGATTAACATAGCATGATTATGCTAATATGTGATATCTAATGATAGCATGTTAAAAATTTGAATCATTATATGAACTTTGCCTACATAATTATGCCATAGCAGCAATATACATATCCTATGATTATTCATGTGCCAATTGAATAGTATAAGTTTAACCATGATATATGAAAAGAGAATTAAATAGAGTATTGCCTGTAATTAGAGTTCAACTGTGTATATATAGGCGCCTATAGGGATATTGCAGCTGCCATCATTGACCTTTTTAGGTCTAAAGTATAGTTGATCCTACTAGATCATGAATAGCCCATTTGGGTTGTTTGTTATCCCATTTGGGTTCTTGACTGGTCCGCCGTACAGTTGTCCCTATTTGGGTCCATAGTTTTGACATCTTCAGATATCCACCATTTTCATTCCCTCGGATATCCACCGATCCCATTATCCACCTTTAGAACTTAAGCAGACTAAGTTACAGTATAATTGCATCATAGTCTATTTCAGCATAGTAAAGCATATGTTTATGAGTTTTTCTAATGCCTATATTATGTTTATGTATATACTTTTATATATGTATTTAGATCAATATATATGAAAAATAGAAATTTGTGGATGCTAAATTGAATATAGGATTACATTGCTGATTGAAAACGTTTTATTTTTAAAGTATAGGTACAATGTAAGCGTTAAAGTATAATTAACTTGTATTATTGATTATGCTCATGATTGGTTTTAATCATAGAAATTGTTTCACAAGTTTAAATCTATGGAATATACCGAGAAATTATATGATATATTTATGTTAAATGAATTTTTGAACTATGATAATTCATTATTTTTATATAAATAAGATGTTGTGACTAAAAGTATTATCGCTATATTCTCATGATAACTTTATATTTCATTTACTGCATTTTGAGTGTATGCATCGATGACTACTGGGAGCTATCGTTCACATGTTTTTTCCCCATTAATCTTTATAGCTTAGCACGGGTGTTTTATCCGTGTAGGTTGCCAGAAAAGATTGTATTTGTCGGGGTTATATCTGCAGTGGGATGGCCAACACGAAAGTGAACCACAAGTATAGCTGATGATGTTGAATTGTATTATGTTTAACCATGATGTTTTGTACCTATGTGTATTAGTTGTGAAGTTTGTATTGACAAAAGAAGCTTAGTTATGTGTAAAATTTTTACTATAGATTCCATATGTTGGTTTAATAAAATAAAAAACTGGCTTAAAAATGCAGCTATGTGGGCTTAATATTTCAGGTTAAGGTGTTTCAGCTAAATACAGGTTTAGGATGTTACAATTGGTATCAGAGCCTTGGTTTAGCCATTTTCTGGGCTATAGGTATTTAGAGTTGTTATCATAGGAAGCTTTGGGAGTGTTGGCCAATGTAGATATCCTGGTCTTTATATGGTTAGATTGAAGTGTGATGATATAATAGAATCTTATAAATAGGATATAAGGATAGTTATATGTGGGTAAAGGTATATGATTGAAGTTTCAAAAATGGACTCTGTGTATAATAGTACTTTCTTGGGATCTTAATTCCGAATTGAATAGTACATAATATGTGCATATGAAAATATACAAGATTGTGAAATAGGTGTGTTAATAAAATAAGTAGTGATTATTTAATTATGATATATGAGATGGAGTTTTTTTTAGTTGATAAAAATATCTATAGTTGAAAGTTCTGAGATATCAAGTTGAGTGATGATAATGCTCTATATGTCTATCAGTTTTTCCTTATTGAGTACGGGCAATTGATGAAATAGTATATATGGGATGGGGCAAAAACATATACAACACTTGAGAAAATGCATTTGCATCTTACTGCATACAAGAAAGCATCATTAACATATAGCATAACATCAAGCATCATATTAAATGTACATGCCCCAACTGATAAAGGAAACTGACAGGATATATATTGAATATAGTAATGATGTAATTGTATGATAATATCAATCCTTATGGAGATTGAGCTATAAGAGAAGAGAATGAAGTTAAAGTAAGCATCAAGGAAAAATTGGTAGAGATAGTATGAAATAAAAGTTTATAGTGTTAGATACAAAAGTATAAGAATGATAGTGATGCATTTGAGTAAATGATACAAGTATGAATTTTGAGGACGAAATTCCTTAAGGTGAAGAGATTTGTAAGGATCCAAAATAGACCCTAGTAGAGTTCAAGGACAATTTCACATTATTAAAGTCTAATTAAGCATTATCAGATGAATTATTAGTAGTAAAGATCTAATAAATTTGTGGTCTTATGTGATAGAGGATATAATAGTCAATTGATATTATAAAATATATAGTGTGCATAATTGGAATAAAATATAGTTAAAATATTGATCAGGGCATAAATGTTATTAGGTTTTAATTAATTATTTGATAAATGTATGAGTTATATGGTATGAATTTTATCAGTGTATAATTAAAAAAATATATAGTTTGAGAGTTAAATTAAAGGGGATATAAATTTAGAGGCCAATGTTAAAAAAATTATTAATTGAGGTTAATTTTTAGGATTAAATAAGTTTGGGGGTAAGTGTTGTAATAGAAAATAAATATAAGGTTAATTTATGAAATCAGATTTTAGTGGATAAATTCTTTAAGCAAGAATCACATTCAAAGAGTGAGCAGAATTTTGCCCACTAAGCTTTGGAAGATGTTCTTCACGTGAGATGATGGGCTGCAAGTCATTTTCATCTTCTTTATTTAAGTTAAACTTTCTCTCAACTCCATCATTGGAAGCTTAAGAATTAGGGAATTGTAGGAAGCTTTAAGGTAAGAATTAAACCATCTTCTTCATTTTCTTTCTATGGTTTCGGATGGAAGAAGAATGCTTAAGGAAAAAAGGATTGATTTGAAGCTAGAAAATCAGGTATGGGAACTAGATTTAGGAGTTAAATTTGAATGAATTGTTAATAAAGCATTTAGATGATTTTTCTTAAAAGATTGGTTAGAGTTAAAAATCATGTTTGCATGTGATGTTTTTAAATTGTAATCGGCTTTGCTTACGGCTCTAGTAACAAGCTCTTTTAATCTTGTATTAAGATGTAATTGATGCTTATGGAAATATTTTTCAATAGTTTGTAAAGATTAGTAAAAGGTTAAGGCTATAGTAGTAACTCTTACAACTTAAGAAAAGTGCTGTCCAGAAATTCGGATTGACCTCTAGTGACTATTTTGATCATAAGTTGAGTTTTTGAACTTTGAATTTGATGATTCTAGTTGTGATAGAACCGAGACTTTTGTGCCTACATATGTTATAGAAATAAAAATAATGAAATTTTGCCTCTAAAGTCCTCAAAAATGCCCAAAATAGTTGTTTTTTTTCTTTTGCTGGGGCAGTGGAGTAGCATGTGCTTCTTACGTCATAACTGTTAGGGTACACGTTCAAATGACTTGAAAATTTTCCAGTATATAGTTAAGATCTTACTGATCAACTGTTAAAAGACCTTTTTGTAAAAAAAAGGTATTTTCATATTAGTTTATGTTCTACAAGTTAAGTCCGAGAGAGCAAGAGCAAACTGTTAATAGTAAATACATTAATTTTTGCATATAAAGGAAAAATGATGGAAATTGTTACGAGGTGTATAACTGATTTAAGGTGATTAAAATGTACATGATAAATGTAATAATATTAATAAAGTGAGTATTGATATTATCATGCCACCATATTTAAATAAATAATTATAGTATGGATATAAATAACAAAACTCAAACCAACAGTGTGAACAACATAATTGTAATGTGCTTAATTAGCTAAGCTCAAGGTGTATTGGTTTTGAATAATACTTGAAACTGTTAAAATGTTATATATAATTGATATTAAAGCCTTACTTTGACAGGTATAAATCTTCTAAGGCAGAGAATTTTACCTTAATTTTTATAGTTTATGTATAACCTTTAAATAATCTTTTGTTATAATAGGTTAAGTTTTCCTTTTTATTATTCTAAGCCTAGTTGCTGAATTCTAGAATTAAGTAACACTATTGTCATATTATGAAATAATTACGTGAAAAATAATTGAATTGGGACCATCATAATAATAAGTAAATAATTTCTTTAGAGCAACTCCTCTTAAAGATATAGTGAAATTTTTCCCAAGTTTATTAAACTTCAAACTGAGGATTAGCTAATTGCATAATTTAGTTTAAGTATTTCTATTACCATAAAGATTCATTCCTATTATTGAATTAGAATATAGGGTTTCAACAACTTCCTATTAAATAATTATCGTTAATTACTTGGTTGAAAAACTAAACGTTTAACATGTGGCTAGATATCCTTGTGATCTAATTGGCTATGAAAGAGAGATTATAGCTGTTTAGAAGTGATTAGCAGTGAAGAGTTAACTTACATGTGATTTGAAGTCATAAGGTATAAGAACACTTTACTATAAAGCTAAATATTGCACTCTCAGAACATGTCCAAATGATAAATATTTGAGCAAATAAAACGTGTATTACTTATTGTAACGAAAATGTTGTAATGGATTGTAGTAATATGATATTAAGTATTCTTAAGCGAAATGAGCGATAAGAGTTAGCTCGTAATATAATAAATGTATAGAAAAATGAAAGTATCTTATTATAAGATTAATTCTAAAATTATAATAACATGGTTATAGATATACACGCATTTGCAACTATTGAAATGGATACCTCAGTTTGCTGTAAATAAATATATAAAATGAGTATATGTAATTATGTATAAAGAGACACAAAAGATTGCAATAATGAATAAAAAATGCGCTTTTATGAAATGTAAAAGTATTATACAAGCATAGTAGTTGAATGTTTAAGCATGACGATAGATGTTGTTGTTGTACTTATATGATAAATTACATGCTTTTGAACTGATCATAAGTATGGCATAGTAGTAATCCTATGTGTACATGATAACATGTTTATAGAAAGTCATTTATAGGAATATGTGGATTATAATCTTGCACTTAGTTATATACGAGTACGTATACGTAATGTATCAACCTAATAGGCTATGAATAGCAGTAATGCATGCTAATGAGATATAAATGAACATGGAATTAAAATGTTAATAAATAGAAGTTAAATTATTATAAAGTATTACTACATGAAGGAATAATTGACATGATATAATATGACCTTGCTTATACATGTGATATGCCATATTGGAAAGCTTTAAGAATGAGGCATGTTTTATGACAAGCACATGAATAGGTATGATACATTACTTGATTAACATAGCATGATTATGCTAATATGTGATATCTAATGATAGCATGTTAAAAATTATTTGAATCATTATATGAACTTTACATACATAATTATGCCATAGCAACAATATACATATCCTATGATTATTCATGTGTCAATTGCATAGTATAAGTTTAAGCATGATAAATGAAAAGAGAATTAAATAAAGTATTGCCTGCAATTAGAGTTCAACTGTGGATAGATAGGCGCCTATAGGGATATTACAGCTGCCACCGTTGACCTTTTTAGGCCTAAAGTATAGTTGATCCTATTGGATCATGCACAGCCCATTTAGGTTGTTTGTTGACCCGTTTGGGTTCTTGATCGGTCCACCATACAGTTGTCCCTGTTTGGATCTATAGTTTTGATATCTTCGGATATCCATCATTTTGATACCCTCGGGTATCCACCGATCCTGTTATCCACCTATAGAACTTAAATAGACTATGTTACATTA
Organism: Excoecaria agallocha; assembly: GCA_037975025.1. NCBI lineage: Eukaryota > Viridiplantae > Streptophyta > Magnoliopsida > Malpighiales > Euphorbiaceae > Excoecaria > Excoecaria agallocha. The sequence goes on along the minus strand of CM075813.1, from coordinate 14,681,631 downwards.
TAATTGCATCATAGTCTATTTCAGTATAGTAATGCATATGTTTATGAGTTTTTCTAATGCTTGTATTATGTTTATGCATATACTTATATATATGTATGTAGATCAATATATATGAAAAATAGAAATTTATGGATGCTAAATTGAATGTAGGATTACATTGCTGATTGAAAACGTTATATTTTTAATGTATAGGTACAGTGTAAGCATTAAAGTATAATTAACCTGTATTATTAATTGTGCTCATGATTGGTTTTAATCATATAAATTGTTTCACAAGTTTAAATGTATGGAATATACTGAGAAATTATATGATATATGTATGTTAAATGAATTGTTGAGCTATGATAATTCATTGTTCTTGTATATATAACATGTTGTGACTAAAAATATTATTGTGGTATTCTCATGATAACTCTATATTTCATTTACTGCATTTTGAGTGTATGCATTGATGACTATTGTGAGCATTTGTTCACATGTTTTTGTTTCCCACTAAGCTTTATAGCTTAGCACGGGTGTTTTATCCGTGTAAGTTGCAAGAAAAGATTGTATTTTTTGGGGTTATATCTGCAGTGGGATGGCCAACACGAAAGAGAACCACAAGTATAGCTGATGATGTTGAATTGTATTATTTTTATCAATAATGTTTTGTTCCTATGTGTATTAGTTGTGAAGTTTCTATTGACCAAAGAAACTTAGTTATGTGTAAAAGTTTTACTGTAGAATCTATATGTTGGTTTTATAAAATAAAAAATAGGCTTAAAAATGTAGCTAAGTGGGTTTAATATTTCAAGTTAAGGCATTTTAGTTAAATGCAGGTTTAATTGCTAATGAATCTCAATATAAGTTTTTAACACTTTTATTTATCTCAATATCTTAGGTAATGCTAATGTTTCATCACCCAACTACAACCTAAGCCATGACAATAGCTACTTTCATTAGGTTGTATATTCGTAACAACACTTGCTTTCTATGTATACCTTTGTGTATTGAACAAATTGAAATAAATTAAAAGGGTACTAATCTAAGATTGTCATGCCTTAGTGGGCCCAACCCAATTTATTTAATTTTTTTTAATATATAATGGCCAAAACTCATATACTTATGCTTTCAATTAAGAAATGTTATGCTATCGGTTTTCCACCATACACCATAAGCACCCATTGGGTTTCCTATTGACCTATGGATAAGCCCATCTAGGAAAGAGACTGCACTAGCTCCTGTGTGAGAGTAATAAGGTTGGCAAGTTATATCTTGATTGCATATGGTTGTGATTGATGTCTAATAACACATTCACACATTCATGCTTTTAGGATTCGAAAAAATAATTAAAAATATAATCATAGCAAAAAATAGAAATCCACCAGGAACCATGAATCTAATTTACTCAATAAGAGGGATGTAATTGTTACCAACCTCTTAAAGCATAGAAAAATCAATCTAAAAGGTACTGCCTCATGCAATGTGAACACCCTCTACTAGTATCCACACTTGAATGCAACCAAAAGCTTCACTCTAGATGCTAGCTCTCTTCCTTGGTTTATAGGGTTTGATTTTTCTATAATTTTTTAAAGTTATAGAAAACCATTTTTCTTGTCAATATAAAGTGACTGCTCACTATGAGGCCCCAATCATGACCCTAATTGGATTATTGTTAATCAATAAGGATTACCGTCAATTAAGGTAAAATTAATTATTTTGATATCATCGAGGTTAAGTCCCAAGAGGGGTATTTTGGTAATTTTAACATGTATGTAATTGAAAATGGGTAAGTTGTAAATTTAAGGAAGTATGTAATTGAAATTAAATTAGAAGCCTTGGGGTTATATTGTAAGAAAATGAAATTTAGGACATTGAAGTGTATAAAGGTATTTTGGGAATTTATTTGGGAAGATATTTATCCCACTCAATTTCTTTGGGATTCCTAGAGATGTGAATATCAACATTTTTTGAGGGATCTCTCTCTCTCTATGGTTACGAGATGAAGAAGATGAAATCTAGGGTTTTGGTGTTTTATCATGAAGGTAATGTTTTTCCTTCCACATATCTCTTTTTCCATGTTTGATTTCTAATCTTAGGGTTGTAATGAGATGATAAGTTATGCTTGTTATCTTTATGTATAAGGAACATAAAGAGACAGAGCTAGATTAATGGATTTTGAAGGAGATGAAGCTTGAATATCAGGTACGAGATCTATTTTAAGTTGTTACTATATATGTTTTCCCTCTTTTGTTGTATGTGCTTTCTTAGTGAGATTAAGGGTTCAATCTAGTAAGTTTTGATGAGTATAATATGACTTGAAACTTAAATGATCATTTAAGTAAGTGGACGAAATGAGATATGGAATTTAAATTAATGTTTTGTATTATCGGGGTTCTGAGATTCTTGTTATCATCTTATACACGGCCAAGCATAGCCTTTTGCCTTTGATGTGCACGGCCAAGCACTCTTTGTTCTTTTTGAATGCATGACCAAGCACTCTTTTATTCTTCAGAATGCACGGTCAATTATGCTTCTTCTTTATCTCATACATGACCAATTATGTTTCTTCGTCCATTAATGCACGACCAATTATGTTTCTTCTTTTTTTCATGCACGGCCAGTTATATTTTTATTCTTGAGAATGCATAGCCAATCATGTCATTAATCATCTCCATACACGACCAAGCATGGATTGCCTTAATTCCATGTATGGCCACTTAATATTTTACCCCTTGAAGTACACGGCCAAGCATGGACTGCCTTGATACCATGCACTGCCACTCACCCACTTTCTTCATGGAAGTGCATGGCTACTTATGGCCATCCTTCCTCTCATGCATGACCACTTGTACACTCTATTTTTCAAAGGTTCTTCTCCACCCCAATAGCACAATATTGTATAGTTATATTTATAAGATAGTGATATAATGAAGAATTAAGCTAGTAATAAGAAAGGTTGATGTTAGTTGGGCAGACAAGTGATGGATGGTATGTTAATTGATTACCTATGAATTATTATAGTTTTAAAAGTCTTTTAATGCTAAGATTTAAATTAAATATATAGTTTAGAAAGGTGTGACTACAGGAAGGGCTATTAACTGAAATTGAGTGTTAAGAATGTATAATTGGTGCCATTCGGACACATAACTAACAAGAGTAACAGGCAACCTAATAAGCATATGATTAAGGACATTAAGAAGTAACCTAATTGATAAAGCTCAAAATGACTTTATCTCATAAAGGGAGAGGACAATAACCGTGGGATTGGGTTTTGCCTAGGAAGATGAAGTCATTAGAAGGAGGATTCCGATTGGTCCGATTGAAAGTGCCTGTAAGAGAAAAGGAGGGCCCGATCGGAACCGGGCCTTAGCAGTTCGAAGCTTAAGTCAGTGACTTTTAAATAAAGGGAGTTCGAAGAAGAAATTTTAGATACTCAGTACCTGGTGTTATTGTGCTTATAGCTATTTATAGGAGACCTTTGAAGAGACACTTGAGTGCCTTGGAAGGAGATAGCTGGTAGTCAGAGTAGGTGGACGGCGATGTGACAGGAGGTGGATGCAAAGCATGGGCGCTTACTTGTGTCAATGGACTGATGGGATGAGCTGTCTTATCAATCTGGCCAGATGTAGTTCTTTTTGGAGCTAGCTTTCGGCCTGTACTTGGTACTTTGGGGCGGGCTCAAATGTCGGCCAGGCCAGGCCAACTGATTTTTTGGAGAATGTTTTTTCTGTAGTTATCACTTGTCCCTCCATCAAAGGATCCGATCGGATTATTTTTTGACTTTTGGCGGGATTTTTGAACTGACCTTTGGGATTTGATAAGTCGTGTCTTGCGCTCTTTTGGGCGGCTATTGTGCATTCATTGCTAATGCGCATGCTGGAGGTGCCGCTTTGCTTTCCGTAACCGCCATCAGTAAATTAAATACACGTGGCGATCATCCATCGGATAATGATTGGAGCTTTCTAGAATCATTTTGTTTAGAAATAGGCGCCCTTGTGGTGGTTTTTCTTTTACCTGTTTTTGGAATTCTTAGCGAAGCTCTGTCGAATTTTTTGCACAAATTCTATCATTTCAGTAACCTGAACTTTGCTCTTTCGGCATTTTCGAAGATTTTACAGGAGTATTTAGGTAAGTAGACAACGCTTGATTGATTTTGGTGTTTCTTTTTCTTCTTTTTTCTCTTTTTTTTAGCCAATGGAGATTATGGGATTATGGTTTTTCTTTTTCAAACCGATAGGAGAGATAACTGTTAAGGTTTATCCTTTCCGAAGTAACCATTACAAAGGGACCTTTGTAATGGCTTTGGCTTTTAGTTGTAAGAATGATGGATGACCTATTGGTCATTGATGGGGTTTGGGTGTTGGTGATGGAATCTTCCTTTGACTCCTCTGTAGTTACCCTTCCCCTGACTTGGTCAGCTTGTTGATGGGCATTCTGGTTGCAGGCCTGGATCTCAATACTATTGTTCCCGTAGAGCAGGGTTGCTGTAGTGAAAGCATAGGAAGAATATAGTCGTGCATTTATATAATCACAAATTCCAAGTTTATAAAGCACACTAACTGGAGAGATACTTATCTTTCATTTTCATAATGCAGTTGTAATCGCGATGGGCGGAGGAGATGATGTCACCAAGCAGTTGGCCGATCGGGCCAAGGCAAGGATCAAGGCCAATCGAACTACAAAGGAAGAGACGAAGAATAAAAAGAGGAGACTCGCATCTTCTTCAGAAGCTCAAATTTCTATTCCCACTGCCGATACTCCCACAGTTGCCCCTGGTGATAGCATGGTGATTGCCGCCTGCTCCCTTCAAATTCCTACAGGGCCCTTTTCTGAACATCATTCTTCGGCCCATTTAACTCCCAGGGATGAACCTGATCCTGAGAGGGAGCGAATAACTCAAGAACGAGGGAAATCAATTCAGTCAGATACAGCTATCGTGGGCAAAGATATCCAGGGAGCCCTGCAGGAAGTGGCTAGGTTTAAGTTTACTTAACCGAGCTATATTTTGTTTATTATTAATTTGAGTTTTAGGATAGTAAATTGAATGATTCTAGCCGGTACATTTTCCTAAGACATTAATTTATGTTTTTGCAGAAGGATGACACTTTTGAATTGGCCTCTAATTTTTCATAAAACTTCCTTGAATTTCGTACAAACTGTTGGTTATTGTCAAGGAACAAATTTTAGTGTTTTGGGCATAAGTCATGGTAGAGGAGTCAAAATGATATGATAAAAATATTCTGAGTAAACTAGATATATAGGAGCACAACTTTGATGAAGGAAAGTCGGTTTAATTCTATGCCCATTTTATTTTATGATTTTTCTAATTGGTGATAAAAACTATTTTTTGTATTATGAACAACTTATGATTTTTTTTTCAATATCTTGAGTTATAAATGTGATATTAAGGTGATTCTTTATTTTTTAGAAATTAGACAGATAGGGAAATAAGTTTCTAGAAGGACACTTTTGCTAAAGTGTCACCAAAGTTTGTCTAAAACTTTTTAATTAGTTATGAAGAATTTTAAATATAAAGTGATGATAAATTGTGACCAAAACATATATGAAATGTAATTATATATGACAATAAACTTTTTAGAGAACCTTAATACTATAAGTCATAACTATAACTATATGCAAACGGATGCTTGATTTATATGAACAATCTCATGTAAATAGGATATATGTGATCGTTAGATATTATAATGTTACCATAAATGTTCACTTGGTTTTAGGGTATGTGGACCAAGAAAATGAAAGCATATAATGTTATGTATAGTTGTATGCAATGATGATGCTATCTTGTTTTTTACATATTAATGAAATTAAAGCTATTGTATTTAGTAATGTGACCAATCTTTGATTGGGCTAACATATATATATATATATATATATATATATATATATATATAAATGTCTAAATGACACTATACTAATGAATAAACATGTTTGTTATTAATCTATTGAGGTTAATGTTGTTTATAGTTGAAATATCAACTTTAAATATATGAACAAGTAATGTTATTAAAAGAGTATATGTGGGCTCAGAGCATAAACATAGTATGATTATACATGAATGGGTTTAAATCTTTAAATATGCTTTTACTTAATTATGATGCAGACATGCATATGCATTTAGATATAATTATGGTTCCTATAAGTATATCATATAAGTATGATAATACAAAGCTTATACAAGTACGAATTTATAATCCTAAAAAAAAGTATTCTTAAGCATATGATATGTTTAAAAGAAATATGCAAATATAGATATATGGGCATGTATACTTTGAATAGAGGTGATCAATATTATGAGATGATAAATGTTGTTTACATCTATGATCTTGTAGAAATACATGCAATGACCTCCTTATAAAAAAAGGATAGTAAGGCTCAAAATTAGAAGTAGTCATATCATGTTTACCTTACATAGTTCATATGAGTGTACATTTTTTTAAATGTATACATATAGATATGATTAAACTTATATGAATAAAGTTAAAGTAAAGCAAAGTAAGTTTTAATGAATGGATGTAATTGCCTGTATTGAGTCTAAGATGTAGATAGATAGGCTTGCTTATAGGGGTACCTTGCAGCTGCTTTGAAATAGTTTCAACCTATTTAGGTCTACTCGAAAATTAAAAGTTTTTGCGACCTTGTTTGGGTTTAAAAGTTAGCATTGATTTGAAACACCTCATTTAGGTTGTAGCTGACACCGTTTGGGTCTGCTTGACCGATCCAAGTTATCTATTTTACCCTATTTTGGTTTCATATTCTATTAGATGCTTTTGGGTTCATTGTTTGTCCCTCGAAACCTCTATATTGACCCTTTTAGGTTCATTGATTGTTTTTCAGGACCTTTATATTGATTTATTTATCCACTTCTTTAGAATAGTGCAGGCATAATTACACAGGTTAAGAAAAGTTTAATGATTAATTTAAAGTTTCATAAATCAAGAAAGTTCTTAATTGACTTCATAATATTTCACGTATAGAATTCATTTTATTGTAAATAGAACATGCATCGATAAGAAGACCACATAGTAAAAACATGGAAGTAATAATATTAGTATCAAAAATACATGCTAGCTTGTTAAATGATGAAATTCTACTGTATTAATGCTTTGATTACAATGTACGATTTGTGAAGAAACTTGTGTTAGGGTAAAGGGCATTATATTATTGAATGAACATAATATTTGTCATAATTACATAAGCATTTTTCCATATTAAGGAATATAAGAATTATATAGTAACACCCATTCCTTGTAATGTTCTTATATGGTTATATCTATATGTGCTAATAATGTTGGTATATGCATATCTAATGATATGTATTTGTTATTATGGTTCAAAGTATGCAAATCTAAAACCCATGACCTTGGTATATAAGAATAGCCTGGTGATGACGTATAATTGATATGCTTGTTTTTATGATACACCTAATACATTGAAACATGAGTAATTTTATACATTATAGAGTGAGCCTTAAATAATATAATAATCTCATGGTAGTGGACGTGTCAATTTGAAAAGTAATTCTAATGTGTGTATAACAAAGATAGACAATAATAGGTGAAAAGATATTATCAACATATGTGGAGATTGTATAAGTGTTTAAAAATAGATAATTATGCTTTTATTGTTTAGCATCAATTAAGAAACTAATCATATTATACATAGTTTAATTTAAGACCATAGGATGTTAGAGCTTACATGATTATATATGGTGAATGAAGAATCAATGTAATTTTTTTTCTACAATTGAGCTTTATGATTTCCACAAGTGGATACAAATGTTGAATTTTATTCATTTCTTAAAATAAATCATTGTTATAATTGAGGCATGATGTGTGCTTGTTGACGATCATTGTGAGTGGTTGTTTATCATGATTTAAGTTTCCCACTTAGCTTTATAGCTTAGTACGGTTGTTTCATCCATTTAGGTTGCGGAGATAAAAGTTCATCTTAGGGTTGATATCTATAGTGCATTGGCCAACTCAAGTTAGTCAAGATTAAAAGTATATAGTCTTATTTTCTTTTTTTTTTGTATTTCGAGGATTTTATTTTGTGTTGGGAATCTTATATATGTAGAGTTGTTTTGCATATGTATAATTGTACTGTTTGTTAAAGGATTTTTATATAATTAAGTATTATACCTTAATGTTTTTATATATGCATTGAGTTAAGCTTTTGTATAAGACAATCCTTATAGTAAGGTTTTCTATTTGATAGAATAGTGATGCATGATTAAATAGTTGAATTATTTATATCTTTGGGATAAGAGAATTAGGGTGTCACACATTAACCAAAGAAGTATCTCATAGCGGATCTTTCCAGTACTCTATTCTCTAACAAGTACCTATAAGTTTGATTTATATCACCATATATATTCATCCAATGTTTGTCAGTCAAACAAATACTAGTCTTTATTTATCATTATTCCTTTAATGATAAATGACGAAGGAGAGTGAAAATAACATTAGATTGTTATTTACAAATATTATTATAATACAACTTGCTAATAATATAATAACATGAATAAAATCCAATTTTATAAAAATAAAATGTTACCTTACATAAAGGACCAAATGTTTGGCCTAGGGTATAATCAATAACAATCTTTACACTAGGCTTAATCATATAAGTTTTTAATACCCATGGACCTAGTATGACCATTAGGTTTGGCTTATAGGAAAACCTTTAGAAGTGCATAAACAATGTTGTCATCTATTGGTACTCTGCATATCTTGAGATCTCTTCTTTTAATGATTTCATGAATGAGATAAAAACGTTTGAGGATGGATCTCTAATAGGATATGGGCCTTTCATCCCGTGCTTTGGCACCATTATCATAGTAATAAAGGTCTATAGAATTTGTGACACTAGAAACTACTCCTAGTTCAAAAATAAATTTCTTGATCCACACAGCTTCCTTAGTTGCATCTAATGCTGTTATATACTCAGCTTCTATTGTATAATCAATGACAGTGCTTTGTTTAGAACATTTCAAATTAACAACACCTCCATTTAATAAAAACATATTTCTGAACTATGATTTATAGTCATCTTTATCAAATTGGAAGGTTTCATCCATATAACCATTTTTTGTTAGCTAATCTTTTAATCCTCTATACACTAAGAATGCATCCTTAGTTCTTCTCAAGTATTTAAGGATATTCTTAATGATTGTCTAGTGACTTGCACTAGGATCTGACTGGTATATTCTTGTGATCTTCAATGAATATGAAACATTCAATCTAGTACATAACATGCCATACATGATGCATCCTACAGTGAAAAGCATAAGAAATCATGCTTGTGCAGTCTTGCTCATCAGATGTCAAGGGACATTAGGTCTTGCCAAGAGTAATGCCATGAGACATTGGCAAAAAACCTCTTTTTAAATTTTGTATGCTAAACCTATTCAGTACCTTATCTATATAAGTACCTGGACTCAAAGAGATTATCCGTTTAAATCTACCCCTATAGATCTTAATCCCAAGGATATAAGCAGATTCGGCTAGATCTTTCATTGAAAAAAATTTCCCTAACCAATCTTTAATCTTTTGCAATATAAGGATATCATTCTTAACAAGTAATTTGTCTGTAGACATAAAAGTTAGGAAATACTAATACACTCCTACTAACCTTCTTATATACGTAAGGTTCATTTTCATTTTTTATGAATCTAAACTCTTTAACTATTTCATCAAAATAAAGATTCTAGCTTTAAAAGCTTGCTTTAATCAATAAATGGATCTTGGCATCTTTCATACCTTTCTAGAATTCTTAGGATGGATAAAACCTCTAAGTTGTGTAATATACATATCCTCAAGTAAATTTTCATTAAGAAATGTTTTTTTGACATCCATTTACCATATCTCTTAGTCATAATTTGTAGCAATGGCATTAAGAATTCCTATTGATTTAAGCATTATGACTGGTGAAAAATTTCATCATAGTCAATACCATGAGTTTTTTGAAACCTTTTACAACAAGTCTTGCTTTATAGGTATATACTTTCCAATCCATGTCAGTTTATTTCTTGAAAACCTATTTACACCTAATGGTTTTAAGTGGAACAATCAAGTTCCAAACTTGATTGTCATACATGGATTGCATTTCAGATTTTATCGCCTCGTGCTATTTCTGAAAATTTATACTTGACACAACATTTTGATAGGTAGTGGGTTCATCTTAATCCATAAGCATTACTTTTTCAGTTTCTATTTCGAGAAATCCATATCTTTCATGTTGATGTCATATCTTATTAGATCTACACAATTTTTGTGTAACTTGTATAGGTATAGGTTCCACAACTATTTGTGGAACTTGTTGAGATTCCATCAATTGTCCTATGCCATCTTATGGTTCTCGAACTTCTTTGAGTTCTATTTTACTCTCACTAGTTCTCATAGAAGCAAATGATTTTTTAGAAATACACCATTTTGATCAATAAACACTTTATTCTAAGATGAATTATTAAAGTAATATCCTTTAGTTTCTTTACGATATCCAACAAAAAGGCATTTATCATATTTTAGTGCTAATTTATGTGAGACATCTCATTTAAGATAAGCCTCATAGCCCTAAATCTTTAGAAAAGACAAACTATGAATTCTTCTAGTCTTTATCATATATGTTGTCTTTTCAACTGCTTTAGATAAAAGTCGGTGCAAAGTGAATGCAATTGTTTCTATTGCATAACCCTAAAAGAATAAAGGAAGATCTATTTGACTCATCATTGATTGAATCCTATCTAATAAAGTCCTTGGTGGAGTTAATTGTAAAACAATTCCATAATTTCTAAGATGATCATCAAACTCTTCGCTTAAGTATTCGCCACCTAACAGATCAAAGTGCTATAATAGTTTTACCAAGTTAATTTTGAACTTCATTTTGAAAAGTTCTGAACATTCATGTGGTTCATGTTTATGTTTCGTTAAATAGACAAAATAATATCTACTGAAATAATTAGTGAATGTAATGAAGTATTAAAATCCTCTGCTAGCATTTATGCGTAAAGGACCACATACATCAGCATGTATAAGGCCTAATAAATTAGTAGCCTTTTTCACTATGTGTAGTGAAGGGATCATTTGTCATCTTGCTCAATAAATAAGATTTGTAATATTCAAATGATTCTAAAAGTCTATCTTGATACAGTTTTGATATACATTTCTCATTCATATGACCAAGGTGATAATGCCATAAATATGTTTTATTAGAATCATTGGGTTTCGATTTCTTTGTAGATATGTTATATATATCCCAATTATTGGATTTTTCTAGATTTAAGATGTAAAGGAAATTATATGAGTCAACAATACAATAAAGCATGTCATCATAATAAATAGAACATTTAATATTCTTAATAAGAAAAGAAAAACCTTCATCATCCAAATAAGAAATATAAATAATATTCCTACTTAAAGTAGGAATATAAAAGAAATTTTTCAAAACTAACAAAAGCTCTTTAGGCAAAGTAAACTCATAAGTCGTTAGACCCTTTTTATGCATAGGTCCACTCCTTTTGAGTCCACGCACATTTGTATAAATGTGAGATCCATATCCAGTATCTAATACCTAGGAAGTAAAAGTAGATAATTTAATTTTTATAACATAAATACCTAAAGATGTAGTCTCACTACTCTTCTTCTTCTTCTTCTTCTTCTTCAATTCATCCAAGTAAAGCTTGCAATTCCTCTTCCAATGACCAAGTTCATTACAACGGAAGCAAAATCCCTATTTTTGAGATTTTGCCTTGGGTTTAGGTCTATCTTGCATTTTATCCTTGCCAACAACTTTTGCCTTAGACTTAGCCTTACCATTGCCCTTATTTTTCATCCCATTTCCTTTATTAACCATAAGAATATGACTCGACTTTTTCTTAGTACTTTTTTCAGATATTTTAAGCATTGCATGTAGCTCAAAAAAGGATTTCTCAATATTATTCACATTATAGTTCATCATAAACTAGTTATAAATATTAAGCAATGCATTAAGAATAAAATTCATGGCTAGTTTTAAAGTGATGGGAAGTAAAATCCTTTCAAGTTGATCAATATAGGCTTTGATTTTTAGAACAAGAGAGCTTATTGATACAACTTCAACCATTTTACAAAAGTGAAATACTTTGGTGCTCTTACACCTATCTTGCCTTACCCATTGTTGGAATGTCCATTTAAGATGATTACTAGGGTCATAAGCCTCTATATATTCCAGATCCTACTAAAGTTCTACGCACATCGTGGGCAACATAAGACTTTCGATATCAACAAAATCATTAGAATATTTCTTATGTTTGTCCCTGACTACCCTTTAGGCATCAGTAGGCAGGACATCAAGAATAGGGTCTTTAAGCACATATAACTTCCTTTCTTACTTAAGAATGATTTTCAAGTCCCTAAACAAGTCAAGGAAGTTGGTACCATATTCTCTTAGTTTATCCTTCTCAAGGACTAATTGCAATGATAGTGATGAATTGTTATTTAATGTCATTGATCTATAAATATGCAAAATGAATATTAATATTAGTGCCAAATTTATTTCAAGCTATTTCTTAAAACTTCCACTAAAATATTTACCCTAAATATTAATTGCAACAATTTTAATGATTAGGGGCTAAGATCTATATTTTACTTAATTCTAAGTCAGCTTTGGAATGAAACTTAAAATCAAGTTATTTAGGTAGATAACTCCTTACCAATTACATCTCATGTAACTCTTAGATTTTTTATGGGATTTTAACATCATATGTTCTGGCATGTAATAATCCCATCTAGTGCTTTATGCCTAAAACCATTTTGATAGCCTAATTAAGTCTAACATATTTTTAAACATATGGATAACACCATTAATTATCTTATCTTACTATGATAACCTACTGTACTTCGCTTTGGTAGAACTTACATCTTGGTGATCTTAGTCTTAACAGGTGTTTAATTATTAATGGCATAAGTCTTAAAATTTTTGTGAGGGAATTTTAAATTTTAAATTATGATGTCTATTAATTGATATATCATGCATCATCCCATACATTGCATCTCATACACATATATATGATTGAATATGACATGGTATGAATGTGATGATGGCACAGCGGAAAAACAAAATTTTTTTATCATACATGCCATATAATTCCATGTCAAGAATCGAAACATGCAATTTTAGAGTTTTAAACTTACAACTTTAGATGCCTTTAAAACTTGATTTTGATGATGACCAGCAACCAAGAAGGATATGTCCACCTTAGATCTTCACCACCAATGCCAAGGAACAGCCTTTACGCCACTCCCTCTATTCTCCCACACACACTTGCAAAGATGGCTTAAAATCAAGAGTGCTAGCTCTATAATTGTGTATTCGACAATGGGAATGATTTGAAGCCACAAGATCTGATCTTGTTCTTCCTTTAGGTTACTGTTTCAGCCCGAGAACACAAGAGAACAAGAAATATTTCTTTCCCCTTGAGTATTTCGGCCAAGAGAGAAAAATAGCAAAAAAAAAACATCCAAGTTATTCATTTAATTCATTAATATATATCACTAATTTAGGTCAAGTGTGAGTGCCGTAAATTAAGTGTTAATTTCAGCCTCCATCACTTCCTAATTAAGAGATATCTCCTAATTTAAATTCCATTAGAATTTAAATTCAAATGGCATTAGTCATTTAATCAAAATAAACTTACTTATTTAAGGTAAAATAAGTTGCCGAATTCAACTAGTATTTTAGTTTGAATTTTGGCTACTTTAATTTCCTCTCAAGTATTATATTTTGATTAAATACAAATTAGGATTTAATACTCAATTAACTTAATTATACATAGATAATTAATCAATTGAAATTAAACCTAGCACATGCCAACAAATTTCTCTCGTGACCAACATATTTGCCTAAAACAGCTAGCTGTTTTAGGCAAAAAACTCGTTTCACATATTTGCCTAAAACAGCTAGCTATTTTAGGCAAAATCGTGGCTTAACAGTTTTGCCTAAAACAGCTAGCTGTTTTAGGCAAAATAGTACCTTGACAGTTTTGCCTAAAACAGCTAGCTGTTTTAGGCAAAAAAACTGTTTTTACAGATTTGCCTAAAACAGCTAGCTGTTTTAGGCAAAATAGTACCTTGACAGTTTTGCCTAAAACAGCTAGCTGTTTTAGGCAAAAAAACTGTTTTTACAGATTTGCCTAAAACAGCTAGCTGTTTTAGGCAAAAATCTGTTTACCCATTTTATGCATTAATTTGACTCATTTTATGCATTAATTTGACTTTAAATAAAAGTCCAAATTAATTCCCAACACACAATTTAAATATTTTAAGCCCAATGCTTTGTGTGCGATCCTATAGGTCCATTTAATGTTGGCAATGAATTAATAAATTAATTCAAAGGCTATATATATTCTCTAGCAAGATATTATAGCATTCCAAATTAAATGAAAATGCATATGGCATTTAGTTACCTAATGCAATTTTGCATAGTCCCTTACCCATAAATATCAGAATTAATATAAGGCATGGAACCAGTCATCCTTATATATATTAATTCCTTTCTTGATATTCCTGTGACACTGAACTCTCAGATAAATAATGATTACTCATTATTTCATCTCGGTATGGCCATACACTTCTCAGTTCACTGATCAAGTGGCCGATGATATTTTCTCTCTTATTGAGAGGGGTAATCCCTTCACTTCTCTCATGCTCTCTAACATGAATTAATGCATACCCAATCATACCCGTACTTGTCACTCTGTTACGAGCACGTTAGGTGTATGTCAAAGTACACAGTAATTCATAAAGAGTTTCATAGAGATTTCAGGTCTAAGAACTCCGATACAAAACTTGCATATGAGAAACACTTATGACTTGTACCATGTAGTGTTCTCATGAGCGGATCGTATCTAGATACCATGTTCTTTAACATGTATCTATGATCTCTGATTGACACTCTTGTCCTAATGATCCGTAAGACAGAACTCATAATATCAGAGAGAGCATACTAGTCTTAATTCATTGTTATTCTCATAACAATGACTGACTAGGGATATTTAGAATGAAGTCTCATTTGTTTCAAGGTCTTACAACCATGTGCCTCACACATGATAACTTAAATCGAAACGACATTCTTGGATAGTTTTATCAATTGATATGCACAGGAATACAATAGATAAAACAAATGCCTCATTTTATTAATTTCAAGTGTTTCGTTACAATGCATTGGGGCTAGGGCTTACACTAACAATCTCCCACTAGCACTAGTCCCAATTGGGCATAGCCCTAAGACCGAACGCTCTCAAATGAGCTTCGTGCAGATTTGGACGTAACAGTTTCGTCAAAGGATCTGCTACATTGTCTTCACTTGCTATCTTGCTAACCTTGACGTCCCCACGATCAATGATTTCTCTGATCAAGTGGTACCTCCTGAGTATGTGTTTGGATTTCTGGTGTGACCGGGGCTCCTTTGCCTGTGCGATGGCCCCGTTGTTGTCACAGAAAATTTCTAATGGATCTAGGATGCTTGGGACCACTCCTAATCCAGTAATGAAATTTTTAATCCAAACAGCCTCTTTTGCAGCCTCACTTGCTGCAATATACTCAGATTCTGTAGTTGAGTCGGCAACGGTTTCTTGCTTTAAGCTTCTCCAGCTGACAGCACCACCGTTCAAAACAAAAACAAACCCAGATTGCGATCTAGAATCCTGAGTGCTGGTCTGGAAAGCAGCATCAGCATAACCTTGTATGACGAGCTCTTCTTGACCACCATACACTAAGAAGTGATCCTTAGTCCTTCGCAGGTACTTCAGAATCCCTTTTACAGCAGACCAGTGCTTCTCACCAGGGTCTTGCTGAAACCTACTGGTTATACTCAGTGCATGAGCAACATCCAATCTAGTACATAACATAGCGTACATGATAGATCCAATAGCAGATGCATATGGGATTCTACTCATGTTGTCCCTTTCCTCTTTGGTTTTAGGGCACTGTTCTTTAGTCAAAGGAACTCCCAAAGCCAAAGGTATGTACCCTTTCTTTGAGTCTCCCATACTAAAATGCTTTAGTACTTTGTCTATGTACTTTTCCTGACTTAGTCCCAAAAGCCGATTCGATCTATCTCTATAGATTCGAATACCAAGTATTGTCTCGGCTTCACCTAAGTCTTTCATTAAGAAACATTTTCCCAACCATTGCTTAACCTTTTGCAATGTTGGAATGTCATTCCCAATGAGAAGGATGTCGTCCACATATAGGACTAGAAATACTACTATGCTCCCACTAACCTTCTTGTACACACAAGGCTCATCTTCGTTCTTGATGAAGTCGAATTCTTTGACTGCCTCATCAAAACGAAGATTCCAACTTCGGGATGCTTGCTTTAATCCATAAATGGATTTTTGAAGCTTGCAAACCTTTTTAGGATGCTTGGGATTGACAGAACCTTCAGGCTGTGTCATATACACATCCTCAAGTAAATTTTCGTTGAGGAAAGCAGTTTTGACATCCATTTGCCATATCTCATAATCATGATATGCAGCTATGGCAAGCAAGATCCTAATGGATTTGAGCATGACTACAGGCGAAAAGGTCTCGTCATAGTCTACACCATGAGTTTGTCGAAAACCTTTTGCTACTAGTCTACCTTTGTAGGTCTTATCAGCTTTGAGTTTGAATAGCCACTTGCATTCAATTACCTTAGCACCTTCCGGTGGATCAACCAAGGTCCAAACCTGGTTATCGTACATTGATTGCATCTCAGATTTCATGGCTTCAAGCCAATTTTTCGAGTCTGGGCTTTCAATAGCTTCTCGGTAGGTAGTAGGATCCTCACGATCTACTAACTCAATAGTGTCACTATCAGTGATTAGAAATCCGTATCTCTCAATCTCCTGACGTACCCTACCAGACCTTCTAGGTACTTGTGTAATGGGTTCTTGTTCCACAACTGGTTGTGAACTTGATCCCATTTCCAACTCATCCTCTATAGAAGCTTGTGGCACTTGAATTTCTCCAAGTTCTACTTTACTCCCACTGTCTTTCTTGAGAAGGAACTCCTTTTCCAAGAAAACAGCCTTGCGAGCAACAAATACTTTGTTCTCGGCTTGTGAGTAAAAGTAGTATCCCTTTGTTTCTTTGGGATAACCCACAAACAAGCAGACAGTCGATTTGGACTCTAGTTTGTCAAATGTTAATTTCTTAACATGTGCGTCACAGCCCTAAATCTTGAGAAAAGACATATTGGGTTCTTTCCCAGTCCATACCTTGTATGGTGTCTTCTCAACTGCTTTAGTTGGAGTACAGTTCAATAGAAACGCAGCAGTTTCTAATGCATAACCCCAAAAAGAGATAGGAAGATTAGCTTGACTCATCATAGATCGAACCATGTCCAACAGAGTTCGATTTCTCCTTTCGGACACACCATTCCATTGAGGTGTTCCAGGAGGAGTGAGCTGTGAAATAATACCACACTCCTTTAGATGACTGTCAAACTCTTGGCTTAAGTATTCGCCACCTCGATCTGATCGAATGGCTTTTATACTTTTGCCAAGTTGGTTTTCTACTTCATTCTTAAACTCTTTGAATTTCTCAAAAGTTTCAGACTTATACTTCATTAGATAGACATAGCCATATCTACTGAAGTCATCTGTGAATGTCACGAAGTAGATAAAACCACCTCTAGCATGTGTACTTAAAGGTCCACATACATCGGTATGTATTAGTTCCAATAAGCCATTAGTCCTCTCACCTTTTTTATTAAAAGGACTCTTTGTCATTTTTCCATGCAAACATGGCTCGCATGTGTCATAAGACTCTAAGTCGAATGACCCAAGCACTCCAGTTTTGTGGAGTCTTGAAATACGTTTTTCGTTTGCATGTCCTAAACGACAATGCCAGAAGTAAGTAGGGTTTATTTTGTTTGATTTAACCCTCTTTGTATTAATGTTGTATATGGACTCTTTGTTTTGTAAATCAAGGATATAAAGGCCATTTTGCAACATGGCATTGCCATAAGAAATGCCTTGGCGACGAATATGAGCATTGCCATTTTTAATAACAAAATCAAATTCATCATTATCCAAACATGAAACTGAAATAATGTTTCTGCTCATAGCAGGCACATAATAACAATTATTCAAAACAATACAAAGTCCGGAAGGTAAAGTGAGGTGATAGTCGCCTATCTTCATGGCAGCAACTCGTGCTCCATTCCCCACACGGAGGTCCACTTCATTCTTCCCAAGTAACCGCCTATTTCTTAGCCCCTGCACATTTGAACAAATGTGAGAACCACAACCGGTATCCAATACCCAAGTGGTAGAAATAGAAAGGTTAATTTCAACAACAAAAATACCAGAACTGGACGCCTTGGCTCCATTCTTCTTTTGTTCTTCCTTGAAGAGAGCGCAATTCTTCCTCCAATGCCCTATCTTGTTGCAATGGAAGCAAGTGCTCTCACTCTCTTTGAGTTTTGACGCCTTGGGCTTGGATTGGGCCTGAGGTGCACTCCCAACTGACTTGGGTTTTCCCTTTCCCTTTCCCTTTCCCTTAGCAGGTCCCTTCTTAATTCCCTTTTGAACCATTAGTACGGGATTGGTCTTTCGAATGTTTTCTTCAGCATTCTTAAGCATCCCATGAAGCTCAGTGACTGACTTGTTCATTGCATGCATGTTATAATTCATCACAAATGGATCATAAGCAGCAGGCAAAGATCCTAAGATCAAATCAGTGGCCAATTCCTTTGGCACTAGTACCTCAAGCTTCTCAAGAGTATCAAGATACCCTTTCATCTTGAGTACATGGGTACTAACAGGAGTACCCTCAGCCATCTTGCAAGAAATTAAAGCCTTTGTTGTCACGAACCTCTCGTGACGAGCTTGCTCTTGGAACATCTCCTTGAGGTGCACCATGATTGCATAGGCCTCTTGGTCCATAAATTGCTTTTGCAATTCAGGCACCATAGTGGCTAGCATCAAACAGGTCACATCATTAGAGTCACTTTTCTTGGTCTCAAAAGTTTCCTTTTGAACCACAGAAGCGTTCCTAGCAGGTTCCTCAGGTAAGGGTGCATCCAAAACATACGACTTCTTCTCTTGCTTAAGAACTATTCTTAAGTTTCGAGACCAGTCTATGAAATTGGTGCCATTCAATTTGTCCTTTTCAAGGACCGATCGCAATGAGAAATTGTTGTTTGAAGATGCCATTTTCAATCTACAATAAAATTTAGCAAGATTAAATGAGGTCTTATTAATGATCCCACAAACCGAATTAATATCCCTTTAAATAATTCGCGTTAGTGATTTAATGTGGGCCAAGATCCACTTTTCACAACAACTTATTAGTCAAGCTGAGCTTGTACACCTAACAAGTTAAGTTACTTAGGTAGGAAAACTCCAATCATGTCTCGTACATGACTCTTGGATCAAATGGGCTAACATCTTAAGATGTTATAGCACAACCCATTTATTAGTTGCCTAGGTCTGGGCATCCCTTTCCATGTTAAGTCCAACCTACATTCACAACCCATGCCTCACAAAGATAATCGGGCGCATCTAGGACTCCTAGTCTACGTGACCGATGATCGATGCCTTGACATGTTTCGAATTAGGAAGGCAACTTTGTGACTTACTATTTTAGGGATTCGTTTTATTACGGCTTACATGGCATACGCTTTGTCATCCATACATAGCATGCATATATATATAATTGCATAAAGTAAAGCGTGACAAACATGGGCCCAAAAACCTATAACTACGATTCTATACTATTACATAAGAATCTTCGAGTTGGGCTTCTCCACTCCGGTGGGCTTCGTCTTGATTTACAAAGTCTTCAAGTATATTCTATTCTAAGAAATAAATGAAACTTTTACAATAAAACATAATGGCTCGCAGGCCATATTTAATTACAAAAACCCAGGGCCCATGAATGCACCATGCATATCCATTCATCACACCAAATTAGCAAATAAATATACATAGCATTCATGGATAAAACAAAGTCCAATTTTAATTAATTTAGCCAAGCCCATTAATGGAAATTGTGTACTTGAACCTTTAAGAGAAGACCCCATGACGGGACTGGGCCAAAGCCCAATGGACTAAATCCTTTTATTGAATAAGTTCTCTTAAAAGCCCAAAACACTAACTAGTTAGATTTGTGCTATAAATCAACTCTAGTATAATTTCCAATTTTGCCATTTTTAATTTTATGTCATACAGCCCATAAACATTAAAAATGCATATAATATGTGCTAACATGAATTAAAAATAAAATCATGAAGAACACATATATAGTACACGGCATTCATGCAAAAACAAACAAACAACAAAAACTAGTTGTTTAATGCTTATGTAATGCCATAAAATGCACAAATATTCAAATCAATTTTATGAGTCATTTAATAATCTAAATAAGTCCATAAACATTGATTTAATATTCTGTACCATTTTAATCTAAATGTGTTTTTACCATTTTAATCAAAACAAAACAAACAATGTTGATTAAACATGTAACAAACACAAACTAGACATAGTTTTAAGTGATTTTAAAAATAATCAATTAAATTGTCATGGACCAGAATTAAAACCAAATTTAAAACATGTCCAGACCTGTTATTTAATCTTTAAAAATCACTTACAAACATCCCAAAAACGTTTTTACATTTAATTTTGAAAACTAGTTGTTAAACTAGCAATTTACATGCCAACTAGCACCTAGTTTCATAATTAACATGTACCATCAGGTATAAATAATTAAATCCGACCATTACCAGTCCTAATAACATCTTAGGACAGTATATTAACATGTCATATTAATTATAATACCTATCTAATCAATTAAAATCGTTTTTACACCAAAACAATGCAAAAAACTCAAAACAGAAAATTTCAGATTTGCATGTTTTCATAATGACGATTTTTAATTAATTTTTTCATGCATCTAAAGCACTAAAATAAGCATGTTTAGGCTCTGATACCACTGATTGAATATGACATGGTATGAATGTGATGATGGCACAGCGGAAAAACAAAAATTTTTTATCATACATGCCATATAATTCCATGACAAGAATCGAAACATGCAATTTTAGAGTTTTAAACTTACAACTTTAGATGCCTTTAAAACTTGATTTTGATGATGACCAGCAACCAAGAAGGATATGTCCACCTTAGATCTTCACCACCAATGCCAAGGAACAGCCTTTACGCCACTCCCTCTATTCTCGCACACACACTTGCAAAGATGGCTTAAAATCAAGAGTGCTAGCTCTATAATTGTGTATTCGACAATGGGAATGATTTGAAGCCACAAGATCTGATCTTGTTCTTCCTTTAGGTTACTGTTTCAGCCCGAGAACACAAGAGAACAAGAAAGATTTCTTTCCCCTTGAGTATTTCGGCCAAGAGAGAAAAATAGCAAAAAAAAAACATCCAAGTTATTCATTTAATTCATTAATATATATCACTAATTTAGGTCAAGTGTGAGTGCCGTAAATTAAGTGTTAATTTCAGCCTCCATCACTTCCTAATTAAGAGATATCTCCTAATTTAAATTCCATTAGAATTTAAATTCAAATGGCATTAGTCATTTAATCAAAACAAACTTACTTATTTAAGGTAAAATAAGTTGCCGAATTCAACTAGTATTTTAGTTTGAATTTTGGCTACTTTAATTTCCTCTCAAGTATTATATTTTGATTAAATAAAAATTAGGATTTAATACTCAATTAACTTAATTATACATAGATAATTAATCAATTGAAATTAAACCTAGCACATGCCAACAAATTTCTCTCGTGACCAACATATTTGCCTAAAACAGCTAGCTGTTTTAGGCAAAAAACTCGTTTCACATATTTGCCTAAAACAGCTAGCTGTTTTAGGCAAAATCGTGGCTTAACAGTTTTGCCTTTAGGCAAAATAGTACCTTGACAGTTTTGCCTAAAACAGCTAGCTGTTTTAGGCAAAAAAACTGTTTTTACAGATTTGCCTAAAACAGCTAGCTGTTTTAGGCAAAAATCTGTTTACCCATTTTATGCATTAATTTGACTCATTTTATGCATTAATTTGACTTTAAATAAAAGTCCAAATTAATTCTCAATACAAAATTAAATATTTTAAGCCCAATGCTTTGTGTGTGATCCTATAGGTCCATTTAATGTTGGCAATGAATTAATAAATTAATTCAAAGGCTATATATATTCTCTAGCAAGATATTATAGCATTCCAAATTAAATGAAAATGCATATGGCATTTAGTGACCTAATGCAATTTTGCATAGTCCCTTACCCATAAATATCAGAATTAATATAAGGCATGGAACCAGTCATCCTTATATATATTAATTCCTTTCTTGATATTCCAGTGACACTGAACTCTCAGATAAATAATGATTACTCATTATTTCATCTCGGTATGGCCATACACTTCTCAGTTCACTGATCAAGTGGCCGATGATATTTTCTCTCTTATTGAGAGGGGTAATCCCTTCACTTCTCTCATGCTCTCTAACATGAATTAATGCATACCCAATCATACCTGTACTTGTCACTCTGTTACGAGCACGTTAGGTGTATGTCAAAGTACACAGTAATTCATAAAGAGTTTCATAGAGATTTCAGGTCTAAGAACTCCGATACAAAACTTGCATATGAGAAACACTTATGACTTGTACCATGTAGTGTTCTCATGAGCGGATCGTATCCAGATACCATGTTCTTTAACATGTATCTATGATCTCTGATTGACACTCTTGTCCTAATGATCCGTAAGACAGAACTCATAATATCAGAGAGAGCATACTAGTCTTAATTCATTGTTATTCCCATAACAATGACTGACTAGGGATATTTAGAATGAAGTCTCATTTGTTTCAAGGTCTTACAACCATGTGCCTCACACATGATAACTTAAACCGAAATGACATTCTTGGATAGTTTTATCAATTGATATGCACAGGAATACAATAGATAAAACAAATGCCTCATTTTATTAATTTCAAGTGTTTCGTTACAATGCATTGGGGCTAGGGCTTACACTAACAATATAATCATTCATTGCATCACATACTGATATAATATGCATAATATATAAAATGTGTCATATCATGGCCAAAAACTATATGATGTCATAAGGCAATATGATGATCAAACTATATGTGTCATAACAATTTTCTACCTAAAACCCTATTTTGTATCCTTAAAAAAATTAAATATGTCGATCATAACAACAATTATTTAATCACATTAAACATTCATTCAATAGATATTGAATACCATCGAATTTAATTAAATATAGATTGCACATTTAATATCATGATAATTTGTTTTATCATATTACAATAGAATTATCACACACACATTAATCATATTGACATTTTATCAATTTCGCTGCCTATATACAAAATATTATTGACATTAATTGATGCATTACATTTATATCCTACATAAATAGATTAAATTCATTCATATCTTATAGAAACAAATGAATATTAAAGATTAAAACAATTATTAACTCATCATGTATCAATATACAATCCATTCATATCACATAAAATCAATTTATACACAACACATACAAATAAAACATGATAATTGAATCAATTAAACTCATATATGGATTTTATACCACTTTTGGGTTTCAAAATAATAATTAAAAATATAATTGCAGTGGAAAAATAGAAACCCACTAGGATTCATGCGATCAAATTGATTCAATATGAAGAAAGTAACAGTTTTCCAACCTTTTGAAGTGCAAAAAATTCAATTTGTGGGTACTGCCTCATGTGAAATGAACTGTAACACCCTACTTTTATGTATAATTTTATAACTTATATATATGCTTATGGTGAAATCACATGGTTTATAAAATAACTAAACACTTCCATTATTGGCATATAGCTTAATTTGCCTCTTTTTGTTTTACATTCCTTTTTAGCATTATGTGGTTACTATTCATTTGGTATAAATTTTGGCAGCATCCTAGCTTGAAAATTGTGTTGCCTAAACTTGCAAATTGGCAAATTAGCACTTCCAATAGGCAACCTCCACCTCCAAATCTCCATTGACATACATAGCACTTCTAAAAATTATTCATCATTCAACATCACAACAAATTCATAAATCCATTATTCAAGCATTCCTAAAATGTATATTTGTTCACTACTAAATAGTGCTTTTAATAAAACATAATAATTATATTACATGCCATTTTCAAAAAACAAAGTAGTGCTAACACAATAAAGATTTGAATTCATCATAAAAGAGACATATATACACGCTATCTTGCTATACCTTATTCGAGTCCACAGTGTACCTGTCCCTACTAGCAGTTAATAAGACCATATGTTAAGCAATATTGATGCCTAGTGGTTGATACAAATAAATAAAATTTCATCTAATTAACTTATTTTTAATAAATTATTATTTTATCCCTTTTATTTTTGTAACACCCTCAAACTATTAACATATTTCTATCATCATTTATGTTACCTTCATAATGAATTACTCTATTGACATGCCATTTGTAACACCCTAATCCACCATATATGCATAAACATCAATACAAACATAGCCCTAGCAAAGATCAGGCAGAAATAATAATAATAATCATACAGGCCTTAATTACGTGCCACATTGTAACTAAAAGAAACTCCAAAATAAAGAGATATAACATAAATGGCTTTCAACACAAAACTTCTAAAATAATTACAACCTGCTAGATCTTCTCTTCAATGTGTGTCAAATCACTATAGCTATCAATCCCAAATGAAGCTTATCCTGAGACCTACACAGATAAACAAACCTTATAGATTAGTAAGGAAACAAATACTCTATGAACAAATTCTTAATAAATGTCATCAAATCAATACAACCTTCACAATCAAGGAAAACATTGAGTCTATAATATTAATCATTACCATGAGCATTCCAAAAGAGTTTTAACGGTTACAATAACTACTATTCTTGCCATAATCTAGAGCCTTACGTGAACTTGTCTAGTTCCTAAAGAATTTTCAGTTTACTTATGTAATTTGATCTCTTTCTTGATAAACTGGCATAATTCATACACCTCATAATCCTTTCATTCATGAATCCAGACATCATTACCACTAATAGTACAATTTTAATCCTAGGCATTTAATCACATTTGCTGTATAAGATATGCATTCAACGTTCATTCAAACCATAAGGAATGCATGTGTCATGTAATGACTATAAAAGATACTGTTAGGTATAGTTACTACACATATATCACATAATCTTAAGTATAGAATACATTTATAATTCACAATTCCTATTTATAATCATGTATTCCTTAATATAATCACGACATGGCAACTAAATATCATACAACATCATGTTATGCCATACATGGTCCTTGTGTAAGGCCCCTCACATGACCCTAATTTAATTTGCATATTATTGTAAATAAGTAAGGGGGTAAATTAACATGTTATTATGTTAATTGCATGAAAATATAAAAAAAGAGTATGGTTTAATGTTAATTAAGGATGCAATTGAGGATAAAGGTATTATATTTGGGGTTAATTGGTATTTTTGGCATTTTGGTGGCCAATTGTGTAGAGAAGCATTTAATGCAAGGTTAAATTGAAAGAATGCTTAAATTGATAGGTTAATGTTTGAAAAAGAATTGGTGGAGGGGTTAAAGTCTAACATGTATAAAGGCTTGTGGCATTTGTGTGACATGCAAAATGATGAAGGACTAAAGAGGAGATTGTCATGTGGGTATAAAAGGCTTGGGTTAGAGAATTTGATTGTGAGAATTGGCATTTGTTGAGAGCAAAACCAGAAATTCATCTTCTTCTTCCTCTTTGATTTCCATAGATTTATCTCAAGCATTTAGATGTTAATGATGCATGTTGGTTAACCAAGAGTTTAAGGCTCTAAGCTAAGGTAATTAAACTCTCATTTTAACATTTCATCATCACCATCTTCTTCTTCATTTTCTGTTGACTGAGAATATGTCATTTGCTGGAAATGTATGTTCATGGTGATGGTATTTATGAAGGAGAAGAGGAAGGAAGAAGGATCAAAGGAAAGGGAATTGATAGAGGTTGAAGACATTGGGTTTATCAGCCAAGGTATGGGAATTTAGGCCATTCATATTGCATGTAAAAATGGATTACTGGAAGTGAATAGAATTTACAGAATTGAATTTACGTTTTTCTGGAAGTTTATCATTGAAAGGTTGAAGAAGAAAGACTTGCCGAGTCGTGAACGTCAGTCCGACTCGTGAAGCTCTTCACGAGTCATGAAGTCGAGTCTTTCTTCTTCACTCGTGAGCTTCTTCACGAGTCGTGAAGTTCAGCTTTTCTTCCTCACTCGTGAGCCACTTCACGAGTCGTGAAGTATAGTTCCTTCTCCACTCGTGAACCCTTTCACGAGTCGTGAGAATCACCTTATTTGCTTCACTCGTGAATCCCTTCACGAGTCGAACTCCTCTTCACGACTGAATGACCTGTCTTGAATGTTTTGCTCATAAGTTGAGCTATAGAACAGAAAATTGAGTGATTCTTTTTGCATTGAAAAATAGACTTCCATACCTATATTTCACATGAAGAAACCTAAGCTTAAATCTGTC
Organism: Excoecaria agallocha; assembly: GCA_037975025.1. NCBI lineage: Eukaryota > Viridiplantae > Streptophyta > Magnoliopsida > Malpighiales > Euphorbiaceae > Excoecaria > Excoecaria agallocha. The sequence continues at coordinate 14,655,050 of CM075813.1, read as the reverse complement.
TCTATGTACATGTAATCTATTGTTGAATCCGGACTAGAAAGACTAGAAAGGAATTATCGAACCCATACATGTAAATCTTATGACATGTAAGTGCACCTTTTTATATGCACTTGTGATATGAAAAAGAGAATAATAGCATGACCTTGGCATGTGTATATGCCATATGAAAACATGTTGATATTTTGTATAGCACATGACTTGAATGATGATAAAGGTATATATATATATATGTGTTGGAAACATGCTCATAAGAATAAATCGACTATATACGAATGTACCCACAGGTATGTACATTTATGATTATGTATATGAGTATATGAGCATGCAATTGCCTATGAGATAGAAGATGAATTAGCATGACTATGAACATGTGAAATGCTTAATGAGGGCATGATCAAGTCTTTGATATGATGATTATATGTCATGCTTATATGATATGATGCAAATGATACAGTCATACAGATATAGATGAGCCAGATATATATATCTTGGCATATGAAATGTGCATGTATCTGATTATGCACCAGAGAATTCACAGGTTGATAAGACTATGCATATGTGCAAACGGTATACTACGAATACAGTATTAAAATGTGAATTGAACACGAATATAGTTCCGCCTGCGATAGAGTTTTAGATGTGGATAGATAGGCGCCTATAGGGAAATTGCAGCTGCCATAGTTGGCCCATTTGGGTCTATAGTTTATGATCCCGTTTGGATCATGATCAGCCTCGTTTGGGTTGATAGGCTACCCCGTTTGGGTATGCTTGACCGGTCCATAGTACAGTTGGCCCCGTTTGGGTCTATAGATTCGATATCTTCGGATATCCCTCATTTGATACCATTGTGTATCCATAGTTCCCGCATCCACTGATAAAGCTAAGGCAGGCTAAACGTTATTCATAGTAATGATTAAAAGTAAACAGTTAAAGTTATTTGACTAAAGATTGATATGTGGCTTATATTGTTGGTTTACCACAGGAATTATGCTTCAATTGAATATGTTCACATGGAATATTGCCATCTATATGAATTATGGAAAAAGAAATATGTGTTTCTCTCTCTTGGGTACAATGCTTTTGTACATGAGAATATGCTTATGCTTTAAAGTATATGTTATTGTTGCCTTGTTATGTTGGACATGTTGATTATAGTATATGAACATATTGTATATGTGTATGTTTTGATGGCCTTGTGTATGGCCATCCATCTGTAGATATTCCCCACTAAGCTTTATAGCTTAGCACGGGTTATTTATCCGTGTAGGTACCTTCTAGAAAGACTTTTGCTTAGGGACGTTCTCTGCATCAGGAAGGGCCAACCATCGACTTATAACCTTGATGTAGGATGTTTTTTGTAATACAGCTATCATATGTTTTGTATAATGGCCAGTCATATTTTGATATGTATATAACCTATATGGGATAATGTAACTCACTAGTAGTAAAGCTACGAATGAACATGTGTGCATGTGATATGCATGAAGAAATATCCATATAGTTAGTATGCATGATACTAAGCATGAAATGAAAAATAGGAACAGACAGATGGCATAAATAATAGTATATGAAATCGTATGGCATGATTAATGGCTTAGTGATGGTTAATTGAACATGTTGTATGAGCATGATTAATAGTATTCATGATACATGTGATAATAGGGTATTTGCATAAGGGGTGCTACAATTTTGGTATCAGAGCCTAGGTTTAGTCTTTTCTGGGTAAAGATGAGCCTAGGATTCTATAGTATGATATAGTGATTGCTGGCCTGATGCAGAAGTCCCTGTTTTCTTATAGATCAAAGATGGAAAGCTCTAGAGATGCTTTGGAGGAATCGGCTGAAAGTAATAGGCCGGTTAGAACTAATCCTTCCAATACTGGACCTTCATTCTCCAATCCAAATGAGGTCCCAACAGCCATCCCTGCAGAAGCATTTTTAAAGATATCACAGGATATGGCTCAAATTCTTCAAAGAATGACAGCACCTAAAGCTCCAATCTCTGAAATTAGGAACCATGGTGCTGAAGAGTTTCTAGGCACTAATCTGGAACAGTCTGAGGAAGCTGAATTTTGGCTGGAAAGACTAGAGAGAATTTTTGATGAAATCCGCTGTCCAGTGGGTCATAAGGCATCTTGTGCTGTGTCTCTATTGCAAGGAGCAGCTTATGATTGGTGGAAGTTGGTGTTGAGACAACCCCAGCTACCAGATCCCCTTACATGAGAATTCTTCACAGCTGAATTCAAGAAAAAGTATGTTACAGAGGCATATAAGCAAGAGAAGTTAAAGCAGTTTCTCAACTTGAAATAGAGAGCTATGTCTGTGGCTGAATATGAGAAAGAATTCAGTCACTTGTGTAAATATGTTCCTAATGAGATGTTGATTGATGCTTTTAAATGTAGACAGTTTGAAGATGGGTTGAATGAGCATATCAGAGAAAAGTTGATTGGGTCTACATCTTTGCAAGTGGTTAACTTCACTCAATTGGTTACAGCAGCCTTGCGAGTTGAAAAGAATGAAATGGCAAAGAGAGAAAGAGAACAGAGAAGAAGTGGGTCCAAGGGTGGATCTTTTACAGGAAAGAGAGCTAGAGGAGCACAAGGAAATCAGCCAGCTGAATCTGGCTATAGTTCTACAAAGAGGGACAGGAGACAGGAGTCTTTTGTAATGTCTAAACAGGGAAAGGGAGCTTCAGGGAATCAGAGTGGGGGGCAACCTCCAGAGTGTTTCCATTGTACTAGGCAACATTGGGGTAGTTGCAGGAAATTGTCTGGAGCATGTTACAAGTGTGGTGGTGCTGGTCACTACATGGCAAGTTGTCCTTCGAAAAGGGACCAGGATGTTGAACAACAGGGCAGTAGAGGAACTTTTAATGCACCATCTTCTGGTAGAGGCAGAGGAAGAGGACTTAGGTGATCGAGGCCCCAGGGATCCCAGTCCAGGAACATTTCTGAATCCGTTGACAGGCCCGCAACTCCAGTTGTTCCTATTCGGGCTTATGCATTGAAAGCTAGAAAGGATCAGTGTGCTCCAGAAGTCATAGCTGGTATTTTCTCTCTCTTTGATTCTGACATGCATGCACTTATTGATCCTGGCTCCACTCATTCTTATGTTTGCACTGGGGATTTGGGTAGAAATGAGTCTACTGTGCATGAAATGGAATATGAGATATGTGTAACTAACCCTTTGGGTCACAGTGTTGTTGTTAATAGAGTGCATAAACAGTGTCCTATAGTAATTCAAGGGAAAGAATTCCTTGCTGATCTTATTGAGTTACCATTCCGGGAATTTGATATTATACTTGGTATGGATTGGCTGTCTAGACACCATGCAGTGGTTAATTGTGAAACTAAAACTGTAACTCTTATTGGTGCTGATGGTAAAGAAACGTTAGTTCAGGGCATCCGATCTAAACCCATAGCTAATGTGATATCAGCTATGCAAGCTAAACGATTTATGAGAAAAGGGTGTGAAGCTTTCTTAGCACTTGTGCTTGATTCAAGAATAGAGTATGCAAATCTTCAAGAGATTCCAGTGGTGAAGGAGTTTCCTGATGTGTTCCCAGAAGACTTGCCTAGTCTTTCACCTGAAAGGGAAGTTGAATTGTCTATAGACATTCTACCGTGTACAGCTCCTGTTTCGAAGGCACCATACAGGATGGCTCCTTTGGAATTGAAGGAACTTAAAGTACAGCTACAGGAGTTGCTTGACAAAGGCTTCATTAGGCCTAGTGTGTCGCCTTGGGGTGCACCGGTTTTGTTTGTGAAGAAAAAGGATGGGTCTATGAGGATGTGCATAGACTACAGACAGTTAAATAGGGTAACAGTGAAAAATAAGTACCCTTTACCAAGAATTGAAGATTTATTTGATCAGTTGAAGGGTGCTGGAGTGTTTTCCAAGATTGATTTGCGAACGGGTTATTATCAACTCCGGGTTAAGGATGTGGATGTTTCCAAAACGGCTTTTAGAACCCGATATGGGCATTACGAGTTTCTGGTGATGCCATTTGGGTTAACAAATGCACCGGCTGCATTTATGGACCTTATGAATATGGTATTTAGACCCTACTTGGATCAATTTGTTGTTGTGTTCATAGATGACATTTTGGTGTATTCGAGAAATGAAGCGGAACATGCTGAGCACTTGAGAATTGTTCTACAGACTCTGAGGGAGAATAAGTTATATGCTAAGCTGAGCAAATGTGATTTTTGGCTTAAGGAAATTTCTTTACTTGGTCATGTTGTGTCTTTTGAAGGCATTAGAGTGGATCCAGCAAAAATCGAGGCTATAGTGAATTGGAAGCCGCCTCGAAATGTGACGGAAGTGAGAAGTTTTCTGGGTTTAGTAGGTTATTACCGTCGTTTTGTGAAAGGCTTTTCAGTTATAGCCGCACCACTCACTAAACTGTTGAGAAAGGGTATAAAGTTTGAGTGGACTGATCGGTGTCAAGCAAGTTTTGATCAATTGAAGAAATTTCTGACTGAGACTCCAGTTTTGGCATAGCCAGTTACAGGAAGGGAGTATGCTATGTATAGTGATGCTTCTAGAGTTGGCTTGGGTTGTGTGCTAATGCAAGATGGCAAAGTAATTGCCTATGCATCTAGACAGTTGAAGCCACATGAACAAAACTATCCAACCCATGACCTAGAGTTAGCAGCAGTAGTGTTTGCTTTGAAAATTTGGCGACATTATTTGTATGGGGAAAAGTGCAAAATCTACACCGATCACAAGAGTCTCAAATATTTGCTCACTCAAAAGGAACTTAACTTGAGACAGCGAAGATGGTTAGAACTGTTTAAAGATTATGATTATATAGTGGATTACCATCCAGGCAAAGCTAATGTTGTAGCTGATGCCTTGAGCCGTAAGATGATGGCTGCTATGATTGCACATCGCGGTCGATGGAGACTTGCTTATGATGGTGCTTTAATAGCACAGTTGAAGGCTAGCCCTTGTTTGAGGCAAACAGTGATTGATGCACATAAACATGATGAAAAGTTGCAACAGATTTTAAAGTCTTCATATGAAGGGACCCAGTCTGAGTACTCAGTGAAAGAAGATGGGGGTGTGTATTATCAGAATAGATTATATGTTCCTGATGACAAAGTGTTAAAGAGAACAGTATTGAATGAGGCTCACAATACAGTGTTTACTATGCACCCTGGTGGGAATAAGATGTACCAAGATTTGAAACAAAGTTATTGGTGGCCTGGCATGAAGAGAGATGTGGTAGCCTATGTCTCCATATGTTTGACTTGTCAACAGGTAAAAGCAGAGCACCAATTACCCTCTGGTTTGTTGAACCCCATTCCAATTCCACAATGGAAATGGGAGGATATTACCATGGATTTTGTAACAGGATTACCCCTTACATAGAAAAAGCATGATGCAGTTTGGGTTATAGTTGACAAGCTGACTAAATCAGCTCATTTCATACCAGCTCGGAGGGATTACTCCATGGATAAGTTAGCAGAACTTTATGTAAATGAGATCATCAGATTGCAAGGCATTCCGGTGTCAATAATCTCCGATCGAGATCCGAGATTCACATCGAGATTTTGGCAAAGTTTGCAACAAGCTTTGGGAACTCAGCTTCGTTATATTACAACATTCCACCCTCAGACTGATGGGCAATCTGAGCGGGTTATTCAAATTCTAGAGGATATGATGAGAGGATGTGTTTTGAATTTTACAGGAAGTTGGGAAAGATATCTACCCTTAATGGAGTTCACCTACAATAATAGTTATCAAAGGAGCATCGAGATGGCACCTTATGAGGCCTTGTATGGTCGGAAATGTAGAACTCCTGTTTACTGGACTGAATTGTCTGAGCGCAAAGTTATTGGTCCTGATATTGTCAAAGATGCAGAGGAAAAGGTACTAGTTATCAAGCAAAGATTGAGGGAAGCTAGTGATAGACAGAAGTCTTATGCTGATTTGAAAAGAAAGGATATTGAATATCATGTGGGTGACAAAGTGTTTCTGAAAGTGTCCCCTTGGAGAAAAGTATTAAGATTTGGGAAAAAGGGTAAACTGAGCCCGAGGTTTATAGGCCCATATGAGATTCTTCAAAGAGTTGGGCCAGTGGCATATAGGTTGGCTCTCCCTATGGAACTAGCCAAACTTCATGATGTGTTTCATGTTTCTATGCTACGGAAGTATCGTTCAGATGAATCTCATGTGATACCAGTTCAAGATGTGCAAGTACAGCCAGATTTCACTTATGATGAAGAGCCTATAGCAATTCTGGCTAGAGAAGTTAGACAGCTTAGAAATAAGCAAATTCCACTTGTTAAAGTGCTCTGGCAACATCACGATATACAAGAAGTTACTTGGGAGCCAGAGACAGCTATGAAAGAACAGCATCCTCACTTATTCAACACAGGTATGAATTTCGGGGACGAAATTCTTAAGGGGGAGAGAATTGTAAGGCCCCTAACATGACCCTAATTTAATTTGCATATTATTGTAAATAAGTAAGGGGGTAAATTAACATGTTATTATGTTAATTGCATGAAAATATAATAAAAGAGTATGGTTTAATGTTAATTAAGGATGCAATTGAGGATAAAGGTATTATATTTGGGGTTAATTGGTATTTTTGGCATTTTGGTGGCCAATTGTGTAGAGAAGCATTTAATTCAAGGTTAAATTGAAAGAATGCTTAAATTGATAGGTTAATGTTTGAAAAAGAATTAGTGGAGTGGTTAAAGTCTAACATGCATAAAGGCTTGTGGCATTTGTGTGACATGCAAAATGATGAAGGACTAAAGAGGAGATTGTCATATGGGTATAAAAGGCTTGGGTTAGAGAATTTGATTGTGAGAATCGGCATTTGTTGAGAGCAAAAACAGAAATTCATCTTCTTCTTCCTCTTTGATTTCCATAGATTTATCTCAAGCATTTAGATGTTAATGGTGCATGTTGGTTAATCAAGAGTTTAAGGCTCTAAGCTAAGGTAATTAAACTCTCATTTTAACACTTCATCATCACCATCTTCTTCTTCATTTTCTGTTGACTGAGAATATGTCATTTGCTGGAAATGTATGTTCATGGTGATGGTATTTATGAAGGAGAAGAGGAAGGAAGAAGGATCAAAGGAAAGGGAATTGATAGAGGTTGAAGACATTGGGTTTATCAGCCAAGGTATGGGAATTTAGGCCATTCATATTGCATGTAAAAATGGATTACTGGAAGTGAATAGAATTTACAGAATTGAATTTACATTTTTCTGGAAGTTTATCGTTGAAAGGTTGAAGAAGACAGACTTGCCGAGTCGAGAACATCAGTCCGACTCGTGAAGCTCTTCACGATTCGTGAAGTCGAGTCTTTCTTCTTCACTCGTGAGCTTCTTCACGAGTCGTGAAGTTCAGCTTTTCTTCCTCACTCGTGAGCCACTTCACGAGTCGTGAAGTATAGTTCCTTCTCCACTCGTGAACCCCTTCACGAGTCGTGAGAATCACCTTATTTGCTTCACTCGTGAATCCCTTCACGAGTCGAACTCCTTTTCACGACTGAATGACCTGTCTTGAATGTTTTGCTCATAAGTTGAGCTATAGAATAGCAAAATGAGTGATTCTTTTTGCATTGAAAAATAGACTTCCATACCTATATTTCACATGAAGAAACCTAAGCTTAAATCTGTCTCTATGTACATGTAATCTATTGTTGAATCCGGACTAGTTTTCTAGACTACTCTATGTAACAGAAATGGCTAGTATGAACAGATTGTTGCTACACTTGATAATATGATTCTTGAATTGATTGAGACAGCTATTTGCTTATGTGATAGAAAGTTAAATGAATAAGGCATGTAATATGACTATCAATGAAGGAATTGTATGCATACACATGCGTTCATTTGTGAATATGAATAAAGACTAGAAAGGAATTATCGAACCCATACATGTAAATCTTATGACATGTAAGTGCACCTTTTTATATGCACTTGTGATATGAAAAAGAGAATAATAGCATGACCTTGGCATGTGTATATGCCATATGAAAACATGTTGATATTTTGTATAGCACATGACTTGAATGATGATAAAGGTATATATATATATGTGTTGGAAACATGCTCATAAGAATAAATCGACTATATGCGAATGTACCCACAGGTATGTACATTTATGATTATGTATATGAGTATATGAGCATGCAATTGCCTATGAGATAGAAGATGAATTAGCATGACTATGAACATGTGAAATGCTTAATGAGGGCATGATCAAGTCTATGATATGATGATTATATGTCATGCTTATATGATATGATGCAAATGATACAGTCATACAGATATAGATGAGCCAGATATATATATCTTGGCATATAAAATGTGCATGTATCTGATTATGCACCAGAGAATTCACAGGTTGATAAGACTATGCATATGTGCAAACAGTATACTACGAATACAGTATTAAAATGTGAATTGAACACGAATATAGTTCCGCCTGCGATAGAGTTTTAGATGTGGATAGATAGGCGCCGATAGGGAAATTGCAGCTGCCATAGTTGGCCCATTTGGGTCTATAGTTTATGATCCCATTTGGATCATGATCAGCCCCGTTTGGGTTGATAGGCTACCCCGTTTGGGTATGCTTGACCGGTCCATAGTACAGTTGGCCCCGTTTGGGTCTATAGATTCGATATCTTCGGATATCCCTCATTTGATACCATTGTGTATCCATAGTTCCCGCATCCACTGATAAAGCTAAGGCAGGCTAAACGTTATTCATAGTAATGATTAAAAGTAAACAGTTAAAGTTATTTGACTAAAGATTGATATGTGGCTTATATTGTTGGTTTACTACAGGAATTATGCTTCAATTGAATATGTTCACATGGAATATTGCCATCTATATGAATTATGGAAAAAGAAATATGTGTTTCTCTCTCTTGGGTACAATGCTTTTGTACATGAGAATATGCTTATGCTTTAAAGTATATGTTATTGTTGCCTTGTTATGTTGGACATGTTGATTATAGTATATGAACATATTGTATATGTGTATGTTTTGATGGCCTTGTGTATGGCCATCCATCTGTAGATATTCCCCACTAAGCTTTATAGCTTAGCACGGGTTATTTATCCGTGTAGGTACCTTCTAGAAAGACTTTTGCTCAGGGACGTTCTCTGCATCAGGAAGGGCCAACCATCGACTTATAACCTTGATGTAGGATGTTTTTTTGTAATACAGCTATCATATGTTTTGTATAATGGCCAGTCATATTTTGATATGTATATAACCTATGTGGGATAATGTAACTCACTAGTAGTAAAGCTACGAATGAACATGTGTGCATGTGATATGCATGAAGAAATATCCATATAGTTAGTATGCATGATACTAAGTATGAAATGAAAAACAGGAACAGACAGGTGGCATAAATAATAGTATATGAAATCGTATGGCATGATTAATGGCTAAGTGATGGTTAATTGAACATGTAGTATGAGCATGATTAATAGTATTCATGATACATGTGATAATAGGGTATTTGCATAAGGGGTGCTACACCTTGGGCTTATGTCAAAGTTATTAGTATACTCATAGCGGTGTAAATACTTATATATATAGACTAACGGATTTGCATGTAATTACAAATAATAGGCATTACATATCATAGGCATTACATATCATGATTGCCCGACAATTCCTAATATCATAAGCATACATTTCGATAATTTTTAAAGTACATGAAAATCACCTAGGAACGTTAACCCCTCACAGTTGATGTGAGATATAAACATTATATAAAACTGAACATAGAATTTCATTTCATTGAATCAATTTATATCCAAAAGGAATTTAAAATAAAACAATATGATAGGCCATTCATTATGCTTATATTTTATGAATGAAGTAAACGTTGCATGCAATTATTTATTTCGAGAACTTTTCTAAATATTTAATCTTTAATAACCTACCTAAATACTAGTTCAAAGGGTGGATAATGGGAGCAATGGATATGTGAAGGTATCAATCAATGGATATTTAAAGAGATCAAACTTTGGATATCCGAAGATAGCAAATGATGGACCCTAAAAGGGCTAAACTATAGTTCCATAAAGGAACAAACAATGGACCCAAATGGGGTCAACTATGGTAGCTGCAACTGTATCACTTTAGGCATGCCTATCTAATTCACAACTTAACTAAGGCTTTACCATTTTTAAGAACATTTTTAATTCAACATATTCTTCTTTATTCATTTCATCATTTGCTTAAAGCCACAATTCATCTGAGAATGCATATTATTCTCATCGTAGATTAGTATTGAGCTCTAGGCTCCATTACACATGGATGCCAGTCATATAGTCATATAATTGCATCAACATTCATTTATACATACCATAGTATTTGCATGATTATGCAAACATAATAAAGTATAAACTCTCATTAATATTATGCATGAAGCCAATGAGGCAATATGAAAGTGTAGTTCTTGCTATTTACAAGTCTTCATAAGATTATATGCATGTCCATATATATATGTATGTATACAAATAAATGTAACTTAAATCATAGCAATATATGATTTCATTACTCATACTTGTTCACATACTAAGTTTGACTACTTATCTTAACATAGTTACATTAAGGATAAAATATTTAAGTTACATAACTCATTGATAGTTCTCAATGACGTACCTTGTTGCTGTTTGCTATGAGTAGCCTTCATATAATATCATAACTATTCACATTAATACATAATCACTTTGAACAACACTTAAGCATAAATGATCAATATAATAAGATGAACCATTATTTTCTTCCTAAGGTCAACACTTGTTATTATTTAACTTCTTAGTTCACTTTTATAGTCTATTAGATCATGGACGATGGGTTTTATACTATAACGTGATTATATGTGCATCAATCATCTTACCCATACTTTTTATCTTATAATATTTTATACTTAGGTAAGTTTATTCCATCTTATATGTCAACACACTACTTGTGGGCATGCATTTTTACATAATAAGACATAGGGCATGAGCAAATAGCCAAGCATGTTCCTTTACATCAAAGCTATTCACTACCTTTTATATTGACTTGAAGCATAACCAAACTTCTATAGTCTCAAATTATGCATAAAATATAATATCCTATCTTTCTAACTTAGACAAGTAACATTCAACCATCCTTTTATAACACTAGGCCACATCATCTATTTCTATGCCATTACAAAGACACATCAATGTGCAGTAATTTGGGTAAAACCAAATCTTTTAGTAGGGAATATACCTTAAACCTAACTATATAGGACACATTTAATAGCATAATTATAAGGTTACTATTTGCCCCTTACACTTTTTAGTTTCACGCCCAATATGCAAATCCTTCTTAAGTCATATGCAAGTCCCTCTTAAGTCATATGCAGGTCCCTCTTAACACATTCTAGCAAAACAATTCATATTGGCATTTCCATATGCAAGTCCCTCTTAAGTCAACTTTCAATTAAACCTTATACCTCTGCTCAATAAGTTTTAAGACTCTAGTACTTCTCACTATCACTATATAGATATATACTTACATAGAGATTCTCCAATCTAGTAACCATGTCATATATAGTATAATGGTGGCTCTAGGTGACATACAACTTAATTCAATCAACTCCCTCTTATAATAAAATTTATGTCTTTTAAAATTTAGATATTACCTCATCATGAGGTCACACCATTCTAACTATATCTTACTAACTTTAGAATTGGGAAGACTTTACAGCTGTATTAATTCATCAGTGATCAATTAACATACTACCTATAACTTTAATATATAATCATCATCATCACTACTCATTACTAGCTTAGTTCACCTCAATTATATACCATACAATACTAGTTTCATGATTTATGAATGATTAACACCTTAAGTGAAGGAGAACCAACAAAAAAGTAGTGTATATATGGCAGTGCATTAAAAATGGAAAGGCCATGATTAGCCATGCAAAAGAAATTAGAAGAGGCCTGAACAATTGTTCAAGGGAAAGAGGAGAGCCATATGCGAGCAAGCAGGGAAATGACAAATGCTATACGTAGCCATGTAGGAAAAGACCAAAGCCAAATGCATGGCTATGGAGGGGAAAATCAAAGAGAATGCACGCCCATTCATTGGGAATTCAAAGGATGCACGGCCGTTCATTGAAAAATCAATGGTATCGTACGACTATACAAGGAAGAATAGGCATACATGACCGCATAGGGGGAGAAAGGACATGCTATGCGATCATGCACTGGGACTCGGCAAGAAATTGCTAAGAATCTAGATTATATAGGCCAAGTGTTTAAAATCCAGATCCCACCCCAACCACTTACGATAATGTTCATTAAACCTTTAAATCTATCCAAGCTCATCTATATTGCTAGATCTAACTTTTAATTTCACTAAAGAGGACACATATAAGAAAATAGGGAAAAATTCCCTTAGCACTCATATATAAATAGCATCATAACCCTAATTCTTGTTCTTGATAATGAAGCTTTAACTCCTCCTTCAACCCACTGATCTAGCTCTTTCTTTCTTTTTATTGATGTTACCTCTCAAACCCTAAGCTTTGCTTCTTGAAATCTGTAATCCAGAGAGAGAGATTTATCTCCTTATAATGCCCTATATCTGATCTCCCTTCTCCAAGAAACCTTAAATGGCTGAGTGGGGTAAATATCTCACCAAGGAACTTCCAAAATTGCCCTTATACACTTTTAATCCTCAAAAACTTATATTTCTTAACATTTAACCCCGAACTTCTAATTACCATTCAAATGTATCCTTCTTCAACATTTTAACTATACTCCATTACACATGTACACAATTATAAAGATACCCTTCATGACTTAACTTTAATACTGCAAAAATAATCAAATCCTGTCTTATTTAACCATAATCCTTATTAATTTAACGTAATCCGATTAGGGCCTCATACCATTATGTTAATTATCACATATTAATCAAGTTACTCCTAAAGATCCCATGTTATATCTTTTATACACTGTCACACATACCATACACTATGATAGTTACATAAGTTTGAAAGCTTATGCATATACTATATATGTACAAAAGTGAGCCTAAAAGAATTCAAGGTTCAATTTAAATACATCATTACACACATACTAATCTTTATACAAAAGATTTACAAAATATCAAAAGGGAATTTCCTACATCAATTCTTTCTCATACTTGAGTTGGCTTTCCTAATGCAGAAGTATGTCCTTAAGCGAAAATCTTAGCTGCCAAACCTATGAATAAACAACCCATGCTAAGCTATAAAGCTTAGTGGGGAACATAAAATTTATAGACAACCTCTTTTGAAGGTCGTCAATGAATGCATACACATCAAAACATATCATGAACATATAATCCAATCATTTTAAATCGTAGAAATATAAATTTAACATATTAAACTTATCAAAAAATTATTTACACTTATAGATATTTATAGACCTCAACTATATATATATATATATATTTATTTATTTATTTATTTATATATACATATATATATATATTTATATATACATATATACATATATATATATATATATATATATATATTTATTTATTTATTTATATATACATATATATATATATATTATTATAATTTATTCTTGTAAAATTACTTATTGCTACCAATACATTCTTAAATTCATTTTACTATTATCAATACATATTCAGATAAAGGCCAAAAATATAAATCAAGTAACTTTAAGTTGATAGGCGAGTCCCCATGCATAAACAAGTAAAAGTAATTTGCACATCATATAAATATGTGTACAAATATACTATGTATCCAACTTATATATTAGCTCTTCTAATACTTGATATCATTAACATACCTCTTTTCACATATTTAAATATAGCTCGAATTTTTCCATTACATTACCATACTTGTCTTCCACTATTTCATGCAAATAAATATTGCAATCCAATGATGTGAGTTTATAATTCATTTACGATTACATGTAAGGGTCACACATATTATTACACCATGTTAAACAAGAAATACGTAACTTTAGGAGTACATATAAACCAACAATTATTACAAACATCACAATACATAAATACAAATACATTTATATTTTATTCCTAGGTATAGGAAACACATTCAATGTATACTAATGATCTATATTCATACAATCATAAAATACTCTTTAATTTTATGTTATATTATCCATATACTATACATTGATGCATATTAGGGTAATATAAAAATAAAATCAAGAAGCATAAGACTATAGAGATCATGTACTCAATAATATAATCTTTAATTAAACATTAGCATCATGCAAGTTCATTTGCATTGATTCTTAATCTAATATGAACATGTAACACTACATGCATTTTGAAAATGAAACCTCATTTTGTATCATAATTCTCCATATGCCAAATAAGATTCTTGTAAAGATATTAAAAAGTTCAATTTTTGACTATAATGCTTCTTTATCTATTTATGTTACATATTACGTTCTTTATTTGTTATTATTCATGCATTATTTTAAAGAAGTAGATAATGGGCGAAACATATGGTAATCAAACATACAAGTCTTATGGATACCAAAAGATATCAATCCTTTGGACCCAAATGACATCAAACTATAGATCTGTAAAGTGGACCTAAATGGGGTCGATACATATGGCACCTATAGGTACAAGTCCTATATCGAAGGTATCAATCATATGGACCCAAATGGAGTTAAACTATGGCAGCTACAATTTACACTTATAGGAATGCCTATCTATCCATAACCTAGACACAATATGGGTAATTAAATTTTTTTACTTTATCTTTCTATGCTTTACTCTATTCCAATCATATACATATATTTCTATATGCATACTTATGTACAACTATGAGAAGGATATCATATATATGTTCATGTATAACTTTTTCTAAGCATATTATCATATACATGTTCGAGTATAAATATTCGATACTTGTAATCAATATGAATGCATGTAGCTCAATCACATATGTATGACAATGGTATCTATCATCATGCCATATTGACTTCCTTTATCAGATTAATATGTGCAAGCTTGTCTGTATCTTGTTTATCTTGAAAGCAAAACCCATGATTTAAAAACAAATAATAAGTATGCTTATGCTTTCATGCTTAAACACACGTCGATATCCTATTTATACAATATTCTTATGGTAATTGTAATTTTATAAAATTAAACATATATATACACATTATCATTTCGTGGGTGCATATCTATAAAATTTATTATGTACTAATTCAATGTTTATTTACATTTAAAACATATTATTTCCTATCAATGTTAGATTAATATATAAGCATGTAAAATTAAGATAGTAATACTACTAGTGTCTAATCAATTATACATGTCATTTTCATTCCCAAATAAACACCCATCCATTATCCTTATATTGTATTCATATCTATCTATACTTATATGTATTTAGATACATAATTTCATATAATTGCAAAAATACCTATTAGTATAATAGTACTGCAACAACATAATGTTATAAGTATTCACACATAGTTACACTATTTGATTAAAATAATTAAAAGAATGTATATTCATATATCTAACAATAAACATATTATTTGGATTATTTAATGGTTTAACAAAGTAATTTTTAATACTCTCCAATCTAATTATAGAAGACTGTAATTCTAATTTTAAATTATTAATTTAATTTAGAATCACTTGATTATTTCTTAAATCCTCTCAATATTCATAAGTTAAATAAACTACGATTTGTACAATAAATAGAAAATTGTTTAAGGCAATTTGATAATATTTTTAAAGGGATGAGTGTCATCTAGAATAAAGAACTTAAACTAGCACACAAATTATTTATTTTTTGTTGGGTAAGATTTTTCTTTGGGAGAGGGTGTAAAACACTCGAGTGAGTGTTTACAAGCCTCGGGTCAGTATTTACATGCCTATAGTGAGTGTTTCTCTATTCTTAGTGCATATCAAACTAAAAATACTCGAGTGAGGGAGTCAAATACTCGTGTGAGGGTTTTTTATACACGGGTAAGGGTTTTTATACACGGGTGAGTGTTTCATCTCTACTAAGAATTGAAACCTATAATTTCTCTATTCAACCTGGAAACTTAACTTGCATACCTATACTATTACACTCTAAATAAATTTTTCAATATCTTTTCAGTTTAATTCTATGTGTCTATAAGAGATTTACCAATAAATCAATTCATAATACAACTATTTCGTGTTATTCATTTAGAGAGCTTTATATTCTCACTATAATTTATAACAAAGGTTGTTGCAAAAACTATTGGCCTTCTTAATTCTTTAGGTCATTGAATTACTATGAGACCTAACTATAGAGAATAACATCTAAGATTTAAAAATCAAACATATATGTATACTATTTCTTATACTTTGTTAATGAATTAACTTCTTTGATCATTTAAATCTATAAACAAGCATTAGAAAAAAATCCTTTTCTAATTTCATTCATCCATGGTTCCATTATAATTTATTTGAAATCATAGACATGCATTGTATGATTGATTCATAATTCTCATTTCTCTATTTAACATCAAAATAACCCTTTTTAATACATCTATCACACTTAATCATCTAAACATTCCATAAATAAACACATGTATAGTAATTGATGTTCATAAACCTGGCATACAACTTTAGATCTTCCATCAACTCCTCTTCTTCTAATTCCTCTTCTTTTGCATTTCTTGCTTACTTTTCCCTTTGATGACCCCTCTATTCAAGATTTCATCACATGCATGATGAAGAAACCTAAGAATGCTCTACTAAGATGAAAGAGTCAAATTTAGAAGGAATAAAAGAGAAGTGAAATTACAGATTTTAGAAAGAAAAGAAAGGAAGATGTATCTTTCTTTTCCCTTTTTGAATTGGTCATCTCTAAGGCCATATTTTCCTTTTATATCCAATTTCTTTCTCATTTCCTTTTCACTTGATCTTCTAGAAGAATATAAGTGGATGATGAGCTCTTTAAGGAAAAATTTCCTTTTAGATCCCTTATTAATTTCTTATTTCATATTTTTACCCAAACTTATTTTTTTATTAATATAATTAACCACTAAATTATGTTTTTGTTCCAATTATACCTATAAATGTCTTGATATAAAAATAACTAATTTACCCTATATTATTTAGAACATTTAATCCTTCAACTTTAACTTACAATACTTCATCTAAATGTACTGAATTAGACATTATTAACATGACAATATCCTTCAATTCTACTAGGGCCTATTTTGGATCATTACTAATCTCCCCCTTAAAGAATGTTATCCTCGAAATTCACATCTGTAACATTTACTCATATACAATAATAACATATTCATGTAGATATTCCTAACAGATTGGATAATTATAAGGTTCAATTAAGGTTTTTAGAGGGACCAATCATAAGGAGCAAAGCCAAAATGATAAAAAAGAAACTGTTGGTATTTATGTGAGCTTTCATGGTGAAAGAAGCTCTCTATCATAAGCGCAATAGCCTTCTTGAGCATGGTAGTACATGGAAGGATAATGTCAATTTTGGATTTGAAAAGTGCCAACTTGGAAAAGTTAATCAGAGCTTGATATTGATGCATATGTTGGGAATTAAGGTGGACCATGAAGAGAAGCCTTGGGCATATGCATTGCATCTGCAATGTTTTAAATTTGAGCTATTTATAAGTTGGGCTTTGTTTTAAGTTATGCAAGACTTAATTAAGTTAATAATGTTTAGTTTTGGGTTTATTGTTTAGGCCTTACAGGCAACCCATTCATTTGGTCTTTAGGTTGATTTAAGTTTTCCTAGTTTAGGAAAGATTGAAGGTCAAATTAACCTAGCCCATTATCCTAATGACTCTAAGTTAATTCCTTACCTATAGATACTTTTGTAAAGCTATAACTTGGAAGTTAAGAATTTTTATACTTTGATTAATTTGAATTGAATTGATTCTTCCAAATTGCTTGTCAAGGTGTGTGTTCTTACTTTGATGTTATTTTAAAAATTAGGATTATTCAATTTTTACTTGTGTAGTTCTATTCTTCATCTTATTTCTACTTTAGGTTTTAATCTCCTTCGAAATTATGGTTGAAAGTATTTATCTTTCAAATTGCATACTAGGTTTATAAACAACTAAATAGATAAAGGGTTTTAGGATTCCTAGATCCAACGGTTCTGTATCACATATCCTATAACTCTGTATTGATCACATTCAACTTTTATCCCATACTATTTCCCTTGGCTTCTCTTTTCCCTTTTCTATACCTTAATTAAATTTTTATTTTACTTTACTCTTGCAAGGGAAAACTTTACAATACTATCATATTATTACTATACTCAACATATAACCTGCTAGTTTCCTTTTTCATTTGGGGTATAGATATGTGATATCATGCTGCTTATGTCTTGTTATATGATGTTTGATGTTATATATTGAGAAAATGATGATTTCATTTATACAATAATATGTAAATACATATTCTCATGTTATTCACATGTTTTGCCCCATCCCATATCATGAAAGGCTTAATCAACTACCCACACTTGATAAGGAATCACTAATAGGCATACAAAGCATCCTTATCATCCTTAACTTATCATAACAATAACTTCAAACATAAAACCTCGTCAAATATGCATAAACTCCTTCTAATTTAACATATTGAAATAATCTATTTATACTCTATAGTGACACTTATATGATGATTCAAACACTAGTCTTATATGCATATCCTTTACTGTTTAATCTAAAATTAAGGTTTGATAATATATTCTCATACATACATGCCATTTTAAAACTTCCATCCTACCTAATATTCCAAAAGTGTATTTAAACATTTCCATTATAAGAATTTATCAATAAAATATAAATAATATTCAAGGGAGGAGAACATAAATATCATAAACTCTTTCAATGACATTGCTTTATTGGAACTTTAGTGCTATTATTTTGTGCCGACAAAGTAATGTCTATTGACTTGCCATTTTTCACCATAATATATCTTCTCTTTCTAAGGTTTATCTGAAACTTTAGACTTCTTTTCTTCCGTTGATGATTTATGACTATTCCTATTGCGATTTTGGGCAATTCACCTTCAAGAAAATTGATTTTTAACGACTAAATTTTAGCGAAGGGATAAAAATTCGGTTGTAAAAATATACAAACAACGAAGGGAATTTAATCTGGTCATTAGATCTTAAATTTTATTATTATTTGAGGAAGGATTTATATCCTATCGTTAAAGGATGAGGATTCCGATCGTTACTGCCTTTAAGAAAGTGGCAGGACTTACTTTCGTTTGCCTTCAAAAATAATTAACAATTATTTTATAAAAAATAAAACATAAAATACTAAAAGTGCAAAATTAGGGAAAAATGCAAATCTATTACCTGTAAAATGCATACGAACATTTTTTATTCCTTGTATAAAAGTGCAAAATCCCTTTTTTTTGTAAAACGTAAACCTATCATCATGTTCCATCTTCCAAACTCCTTTCCTGCAAAATACAAATCCCAAACCTAATAGAAATGGTTGTTGCCATTAATGGCTTGAGCTTGAACAATGACGACATCGTTAGCTAGAGTAAAAGGGTGGTGTTGAACCTCCGGTGATAGCTAATTGCACCAACGTAATTGGCAAGATTTTTTGGAGCAACCAAGAATCCCATTACTTATCAAAGACCAGTTTCTTAGGCCATGTTGTTCCACTAGCTTGATTAGAGTGACATCTTCTTGTGAACTCCATGAGCCTTTAACTCTTTCTCCACCTCCGCCATTGAAAGAACCCATCAAGAAATTATCAAAAGAAGGAAGGTTGAAATGTGGGTATTGATCAAAGAAGTGGAAAATTGGGATTTATTTAAGAGAAGGGATATTATGAACAAAAACGATTGAAGAAGGGGGTTGTTGGTGTGAGCTGTAAAACCGCACAATGACTCAAAAAATCTGCTCGGATTGTTAAAGGTGCATTTGTTTAATGTGTATATATAAATATAAATATTTTGTTTGTTTTTGATTTTTTTTTCAATGTTTATGTCTCTCTCTGTTGTTAATGTTGCTATTGTTGTTGACGAAGAAGAAAAGGTGATAGATTGAAAAAAACTCTTTTTTATTTGTTGATGCCAGTTGAATATTGCTTTATAATTCTGATCTTTTTCCATTCAAATACGAAAATAGGGCATTTCTTTTTTATTAAAGAACAAACTCTAAGATATTTTGAGGATTTGAGAATCTGTTGGGCTGATTGTGGTATGCAACTTAGTTTTGTTTGGTTGTAACTTCTTTGAAATCTAACCCCTATTCGTGTTTCTACTAGTGATTAGTTTTTCATTACTAATATTGTCTTATTGATTATATTCAACTAAGATTTAAATATCTTACATGATAAAGTAGTTTAGAGTTAATTACAATTTATGAGCATTGTAAACAAGATTAAAATTAAGTAGTAATAATGTGAATAATATCAATTAACATTCCTCGTGGGATCGACATCTAAAGTACTTGCGGTATTAATGCTTATAGATATAGCATAACATAGAATTACATACATGCCAAACCCAAAATTGGTTACAGTTCCTATATCTTTCACTGTTGATTCATGAACTACTTAAATCCTTCACAATTTCCTTCCCTTTACTATCACTTGCTCCACCTTCTACCAATAGCCATTTTAAACATAAATACCCATTTGTTCTCTGATGTTATTCCATCAATTCAAGTAAATAAGAAGATGAAGACGAATAATGAAAGAATGAAAACTCATTACCCAAATCACCCAACGTTAAAACCATATATTTTATTTACAATGGCAGATTTGCTAACTGAAAATAAAAGTTAAGGGAAAATGTCTAATTTTACAGTAAGAAAATTTTCCTTCTCTTTCCTTTAGGTGATCAGCCAACATGCAACCATTTAAACCTCACTTGATTCATTTTATCACGTGAAAATTCTGAAGAGTGTAAGTAGAGATACACATTTCACTAAGCTCTATTAACTTGTTCCAAATTAAGATTTTGCCTATTTCTCTTTTCTCAATTTTATCACTATGAATTATTTCTTTTATTCTAATTACACCCTTAATTACTCTTATGTTGTAATTACATATTAACAACATATTATAAAATTTCCAATTTACCCCTTTAAGCCGTAATTGAGTTTTAACAAATAATATAACATTATAAATTTTTAAATCACCATTTTAATCTTGTGTAAATCTCCTAAGTCTTATGTTAGGGCCTCATATATTACATGTTTATTTAATCCAGAAACTTAAAAAATCCTAATGAAATCTTATTAGAATCAGATATAACTCCTGATGAGAGGAAAAATTTTAAAGAATATTGAAAAAATATAATTGAGACTTTGCTTGGACTTAAAAGGATATGTTGAAAATAGATTGAGAAATAGCTTAACATGCCATTCCAATCTATTTGGCATAGAAGCCAGTTAAGAAGAAACACAGAGGACTTAAGTCAAAGTGGGTTAAAAAGCTAAAAAAGGAAGTGAGGAAAGAAATAAAGGCCAAGTTCTTGGTAGAGGTTCAATACCTAATATGGTTAGTAAATATAATCCATGTTGTTAAGAAAATTGGAAAAGTTAGGGCTAGTATAGATTATAAGGTCTTGAACAAAGCTTGCCCTAATGATGATTTTTCGTTACCTCACACAAATGTCTTTGTAGATAGTGCAGCTGATTGTGCGATATATAGCTTTATGGATGGATACATTGAGTATAATTAGATTTTGAACAAGATTATGCATAGGATCAATATAACTTTCATCACCAAATGGGGACTTATGCCTATCAGGGTAATGACTTTAGAACCTAGGAATATAGGTGCCACCTATTAGGGGATTGCAATTAGGATTTTAAATGACTTGATCCACAGAGAGGTGAAAGTGTGTGTGGATGACATGATGATCAAGTCAGCCACCAGCGAAGGCTATTTTCAGGCATTAGAAAAATTCATTAAAAGGATAAACAAATATAACCTTTGCCTTAACACAAAGAAGTGCATATTTAGGGTTACCTTAAGTAAGATTCTAGGGCACATAGTAAGTCAGAGAGGGATAGAAATAGATCATGAAAAGGTCACATCCATTGGGGAGATATTTGTACCCTAAAAGGAGAAGGAGGTTTGAAGATGTCTATGTAAGTTTTCACACAAAAGTAGGTTAATAGCCAAGTGGACCTAAATTTGTGAATCAATTTTTAAGCTACTTAAAAAGGATCAGTTAGTGGTATAGAATGAAAATTGATAAAAGGCATTCAACACTATTAGAGAATACCTTTTTCATCCACCAGTGTTGAGACCACTAATAGCAAAAAAGGCTTTGATCTTGCACTTAATGATAGAAAATAGTTCAATGGGAGCAATGATGGCCCAAGAGGATTACTTGAGTATTGAGTATATAATATGTTATCTCAGCAATAAATTCCTCTAATATGAAGCTAAGTATATATGTAACACCCTAATTCCTTAACTATGGATAATCATCAATCATTATCATCAACATCATAAACCTATTAAAGACTAGGCAATTATAATAATAAGACAAGCCATAATTACATGCCACAAATAAATAAATCAAACTTAGAGATAAATAATCATAACATAAATGGCCTACAAGTATCCTGAAATCCTCAAGGCAACTGCTTCTTGCCTGATCCTCTAAAACTTATCTTGAAACCTGCACGGATAACAAACCCATGCTAAGCTATAAAGCTTAGTGGGGAACAAAACTCTATATATATATATATATATATATATAATACTCTTTCCCTGATTCATATTATCATGCATAAATATACACCACCTTTTTAAATAACAACAAATAGTATAGGAGTTTATTATGCTGATCATTTGAGTAAGACTTTAGCCTTAACAATGAATACCTTGTTACACTAATCTAGAGTATTTACTTGACTTAGCTTGATCCTGCTTAGAATAGTTGCCTCACAAACATCATCATAGCATACTATTCATGTCAAACTATTATCATTCATGCATTTCATAATTCTTTCTTCTTACAACTCAAGAAATCATGATTATTGATTGTAAAAGCTCAACTTTCTTTAATTATCTGATATTGCATGCTTAAGAAGGTGCTTATGCCATGCAACATCCCTTCTCTCATTGTTAAACATGATTTCTTCTTATAGTAACTCAATTCTCACTACTATTTCATGCATATGTGTTCTTTGATATTATCTTAACATGGCAACTCAAACCTCTTACAACACCAATTTATATCATACGTTACATTTAGTTTGGTCGATGTTATCATTATGCATATGTGCGTGCAACCTTCATATAAGTCTTATAATTCTTTTTATCAAGAGGCTAGTCATCATAGCTATTAATGGTATAAGATTTCCACTTATCACATTAAATCACTTGTTCACCTAAGATAGGCATTCGACATTAATGCATAATATAAGGATGCATTTAAGTCATATAACATCTACAAGTAGTCTTGGAAAGCATATTTACTTCACATATATAGTACAATTCTCATATGAGGTTCATAACTTTATATCCTTTATGTTATCATAGCATGCTAACCTAATTCTCTTACAATATTCATTCTATGTCATACAGTGCACTTGCTAAAATGAATGTTATCACTAAACCTACATGTATGTAAACATGTATATATATTTAAACAGACTAGCAGAGTTGTATGTGATCACAAGGAACAAGCATTACATATCATGATTATAAAATAAGGTCTCGATGTCACATGTATGCATTTTATAGATAGAGCACATGAAACTTAGTGTACATGTTATAGTCCATATAAGTTCTAGTACAATATTGTACATTTTAGGGTTCATATATTCTCCGTGGAACCCACTGATGGAGTTCTACTCACACGGGAACCTTCCTCATGGTCGAGGTGATATACATATCTCATAATAATGATATACTAAACATGGCATCTCATTTCATACGGACAGTTATAGCCAAAAGGAATTTAAGATAAAGCAACACAATACATTAAGACATTCATTATGCTTATGTTAACTATATGAAGAAATCGATAAGTATATATATTTACATACACATATATCACTTTATTTCTTGTACATTTTATCATCTTTAATAGCCTGCCTAAGTACTAGTTCGAAGGGTGGATAACGGTAGCAATGGATACCTAAAGATATCAAACTATGGATATCCGAAGATATAAAACAATGGATATACGAAGATATCAAACAATGGACCCAAATGGGGTCAAACAAAGGTTCCAGCAAGAAACAAATGATAGACCCAAATGGGGCCAAACAATGGTTCCTTTAAGGAACAAGACCCAAATGGGGTCAACTATGGCAGCTGCGATTGTATCCCTCTAGGCATGCCTATCTAATCCACAATTGAACTAAGACCCGCAGGCTTGACCATTCTTAAAGATATTTCAATTCAACATATCTTTCTTTCCTTGATATAGCATCCCTGCTTAAAACCATCATTCATATAAGAATACACATTATTCTTATCATACTTCAATATTAAGCTCTGGGCTCCAATACACATGGATGCTTTCACATGATCATACAGTTGCATGTTTATGCAAACAATAACAACATGAAATGTTTCATGATTAGCGTTGAGCATGACAACATACACATATACATATATTTATGCAGCTTAAATCATAGCCATACATGTTTTTATTACTCATACTTGTTCACATATTAAGATAAGCTACTCATCATAGCATGCTTATATCAACTATACAGTATATAGAATTTACATAACTCATGGATAGTTCTTGATGACTTACCTTGTTGCTGCTTGCTATGAATAGTTTCCCTATCTTACACTTATTCACATTAAAACATAACAAACACACATACATATATATATATATAGCAACACTCAATCATTTATAATCCATATAGTAAAATAAGTAGGTTCTCTTACAGCTTAAGGTCACTACTTGTTCATATTTGATCCCTTGATTCACTTTCATGATTACCAGATTAGAACCCAAAAGTGACATACTATAACATAGTCGTATATACTTTAATCATCTTACTTGTATTTTTCATCTTATAATATTTTATACTTACGTAAGTTGTGTGAGGTTATTTAATCTTAATCGTTAGTCCCCTATTAGCAGAATTATGGTTTCCATATTATATCATAGGGCATGATTAAATATGTAAATAAGTTTTCTTGCCTCAAAGCTCGTCATTAAATTCCTATTATGGCTTAAAGCACAACCAAACTTCTATAGTTCCACCTATGAGTGTCAATAAATATTCCATCTCTTTTAACTTAATCATGCACATTATAACTATCTTCTTAATGTTACTTGATCATAACTTGGTACTCTCTTGCCATTGAAAAGAAATATTGATACATATATATATATATATATGTTACTTGATCATAACTTGGTACTTTGTTTGAGTTCGTACTGATGCCAAATCCATAGGATACATTAAATAGCATATACATGTTACAGTCATTAGGCTACTTCTTACTGTCCTTAGTCATATGCTTATTATATTGTCTCTTACTCTCGTTAGTTATGTGTCCACATGGCACCAATTATACATTCTTAACACTCAAATTCAGTTAATAGACCTTCCTATAATCATACATTCCTAAACTATATATATTTACTTAAAATCTTATCATTAAAAGACTTTTAGAACAATAACATTTCTTAGGTAATCCATTAACATACCATTCATCACTTGCGTGCTCAACCATTATCAACATTTCCCATTACTAGCTTAATTCCTCCTTATTATAGCATTATATTTATAAACATAGCTATACAATGTTGTGCTCTTAGGGTGGAGAAGAACCATTAAAATTGGAGTGTACAAATGGCTATGCATGAGAAGAGGAAAGGACGTAAGTGGTCGTGCACTTCCAAGAGGAAATCAATGAATAGCCGTGTGTGGAAAGAAAACAAGACAAATAGCCATGTATTTTTATGCATAAAAGAGTGAGTGGCCAAGTATTTTGAAAGAGAAATCAATGAGTGGCCATGTGTTTCCAAGAAGGAACCACATGTGGCCATGTGCAAGAAAGAAGACAAACTTCCATGGCCATGTGCATGAAAGGAAACAAACGCGTGTGGCCACGGGTGGGAAGAAGAAAAGCTTCATGTGGCCGTGTGTTACGAAGAACAAACACAAGTGGCCATGGGTTAGGAAGAACAAACTCACACGTGGTCGTGTGTTATGAAGAACAACCACATGTGGCCACGGGTTACGAAGAGCAAACTCACACGTGGCCGCATATGGGAAAGAATAGAAGAAAAACCAAAATCTCAATCGTGCATAACATGAATTTAAACCCCAAATCTCACTTCCCCTCTTGCTTACATGATCATTTAGGTTACTAATCATGTTATAATCATTAAAACATATTAGTTTAAACCCTTAATCTCATTATCAAAGCACATACAATATGAGAGGGAAAACATGTACAGTAACCATCCCAAAAATGAATCTCGTACCTCAACATCAAGCTTCATCTCCTTCAACATCCATTGATCTATCTCTCTTTCTCCTTTATTTCCTTATACACAGAGAAAACAAACATGACTTATCATCTCTTCCTACAACCCTAAGATCATAAATCAAGCATGAAAGAAGAGATCTATGGAAGGGAGACATTACCTTCATGCTAAAACACCAAAACCCTAGAGCTTCTTCTTCAATCCCGTGACCAAGAATGAGAGAGAGAGAGAGTCCATCCTCATCTCTCCAAGTGTCCCAAAATAAATGAATAGGGAAAATATCTTCCCAAGTAAATCTCCAAAATGACCTTAAGCACAAATAAACCCCATTATTTCAATTTCTTCCCACTTAACCCCAAGAATTTCTAATTCATTTCAATTACACCCTTTTCTTTAATTATAATTTAACTTGACTCATATGCTTACATGCTAAAATTACCAAAATAGCCTTCTCGAGACTTAACCTCGATAATTACAAAATAATCCAATTTTGCCTTAATTAACGATGGTCCTCGTTAATTAACAATAATCCAATTTGGGTAATGATTGAGTCCTTACAATATAGATTTGGAGAAGATTCATCTTGCAATCATATAGGCTTTGAGGAAGTTAAGGCACTGCTTTAATTCTTATAAGGTGCAAGTTAAGGCCAAGCAGAACCCTCTCAAGTACCTACAAGAAGTGCCTTTATTGTTAGGGAAGATGGATAGGTGATTAATCATTTTTAGGAGCTTGACATAGAGTACATCACTAGGAAAATGATTAAAGGGAAAGATGTAGCAGAATTTTCAGCTGACCAACCATTAAAAGGGGAAGAGGTAACCTATGATTCCCTGATGCGAATATTGCAACCATAACAGTGCAAGGTTGCAAATGTACTTCAATAGGGAAATTAAAAATAAAGGTGTTAGAGTGATCCTAATAGCCCTAGAGGGTGAGAAGCTACCTTTAGGAAAGAAGCTAAGGTACAAAGCTACAAGTAATGAAGCCTGCATTTTCAGGTTAAAGGCCCTACTAACTATGGAGGTAAGATTTGTAGAGGTATTTGAGACTCATCCTCAGTATTCTATTAGGTGTAAGGTGAATGGTCCATAAAGGAAGAGGGACTATTGCCTTACATATGGTGTTTGAAGGCTTTAAGAAATCAATTTAAGTATTTACCTTTGTGTATGTACCTAGAGAATAAAACAAGTTAGCTTATGCCTTATCCACTTTGGTATTAATGTGGGATGAATGAAACCTGTAATGATCTTTAGTTCTAACAAGCCATACTTCAAAGTTGAGCAAGTAATGTATATTGAGGTGGATGATAAAAAGCTTTGATACTATGATGTTGAGAACTACTTAAAAAAGTTAGCATTCCCAAAAGAGACTACTGAAAAGGACCAAAGAATGATTTGTAAGTTGTCTACTTAGTTCATTAGCATAAGTGGGGTCTTGTATAAGTGATAACCTAATGGTATTCAGTTGATGTGCTTAAGTGAGAAAAAACTAAGTAGGTTATGGAATAGGTATGTATAGGTGTATGTGGAGATCACATGAATGATTTAGATTTAGCAAAGAATATCATATGTCAATGGTCTTTTTAGCTTATAAGGGATATAGAATACTCTAAGTATGGAAGGAACGTCAATTGTGCCAATAGTATGCAAACTTAAGGCACTTGCAAGTTTTTGAACTATGCAACCTTTCATCACCTTAGCCATTTATTGTATAGGGCATAAACCTCATAGGTATGATCCATCTACTAGCATCAAATGGATACAAATTAATCATAGTGGCCATAGACTACTTCACAAAGTCGGTAAAGGTAGAATCCTTCATGAAGGTAGATGTTAGGAATATGGCCAAGTTCATTGAGAATAATTCGATACGTAAGTATAAACTACCCCATCACATAGTGTTGGATAACGGGATGCAGTTTTAGGTTGAGACCAAGTAGATGCTTAGGAAGTACGCGGTTAAACATGTATTTACCCTATCGACCTCAAGCAAATAGGGTGGTTGAAGCAGCTAACAAGAATGTAAAAAGGATCCTAGCTAAGATAGATTGAAACTTAAAAGAATTATGATGATAAGCTACATTTTAAGCGGATCCTAAAGATATTGTAAGGACCCAATCATGACCCTAAGCGAATTATGGTTAATTAATTAGGACTATCATTAATTAAGGCAAAATTGGATTATTTTGCAATTATCAAGGTTAAGTCCCAAGAGGGGTATTTTGGTAATTTCAACATATAATTATATAAGCTAAGTTAAATTATAATTAAAGAAAAGAATATAATTGAAGTGAATTAGAAATTCTTGGTGGTTTATTTGTGTATAAGGGTATAGTGGGAATTTTCTTTAGTGAGATATTGATTCCACTCAATAAATTAGGGTTTTTTGGTAGAGATGGGGATCATTATTTTGGAAGATCTCTCTCTCTCTCTCTATGGTTGCAGTTTGGTGCAGAATAGATCTAGGGTTTGTGAGTTAGCATCAAAGGTAATGTTTTTCCTTGAAAATCTCTTCCTTCTCTTCTTTTTAATTCATGATTTTGATGATGAGGGATTACAAGATCATGTTGTTGTCACCATGTGTAAGGAGAAGAGAGAAGTAAACAAATCAAGTGAAAGAGAAGAAGGAATCATGAGTAAAGGAGTTAGATTTGAATCTTCATTAAGGTATGGGACTATTATGTTGATTTTATGTATGGAAGGATGGTTTTGATAGTTTTAAATGTACCTATAGAAATTTAGGGTTATGTTTTTTGGGTTTTCATCTGGAGTTAAGGTGAGTTTTGAAGAACAGAGAATAGATATATTTTCCCTATGAGTGTCATTGCCGAGACATGAAGTTCTTTATGAGTTATATATTTTTATCCGACTCGTGAAGCTTTTCACAAGTCGTGAAATGTGGCCTTCTTGCTTCACTCGTGAAGATCTTCATGAGTCGTGAAATGTACCCTTTTTTTCTTCACTCGTGAGCCCCTTCACGAGTCATGAAAGTTAGCCATTTTTCTTCACTCATAAACCTCTTCACGAGTCATAAACCTTGCCCATTTTTCTTTACTCATGAACTTCTTCACGGTCGTGAACCTCATCCCTTTTCTTCACTCATGAAACCCCTTCACGAGTCAAACATTTCTTCACGACCAATAGACCTATATGGACTGTTTTGCTTATAAGTTGAGTTAGAGAACTCCAAATTAATTGATTCTTGTTTTGTTAGAAACTATACTTCCATACCTATATTTCATATGATGAAATAAAGACATAAATATATTTTTAAATAGGCCATATTTCAGCTTGAATTCACGAATAGCTTGCTACCCAATCACTAGGAGTAGCCTTCAGTATTTTGTAAATATCTAAAAATATAGAAATGATATAAAGATGGTTTTTGATGTTTTAGAAAATAGAAACATAATGAAACAAGTTTTTAGAAGACAATTTTGGCTGGAAATTCCATTTTATAAGTCAAAAACTTCTTAGACTTTGAACTCAGAAAACTGCCTATGACTGTTCATGACTCGTGACTCCTATCACGATTCGTGACATGTGCGACTCATGAACAAATGAAAGAGTCATGAATCTTGCTCCCTTTCATGAGTAGTGACACCCTTCATGACTCGTGATACTTCCATACTTCACCCAAATATGATTTTTAATCCCTTTTGTGTCACCAAAGTTGGTCTAAAACCTTTTTAAGTAACTTCAAAGCATTTTAAGCATAAAATAAGGATAAGATGTGACACTAAAGATGATTAAATGAAACATTATATTAGAATAAAGTTATTAAATGAATTCTAACATTAGAATACATGAAAATGATTATTTGAATTTGATGGTATTATAATGATTATACACGTGTGTTTTGGCTTTCCCAAAAATATTACACATTGATGTTTCGCTACAATGATATGAGAACACTATGATATGACCTAGGGATAATAAGAGTATAGTTGCAAGGTTGCTTGTCCAAGTTAAAGGAAGTGGGACATCATAGCTTATGTTAAATTATGAAACCGTAAAAGCCTGATTACACTCAGAGTCACTAGAAGAATTAATGATTAGCAGTAATGGGTAATCACCTGCTCACCTATTTGCTCATGCCTATAATATATTACGATTACCACATGAGCATCCGTAGTGTGCTAATGACTAAGATGAAATAAGCTCACATAATTGACTTAGGTATAAAATACAAGTAAGAGGATTGAACTATTTATATGATTATGTTAAAGTATATAACTTGTTGTTTATAATTTGATAGACCATCAAAGTGAATCAAGGAGCTAAATATGAACAAATGTTGACCTTTAAATTGTAAGAGAACCTACATATATTACTACTGTATAGATCATAAATGCAGGAGTATTGCTTTAAATAATTATGTTTGATGTGAGTTATAATAATATGGGAAAACTGCTCGTGGCAAATGGTAACAAGGTACTTCATTTGCAAATACCAATGAGTTATGTAATTCAATATTTTACAATTGATGTTACCATGCTATGATGAGTAATTTGACTCATTATGTGATCATATATGAGTTTCTATAGGGTATGTACTGCTATGATTCAAGTTGTCTTTATGTGCACACATGTATATATGGACATGCATAGAATACTATGAAGATTTTTAGTTGCAAGAACTATATGAACTGTACTTCCATAATCTCCTCATTGGCCTCACGATTAATATCAAGTATGATGAGATGGATCAATGAAAGTAATCGTGTATTGTGTTTGCATTATTATGTAATCCATTATGACATGTATGAATGATATTGATGTAAACATGTGTGACATGACTTGCATCCATGTGTAATGGAGCCTAAAACTCAATATTGATGTATGATAAGAATGATATGAATTCTTTATGAATTGTGGCTTGAAGCCAAATTATGTATTAAGTAACAAAGAATATGATGAATCAAAGTTGTTATTAAAGGGCTAAGCTTGTGGGTCTTAGTTCAGTTGTGGATTAGATAGGCATGCCTAGAGGGATACAGTCACAGCTGTCATAGTTGACCCCGTTTGGGTCTTGTTCCTTACTGGAACCATCGTTCGGCCCTTTTGGGTCAATAGTTTGTTCCTTGCTAGAACCATTTTTTGATCTCGTTTGGGTCTATTATTTGGTATCTCCAGATATCCATAGTTTGATACCTTCGGGTATCCATTTCTCCTATTATCCACCTTTTGAACTAGTACTTAGGTAGGCTATTAAGGATGATAAAATATACCCAAGATAAAGTAAAACATGCATTGATTGTTCTATTTATTTGATGTAAGGATGAGGAAGGACTTACTGTTTGATTGTCTTAAATTCTTTTGACTATAAACTGTTTTATGAAATGAAATGTCATGCTTTATAATACATGATTGAAATGTCTCATTTCAATTAGGGAAGATTCCTGTATGAGAACGGGTATGAGATAATTCCATCAATGGGATTCCACAAAGATTATATGAATCCTAAAGCATACACCATTGTACTAGAAGTTATATGAACTATAACATGTGTATTAAGTTTCATGTACTCTGTTTATAAAATGCATACATGTGACATTGAGACTTTTTCTTATAATCTTGATATGTAATGCATGTTCTTTATGATCACCTGCCAGTCTGTTTATTTATATATAAATGTTTACACATATGTAGACATAATGATAACATTCAGTTAACCAAGTGCAATGCATGACATAAATGATGCTTGTAAGAGAATCATGTTACCATGCTAAGATAAAATGAAGGATATAAAGTTTGTGAATCTCATATGAGAATTGTATGATATATGTGAAGTAATTATTCCTACCAGGACTACTTGTAGATGCTATATGAATTAAATATGCCTTTATATTATGAATTAATGCCGTATGCCTATCTTAGGTGACCATGTGATTTAATGTAATAAGTGGAACTCTTATACCATTAATAACCATGGTGTCCAGCCTCTTGATTAAAAGGATTATAAGAAGGTTTGCACGCACATATGCATAATGATAACATCGGCTTAATTAAATGTAACGTATGATATAAATTGGTGTTGTAAAAGGTTTAAGTTACCATGTTAAGATAATATTAAGGAGCACATATGCATGAAATAGGAGTGAGACTTGAGTTATTATAAGAAGAAGGCATGTTTAACAATAAGAAAAGGGTAAGATAATGGCGATAGTGATGAATGGCTAAGCTTTTAGGAAATGAGAAGAGTTTCATAACACGTTAAATTAGTGTAAACATGATATCTATTAGTAAGGTCGAAGTCTCTCCTAAGAATGTTATTTATGGAATGAAGAATATAATAGACTCATATGTTATCCTGTATGATTGTGAAGGTTCTATACATTTATGGGATGTAAAGAGGTAAGAGGTTATAATTATATATATATAAAGTTTTGTTCCCCACTAAGCTTTATAGCTTAGCATGGGTTTGTTTATCCGTGTAGGTTTAAAGAGAAACGCTAGAGGATCGGGCAAGAAGCAGTTGCCTTGAGGATTTCAAGCTGCTTGAAGGCCTTTTATGTTATGATTAATTATCCATAAGTTTGATTTATTCATTTGTTCCATGTAATCATGGCCTATTTTATTATTATTATTAGTATTTATGCTTGATCTCTATTAGGTATGATTGATGATTATCCATGGTTCATGAATTAGGGCGTTATAGTTAGTGGTATTAGAGCCCATGTTGAGTATTTTTTGGGCAATAAGGAATTAATGAATTGTTCTGGAAGATTAAGATTATATTGGTCTAGACCATGGTGTTATAGCTATTGTCATACATTATGATGATTATGATAGGTATTTGACCTATGATTGATATATATTGGACCATTAGCAAGATTTTGGCATAGATTGTGAGATGATATCTAAGGAATTGTCAATATCTCTCACCTCCCGGTATTGGAAGTGTTTAAAAGCCTTGATGTTCTATGATTGAGGTATAGCATAAGATTGATTATAAGTATGTCTAGATTATTTATTATGATGTTCGAGGAAAAGTTCATATGACTAGAAGAGAACTTAATATTTGTCATAGATGATGATGCAAGATGTAAAGGTTATTAAGATACTCAAGATAAGAAATACAATGAGCATAAGAGTATCTGGAAATCGAAGAAAGATACGTTTGATTATAGATTATTAGTTTATTATGCATATATAGAATGCTTATGGTTATAGTTACTTATAGCTAAAGCACAGTTAAGAAATTCTAGCAATAAAGATAGGATTACCAGTTTTGAATTTCGAGGACAAAATTCTTTTAAGGAGAAGTGATTTGCAAGGACCCAATCATGACCCTAAGCGGATTATGGTTAATTAATGAGGACTATCATTAATTAAGGCAAAATTGAATTATTTTGCAATTATCAAGGTTAAGTCCCAAGGGGGGTATTTTGATAATTTTAGCATGTAATTATATGAGCTAAGTTAAATTATAATTAAAGGAAATAATATAATTTAAGTGAATTAGAAAGTCTTGGGGGTTTATTTGTGTATAAGGGTATAGTGGGAATTTTCCTTGGTTCCACTCAATAAATTAGGGTTTTTGTGAGAGATGGGGATCATTATTTTGAAAGATCTCTCTCTCTCTCTCTCTCTCTCTATGGTTATGGTTTGGTGGAGAATGGAGCTAGGGTTTGTGAGTTAGCATCAAAGGTAATGTTTTCCTTTGAAAATCTCTTCATTCTCTTCTTTTTAATTCATGATTTTGATGAAGAGGGATTACAAGATCATGTTGTTGTCACCATGTGTAAGGAGAAGAGAGAAGCAAACAAATCAAGTGAATGAGAAGAAGGAATTATGAGTAAAGAAGTTATATTTGAAGCTTCATTAAGGTATGGGACTATTATGTTGATTTTATGTATGGAAGGATGGTTTTGATAGTTGTAAATGGACCTATAGAAATTTAGAGTTATGTTTTTTGGGTTTTCATCAGGAGTTAAGGTGACTTTTGAAAAACAAAGAACAAATGTATTTTCCCTATGAGTGTCATTGCGGAGTCATAAAGCTCTTCACCAGTCGTGAAATGTGGCCTTCTTGCTTCACTCGTGAAGCCCTTCATGAGTTGTGAAATGTAGCCCTTTTTCTTCACTCGTGAGCCCCTTCACGAGTCATGAAAGTTAGCCATTTTTCTTCACTCGTGAACCTCTTCATGTAAGGACCCAAAATAGGCCCTAGTAGAATTTAAGGGCAATTACATATTATTAAATTCTATTGAGCATTATTGGATGAATTATTAAGAGTGAAGATATTGATTGGGGAAAAAATGTTATCAACTTATCCTTAATTATGTGATAAATGTGTAAATTATATGGTATGAATTTTATAAGGTAATAAAATATTTAATTACATTGGTTTAATAATATTCAAGGTTATAATTAGAGTATGAAGTATTAATTTAGGGGTCAATTTATAAATATGGCATTTTAAGGGTCAAATGTGAATAAATGAATAGTTGAGAGGTCAATTTATCAAAGGGATTAAATGGAGAGGTTGATTTAAAGGATAGATTAAAAGAAGGGGTCAAACTATAGCATGCAAAAAGGTGTGTGATAGTTGTGTGACATGCAAATTCTTAAAGGACCAAGAAGGATATTTACCATGGCACTATATATAAAGGTTAAAATTGGAGAGAGAGGTGTGTGTCGGCAATTGAGAGTTAAAAACCAGAAATTCTTTATTCCTATTCTCTCATTTTCTTTGAAATCATTCAAGCAACTAAGTGATGATTTATGATGGTTAAGTAAAGCCAACTAAGTGTACAACTTTAAGGTAAATAATCTTTATTGAATTTCATCTTCTTCTTCTCCTTCTTCTTTTCATTTTGTTAAGATAATGGTAGAGTAAAGTGCTAGAAGTTAAGTTAATGAATGATGATGTTGGTTGTAAAGGAGAGGAGGAGGGTAGAAACAAGGAAAAGTAGTTACAAAGAGTAGAGAGCAAGGAGAATTTAAAGAAGATTTGAGTTGCATGTCCAGGTTTAGGAACTTATTCTTCAAGTATGTGTGTGGATATCAATTTTTATGCTTGGATTACTTAATTTTGATGGTAATTTATTATTTTATTTAGGGTTAATGAGAGATTGAAATAGGAAAATCGTGTTTTTGAATGTTGAGGAAAAACTGGGTGTGGTTCTTGTGAACCAGCCTGCTTGTTTTGTCCATATCTGGAGTTGTAGACCTCGGATTGAGGTGATTCAAAATTCTGGGTAAACTAGATTCAATTATCTAAAATTAATTAGAAGAAGTTGTGGCTTGATTCTGTTGTTAAGGAACTCATAAAATTCGTACAATTCAACTATTTGTGTGTATAGGCAGTTTTGAACAGTTACCAATGTTTTAACCATAACTCCTTGTATTTAAGTCATAATTGAGTGAAGTTTGATTATATTTAAACTTTATATAATGATAAAAAACTTTGTAGAAGATACCTAAGGCTAAATATGTTTGTATGCTATCAAAATATTCACTTGAAATTGTTGTGACCTGTTAATCTCGGTTCTGGAACAGATTGTAGAAAATATGATATATCTCCTTGTATAGTGAACAAAATACCATGAGGTTAAATTACGGGAAAAATATACTTCTAAACCTATACTTTTCATGAAGAAATTAAAGCCTAAATCTTTCCTTAAGCTTGTCCAATTTTAGCTTAATTTCAGACCTATACACAACATTGTTAATATGAACAGTAATTAATAAAGTGTAAAATCAGTTTTACATGTGTTTTATTTTGCATGAATATGATGATATTGATTGTGTTATTATAATATTTGGTTTATGTAAGAGATCAATCGAAAGCATGCAAATCAAAGTTGAAAGAAGAAAAGTTAATGAATTTGAAATTCTGGGTTAAGTTTCTATGAACCAGTTTTGGAATTTTGTGGATATCTCGAGTTTTATAGCTCCAATTTGGGATATTTCAATTGATAATTAAACTTTACGACATGGATTCATAGTTTTGTATCAGAAACCTAAATGTGATTCTATCCCTAAGTATTTTTTATTTTTATTTGAAATTCATAGTGAGATGTTGTCTAGTTATAGAGAGCAGGTTCCAGTATTTTTGAAATAATCTTTGATAGAGAAGTCTAAATCCTATAAGAAAAATATTGGAAAAAACAGACTTATAGGAGAACAATTTTTGTGGAGGATGGTTGGCTTAAATCTGTACAAATTTTCTTCTATGAATTTTCTAATTAGTAACTAAAACTGATTTTGTTATTGTGAACTGCTGTCTAGTGTTAACGAATAGCTTGTAGTATTTTTATTATCACTCATGATAGAAAACTCAAAATGCTATGGGACAAAATTCTAGTTAAAATAGACTTATATGAGTACAACTCTTATGAATAAATGTTAGTTCAATTCTGTACTTATTTTGTTCCACGAATTTTTCAATATGGTCACACAAACTGTTTTAAAAAAAATGCACTCTTGGACAGTATGTAATGTTTGGTTATAACTCCTAATTTAATTGTCCTATTTGACTGGTATTTGAAGCATGAGAAACTAGTGATATAAAAGATTATTATTTAAAAGTCCAATTTGGTTAATTCAGCCATTTAGCATGTCAAAATTAAAATGTTAAACAGAACTGAAAATCTGTCTATCTTATTCACTATAACTTAATTCTTTGATGTATAAATGTACCACATGTAATAATAATAATATGATATTTTATAGTAATTTGATCATAAAATGATGACATTGCTGGTTGTATAATTATAGGTAATAATAGTGGCATTGTAAATTTATACATGACTATGGTGTTAGATAATATATGTATACGACAAAAAGGTACGATAATATTATAAACTAAAGATATAAGTGTATAAAAGTTTAGGAAATATAGTATGCAACAAGACCATGAACTAGCATATGGATAATTACTTATTTTAATGAATATGATTATGCCTATACGCTTATGTCTACTGAATAATATGTTAAGGTAAATGATTACAGTATTATATAATTACAGTTGCTTGATTTGATACCTGAGTGTGATTGTGTGTGTGTGTATATATATATATATATAGTCATACATGTATGTACGCATATAGGTTAACATGTTGTGAACATGATTATACACATCATTGATTAAAGGAACCCAATAGAGCATGATGTTATGTATCATCATATTACATATGTAAAATAGCTACTTGATTTGAAGGGAACACAAGTACAAAATAGTAACACTTAATTGTGCTCAAGATAACATGTTTATAGAAAATTTATACATTTCTATCTATGACACCATGCTCGTATATATACATGAATATATATGTATGAATATCAATATGTATATGATGAGAAAAGAGCAAAGTACAGAATAGCAATACCGAATTGTGCATATGATCATATATTTACAGAAAGCTATACATGAGCATGTATATGATTACCTTGTACATAGTTATATAAGAGTATATATGTATATGAATGAATAAAGAAAAGATAACGTAAAGAGATTTTACTGCCTGCGTTGAGTCTAGGAATTGGATAGATAGGCATGCCCATAAGGGTACCTTGCAGCTGCGATAGTTTCAACCGCATTTGGGTTGTAGTCAACCCCATTTGGGTGATTAAACAGACTTGGTCCCGTTTGGATCAGTGGTGCCTTCGGGTGACCTATTATCTCTTTGGTGCCTTCAGGTGACCTATTATCTCCTTGGTGCCTTCGGGTGACCTAGTACCTTTGGGTACCACCGTATAACCCATTATCCACCTCTTTAGAGTAGTGTAGGCTTCATACCAACGTTAAGAAAACTTGATTTAAAGTTTTATAAAGCATGACAATTCCTAAATTGACTTCATAATATATATATATATATATTACATATGAAATTCCTTTTCATCACATATGGAAATTATGATATTAAAAGAGTTTACAATATACACTTGTGCACAATTATTGCATATAAAAATTTATGTACAGAGTTATATGAATAAACTAGTACATTACTAATATCTAGCTAAATGATTTGTATGATACATCATATATGCAAGCTATGAAAATGTATTTCCAATATAAATGTTTTCTTTATAATGGAATATAAGAATTATGTTTAGGTATTCATGTTTGTGACAGCCTTTCAATTAATACATTGGGTTATGTGTTTTTCTTATAACTACTCGTTCCTACTTTCTATTGGGAAATGATGTACAATGTCTTGTATGCAAATATAAAATATTTACGGATCTATAAGTGATAAACTCAATATGATATTGGTATTTGAGATGGAAGTAAGTTAGTAATTCAATGTATGCATTCGTACAATAAATGTCATAATTACGTTTTGGATCAATAAATGAAGAACTTGCTTAGTACTAATGCTCTATCTTTCTCATAAAGATATATATATATATTCTTGTTGAACATATGCTTAAATTTGAATATGTTTATTCCTAAAATATGTCAAGGTGTGTGGTATGAGGACTCTTGTTCATTTCTTTTATTGAACTAGTATATTTTACATTTAAGCAAAAGGTATGTTAGTAGTTCATGATGTATGCTTGCTGGCGACCATTGCGAGTGGTCATTTGTCATATTTGTGTTCCCCACTAAACTTTATAGCTTAGCACAGGTTCTTCATCCATATAGGTTGTGAGGATAGGACTTTCTCCCTGGACTAATATCTGTAGCAGGTTGGCCAACACAACTCTTAGAAGATTGATAATAGAGTCTTCTTTTTGTCCTTATATTTTGTAGTTATGGAAACTTTAATTATGTTGGAAAATTTGTAATTACTATAGATGTTTTGTATATGTAATATTTGATGAAAATGAGATGCACCTATAAGTAAAGCTTCTAATAGTTAACTTTTAGATATCTGTTTAGTAGAATAACAGATGTAACGTTATGATAAGCATGCTTAATTAATACTAAATAAAGTGATATGTACAGATTATAGGATAAGGGTGCTACACCTCACGAGTCGTGAACCATGCCCATTTTTCTTCACTCATGAACTTCTTCACGAGTCATGAACCTCATCCCTTTTCTTCACTCGTGAAACCCCTTCACGAGTCAAACGTTTCTTCATGACCAACAAACCTACTTGGACTGTTTTGCTTATAAGTTGAGCTAGAGAACTCCAAATTGAATTATTCTTGTTGCGTTGGAAACTAGACTTCCATACAAATATTTCATATGAGAAATCAAGTCCGAAATCCGTTTTTAAATAGGCCATATTTCAGCTTGAATTAATGAACAGTTTGCTGCCCAGTCACTAGGAGCAACCCTCAGTGTTTTGTAAATATCTGAAAATATATAAATTATATCAAGATGTTTTTTTATGTTTTAGAAACTAGAAACATTTTTGCTAGAAATGCCATTTTATAAGTCAAAATTTGCTTAGAAGTCAAACTCAAAAAACTACCTATGATTATTCATGACTTGTGACTCCTATCATGACTCGTGACATGTGTGACTCATGAATAAATGCAAGAGTCATGAATTTTTCTCCCTTTCAAGAGTAGTGACACCCCTCATGACTAGTGATACTTCCCTACTTCACCCAAATATGATTTTTAATCCCTTTTGTGACACCAAAGTTGGTCTAAAACCTTTTTAAGTAACTTCAAAGCATTTTAAGCATAAAATAAGGATAAGATGTGACACTAAACATGATTAAATGAAACATTATAAGAGAATAAAGTTAGTAAATTAATAATAACATTAGAATACATGAAAATGATAATTTGAATTTGATGGAATTATAATGATTATACACATATGTTTTGGCTTTTCCCAAAAATATTGCACATTGATATTCCGCTACAATTATATAAGAACACTATGATATAACCTATAGATAATAAGAGTATAGTTGCAAGGTTGCTTGTCCAAGTCAAAGGAAGTGGGACATCATAGCTTATGTTAAATTATGAAACCGTAAAAGCCTGATTACACTCTGAGTCACAAGAAGAATTAATGATTAGTAGTAATGGGTAATAACCTGCTCACCTATTCGCTCATACCTATAATATATTACGATTACCACATGAGCATCCATAGTGTGCTAACGACTAAGATGAAATAAGCTCACATAATCAACCTGGATATAAAATACAAGTAAGAGGATTGAACTATTTATATGATTATGTTAAAGTATATAACTTGTTATCTATAATCTGAAAGACCATTGAAGTGAATCAAGGAACTAAATATGAACAAGTGTTAACCTTTAAATTTTAAGAGAACCTACGCATATTACTACTGTATGGATCATAAATGCATAAGTATTGCTTTAAATAATTATGTTTGATGTGAGTTATAATAATATGGGAAAACTGCTCGTGGCAAATGGTAACAAGGTACATCATTTACAAATACCAATGAGTTATGTAATTCAATGTTTTACAATTGATGCTAACATGCTATGATGAGTAATTTGACTCATTATGTGATCATATATGAGTATTTATAGGGTATGTACTGCTATGATTCAAGTTGCCTTTATATGCACACATGTATATATGGACATGCATATAATACTATGAAGATTTTTAGTTGCAAGAACTATATGAACTATACTTATATAATCACCTCATTAGCCTCACGATTAATATCAAGTATGATGAGATGGATCAATGAAAGTAATAGTGTATTGTGTTTGCATTATTATGTAATTCATTACAACATGTATGAATGATATTGACATAAACATGTGATGACATGACTTGCATCCATGTGTAATGGAGCCCAAAACTCAACATTGATGTATGATAAGAATGATATGCATTCTTTATGAATTCTTGTTTGAAGCCAAATGATGTATTAAGTAACAAAGAATATGATGAATCAAAGCTGTTATTAAAGGGTTAAGCCTGCGGGTCTTAGTTCAGTTATGGATTAGATGGGCATGCCTAGAGGGATACAGTCTCAGCTGCCATAGTTGACCCTATTTGGGTCTTGTTCCTTGCTGGAACCATCATTCGGCCCTTTTGGGTCCATAGTTTGTTACTTGCTAGAACAATTGTTTGAGCCCATTTGGGTCCATTGTTTGGTATCTCTAGATATCTATAGTTTGATACCTT
Source organism: Excoecaria agallocha (assembly GCA_037975025.1). Lineage (NCBI taxonomy): Eukaryota > Viridiplantae > Streptophyta > Magnoliopsida > Malpighiales > Euphorbiaceae > Excoecaria > Excoecaria agallocha. Next base: position 14,613,541 of record CM075813.1, on the reverse strand, counting down.
TAGGTATCTATTGCTCCCGTTATCCACCTTTTGAACTAGTACTTAGGTAGGCTATTATAGATGATAAAATATACCCAAGATAATATAAAACATGCATTGATTATTCTATTTATGTGATGTAAGCATGAAGAATGACTTAGTGTTTGATTGTCTTAAAGTCTTTTGACTATAGACTATTTTATGAAATCAAATGTCATGCTTTATAATACATGATTGAAATGTCTCATTTCAATTAAGGATGATTCCCGTATGAGAACCGGTATGAGATGATTCCACTGATGGGATTCCACATAGATTATATGAATCCTAAAGCATACACCATTGTACTAGAAGTTATATGAACTATAACATGTGCATTAAGTTTCATGTACTCTGTTTATAGAATGCATACATGTGACATTGAGACTTTGTCTTATAATCTTGATATGTAAGGCTTGTTCTTTATGATCACCCACCACTCTTTTAGTCTATTTATTTATATATAAAATTTTACACACATGTAGACATAATGATAACATTCAGTTAACTAAGTACAATGCATGACATAAATGATGCTTGTAAGAGAATTAGGTTACCATGTTAAGATAACATGAAGGATATAAACTTTGTGAATCTCATATGATAATTATATGATATATGTGAAGTAATTATGCCTACCAAAACTACTTGTAGATGCTATATGAATTAAATACACCTTTATATTATTAATTAATGTCAAATGCTTGTCTTAGGTGACCATGTGATTTATTGTAATAAGTGGAACTCTTATACCATTAATAACCATGGTGTCTAGCCTCTTGATTAAAAGGATTATAAGAAGGTTTGCACGCACATATGCATAATGATAACATCGGCCTGACTAAATGTAACATATGATATAAATTGGTGTTGTAAGAGGTTTAAGTTACCATGTTAAGATAATATTAAGGAGCACATATGTATGAAATATGAGTGAGAATTGAGTTATTATAAGAAGAAAGCATGTTTAACAATAAGAAAAGGGTAAGATAATGGCGATAGTGATGAATGGCTAAGCTTTTAGGAAATGAGAAGAGTTTCATAACACGTTAAATTAGTGTAAACATGATATCCATTAGTAAGGTCAAAGTCTCTCCTAAGAATGTCATTTATGGAATGAAGAATATAATAGACTCATATGTTATCCTGTGTGATTGTGAGGGTTCTATACATGTATGGGATGTAAAGTGGTAAGAGGTTATAATTATATATAGATAAAGTTTTGTTCCCGACTAAGCTTTATAGCTTAGCATGGGTTTGTTTATCGGTGTAGGTCTCAAGAGAAATGCCAGAGGATCGGGCAAGATGCAGTTGCCTTGAGGATTTCAAGATGTTTGAAGGCCTTTTATGTTATGATTAATTATCCATAAGTTTGATTTATTCATTTATGGCATGTAATCATGGCCTGTGTTATTATTATTATTATTAGTGTTTATGCCTGACTCGATTAGGTATGATTGATGATTATCAATGGTTAAGGAATTAGGGTGTTACAGATGTAGGATGATAGCTAGAACTTCAATAGGAGCCACTTCATTCCCTTTAGTTTATGGAACAGAGGTTATACTGCTAATAGAGATTGGGAATTAGTCTTTAAGGGTCGTTATAGAGGCTAAGTTACTAGAGATAGAATGCACTAGATAGAGGTTGCTCTAGGTTAACTTGTTAATGGAGATAAGATGCAAGCCTACTACAACAAATAGATCTACCATAAGAGACTAGCTCATTTATTTGGGAAAAAATTCATGAAGCATCCTTAAAGAAGGTTCAATCTAGTGTTCACCAAATAAGGCCAGGAATTTCAAACATCCGGGGTAAGTTTAAACCTACTTGGGAAGGACTTTTTATGCTAAAAAGGTTAATATATAAGGGAGCTACAATTTTAACTCACATTGATAACAATGAATTTAGAGAACCAATTATTGATGATAGGTTGAAAAGGTTCCATGGCTAGACTCAAAGAGAAAAAGAAGAGAATAAAAGCTTTGATGATCAAAAAATTGAAAAAATGGTAGCCTTGCTTAAATTACATGCATATTAGGTGAAAATCAAAAAAAGGCATCATGAGTAAAAATTAAAGGCTGAGAGAAAATGATCAATTAAGAAAACTTTAGAGGGCTAGTTAATGATAGGAGTTCCAGTGCTTTTAAGATTGCATTTTGTGATTAGATAACTTATTTTTTTTAGTTAATGTTAACTTATGATTTCATTCCAAAAGATTTTTAATGTATTCAAAAGTGATTTCTTTTTTAATGCTCAAACTTTAATGTTCTTGCAAAAACAAAAAGCATATTCTCTAATTGAATCTAATCTAATGTTAATAATCTTCCTCTCTCCCTCTAGATGCCTAAGTTGATGTATCCTAATGTTGACCACTTGATTGGTAACCAATCGTATATAGTCAATGGAATTAGAAACATTGCAAGTATTAATCTCAAGTATAGCAATCTTCATAAGAAGTTGAGCCCAAATCTACTTATAGTACTTGGTACGATGGTAATAGAAAGTATAGCTCAACAGAAGGCTAAAAGGCACCGACAATGTTTTGTCATTCTTCGTATTGATAAGCATAGTGGGAAAAAATATAAAAGGTAGCTCAATGTAGTCCATGCAAGAGAATGCATTCGAAGGGTCTATCTGGAATCACAAAAGTAATGGATAGCTAAAGACACCTAGAGCTAATGTAACCATCCACCATAGTAGCCACCTAGATACCCTCCTCATAAGGCGAATGAAAGTCATATAGCCTCTACCTAAAGATATAGTGCCTTAGAGGATACATGCCTATAGCTAGGGATAGAGGCTCCATTAATAATTTTAAATTCTCTTGCAGCTAAACCAGAAAAAAATTGATGGAGTGAGTTAGGTTTATCTCAGGTAAAAATAAGGTAAGAAAGTATGAGAAAAATAAGAAAGGATATATTTTCTAATAAGAAAAGCTTGTGAAAAAACCTATAAAGGGTGCACTATCTTCAAAAATTATGATGCTACTAGTAAGGCGAGCAATAGGATCAGCATGTATAGCTTCTATACCAAGAAACAATCTTTTCCAAAATTAAGTGAAATGGAGTATTCCCTCCATGCATGCCATCCATGACACTAACAACCCATAATCTCTAGCCAAACCATTTGAGGATGCTATCAAACTCCAGGTACAACAACATAGAAGAATGACACCAGTCTTAACTGTGGGCACATCAGAGAAATCATCCAAAATATTGATCAGCCCCTCTAAAATAAGGTATTTCCCTAGGAAACTCATGAGGAGAATGAAAGTCATATAGCCTCTACCTAAAGATATAGTGCCTTAGAGGATACATGCCTATAGCTAGGGGATAGAGGCTCCATAAATAATTTTAAATTCTTTTGCAGCTAAACAAGAAAAAAAAAAAGGTTCATGGAGTGAGTTAGGTTTATCTCAGGTAAAAAAAGGTAAGAAAGTATGAGAAAATATGAAAGGATATATTTTCTAATAAGAAAAGCTTGTTTGAAAACCCATAAAGGGCACACTATCTTCAAAAATAATGATGCTACTAGTAAGGCAAGCAATAGGATCAGCATGTATAGCATCTAGACCAAGAAACGCAAGTAATAGGATCAGCATGTATAACATCTAGACCAAGAAACAATCATTTCCAAAACTAAGGGAAATAGAGTATGCCCTCCAAGCATGCCATCCTTGACACTAACAACCCATAATCTCTAGCCAAGCCATTTGAGGATGCTATCAAACTTCGGGTACAACAACATAGAAGAATGACACCAATCTTAAATGTGGGCACATCAGAGAAATCATCCAAAATATTGATTAGCCCCTCCAAGAAAAAGGTCTTTCCCTAGGAAATTAACCCAGTGGCCTTAGAAGGATGAAAACCTAAAGCTCTTTTCACTTCCCTTGGGTAGTCAAGAATACACTAGGGTAAAAAGGGGAGAGTGCTTGTTGAAAACCTTATGCCAATGATCTAAGTAAATTCCTCTACTAGGGGGTATAACTCCAGATTAGTGAACCTAAGCTTGTAGAACCTTAATCCCATTACCAAATGGCAAAAAAATAAAGGTCCTATCTATCTTTACTCTCCTTCTTACCACCATGTAATCCGGCACCAAGAGTAGTGGCTAATTTTTCTCCAACCCCAACGGCACTCAAGAAAGCCTTATATAACCAAAATAAATATTTAAAGAAAATATAGACACATAAAGATGAAAATAGAATGTTAGTCTTCTATTACTTTTCTTGGTCTAAAGAAGTAGAATGTTAGTAATTACTAGTATAATTTAGAAGAAAAAACCAAAAATGAGTAGAGTATGTTCATAAATTTTACAAAAAAAATGTTCATAACTTAGTTATAGTTAAATTTAAATTAATAAGGAACATTACTTTTAGGTTATAAATATTTTCTATGTTGTTAATCAATGCATTAATGCATGAGAGAACATGCAACCAAGTATATGCTGGCAAAGCACATTGTGCTCCTTCATATGTTCTTCATACAAAATAACATCTAACACCTGATATAAGAAAAAGGTTGATTATTTCATAAAATTAGAAAAACTTGCATTGGATGCAACATAAAAGTATAACACAAAATCATAATTTCATCAAAGTTATATAAAGATATGTAAAACATAGCAGTATATTTGATCTAGAAAATCCCATATTAATATGAGTAGAAACTAACATATATTAACTATTCTATCAAAAATGCTTAATGATATAAATATATTGACAATGAAAATATAAGGCATGCAAATGTCAAGAATTGTCATCATCGTCTAGCATTTAAAATCCCAGTTTAAGCTATGCAATTACTACATGTAATTTGTTAAAATGCAGCCTATAAATTGTTATGTTCCAAAGAATTTTAAGAGAACCAATAACTATAAGAGATACTAGTCCTGGGTGTTGCTACATATATTGTATCAAAGCTAAAATTGGCAAGGTTAGATGTGTTCATTAGGCTCTTTAGTAAGGAGAATGAAAAATGCATTATTGCAACTCAGGAAAAAAGAAAACAAAATGCTAAGTGCAGGAGTTCAAGCAAAATTCATGACAAATTAAGCCAAAATATAAAGAGATGAAATTTAATCTCTTACTGAAAATGAAAATTTTATCTATAAATTTTAGTTTTATGTATTGGTCTACCGATAAATTGTTAGTTCTTATATGCAAATTTTAATTGAATCCTTTTGAACAAAAAAAATTATAGTATTAGTAGCTTAATAAAGAAATGAGGTGGTGGTGGCTTAATAAATGTTTCGTTCTACCTAAATCAGTGTACAATTATTATACGCATAAATGAATAGGCAAATATCCATTTATTCTACCTAACTTCCTCATCCTTACTAAATTGTTAGTTTATATTATCTTTGATACAACTATAAAACCTCAAAAAATTCACTTTCCTAATTAAGTTTAGATTTCGTATCCTAACATTTGTAAGAGGTGCATTTGGTGTAAGCTAAGGAAGTGAAAGCAAACAAATAAGAGATATATGTATATCGAATGATCTATTTCTATTGATTGCATACATGGTGTATACAAACCCAAAGTGACTAGTAACACTGCAGCATGCACTTGAATCAAAGCCGAGAGGCAAATTTCCACTCAAAATAGTCTTTATCTACAAAATAAGATGAAACAAAACCCTAAAAGAACAAATCATAATCTATAGATAGAAACTAGAATAGAACCCATCAATAATTACTAAGTGTTTTTTTCTTCAACATTGATTCACACACACCAACACTTTTAATTCCTTAAAACATGAAAAAGAAAATAAAAGAATAAACTTTATCAATTTTAAAATATCAACGAAAGAACATATAAAAGGAATGCAAACAAAAAAAAATGACACCATTTTGCTAAATAAAATAAATTGGTCAAGAAATAATAGAGAGGTCAAAATAATAAAAAGAAATTATCAAAAATTTAATAGTTAATAGAAAATCTAATGACACACCAAAACAAATAAAAATTCAACACATCGAAGAGATGAAATGGTAGAAATTAGCAAGTTAAAAATGCAAAATTTAAGAGTAGTGATTCACTATCAAAGAGAGAAGGGAGAACTATAACCGATCGACGCTAGTGATGAGTCTAACAAAATTGAAGATTTTAAATCAAAAAATAAATAGAAGTAAGAAGGACTTGGTCTATCAATTCTTTTTTAACTCAGAAATCTATAAAATGGTAGGAGCGAGAGCGAGTTAAAAACACATACCAAATCTGGGAGCAGATGTCATAGATTTGGAGACAAACTAAACTAAAGACTAATAGAGGCAGATCTAGACTATATCACCTTTGGCTTAACTCTTTTTGTCGATAACTAATAGAGGCAGATTTAGAGGAGATCGTACTACTGGAGGTTGATTATAAGAAGGTACAGAAAGGGAGGGAGAGGCAGAGGGCAAGGGAAAGGGAGAGGGGAAGGGAAAAGGCAAGGGCGAGGTGAAAAAAAGAAAAATGACAAGCTCCAAATGGGGTTTGCTATAACACAAGCGGGGCTATTTATGATCCAATTGGGACCATTTCGATACTTTATGACCCAATTGAGGTCAAAATAGTACTATAGCAATATATATATATATGTATATATATGTATATATATATATGCAACCATAATCAAAATAGCATACAATACTTATTTAGGTAAGATGACATGATTTTAGATTCACAAGTTGAGTAAGATTATTCTATTTATGTCTTATCATATCATGCTTGTAAAATATAATCATAAGAATTAAGAATACATGAGAACATCATATATACATGTTAACATTGAAAAATACATAACTTTACAATTCCTTATAACTAGTTCCCATGTATCTTTATGTTTAAGACACACCATCACATATTCATATTTATTCTCACAGCAATAATAGCTAGACATACATCACATATGTATGTGTACACCCGATCTCATGTATTGCATATGCACTTGACTATCATACCTGTATGATTAATTCATCACTATAAGTTGCTTACACATTTTACTCTCATATTGGTATAATACTTTCATAGGAATTATAGTTTAAAGATAGTAAACAAATAGGTACACTATAACCTCATAGTGCAAATATAAACTCTCCATTATACAAAAACCCCATGTATTATTGTGACTGAATCGTATTATCACATGTTAAATACATAAGATCATATCGGTATAATCCATTAAACTTCTTGTTGGGAATTGATCGGTTACATACATCACATGTATAAGTGGAAATTAAAAGTTTTTAAACAATATATCTAATCTTTCCATGAATATATAATATAAATATTAATGATAATAAGAAAATCACCTTTGATTTTTGTTGAACTATTGTTTTTCCTTCTCACCGTGTTGTCACAAACCATAGTGTCCAAAATTAAACACCTTAAATTATAATCCACACTAAAGAAGGATCAAATGAATCAATTACAATAGGAACATAAGGAGGCCAAAATTCCCCTTGAAGCTAGCAAGGAGGGTGGCCTTTAGGGAAGAAAAAGAGAAGTGTTTTTTTTTCTTTTAAAAACTCTTAGCCTTAAATCCCCTTTATTTTAGATTTTATAGCTAGGTTAAAAAATCCAACTTCATAATGGGATTGGGCTGTTTAAAAATTGCTGAAAAAATATTATATAGTCTTTTGGAATTATTACTAATTCATTTGGGCTTAATTAAAATCCAATCTAAGCCTTTTCATAAAGGACCCTGCACATAACCCAGAAACTAGGCCCCTTATGCATACACTGGGCTTTAATTACCTAAATCAATTCTAAACCCAATAAAATATAATAAATAGGCTCAATAACACTTATGAAATATATTTAATTTATTTTAGTCCAAAAATTAGGCCTCTAAGGCCTTCTGTATAGGGTTCTGCGTGAAAGTCATTCTCTAGTGGTCTTCTACGCAGAAACCAACTTTATGGGCCTTTAATTATTTTTCCAATGGACCTATTAGTATTATATCAGCCCTATAACATTTATATTCCAATAATATTTAATTATGAAATACAATATTTTAAATAGGTCCATTTTGCAAAATATTTCTAAAAAGTTCTGCGAACATCTCTACTTATGCATAATTAATTAAAATCTTTAATTAATTATTTTCTTATTTATTTCTCTTCTCTCATAATAATATCAAATTATTATTACCCTCATCATTTTTCTATTTTATCATTTACTCTATATGTGTGTGACCTATTGAGTTCCTGTCCATATTGGCAATATAATGTGTAATTAAAAGTTCCATTCAAAACTCATATGATTTAAACCTCTTTAAATCATTTTATCAATCCCTTATTTATATTTATGATACAATATTATATAAGTCATGAGCGGCCTCTAGCTAAGCATCATGATTACCTAAATATAAGGAAAGTCAAGTGATTCTGACTATACCCTTTCATATAAACAGTTACTATGCAATTAATCCTTTCACCACTCTTATCTCAATTAGATTCTGAGTCTGGATTTATATCAACTCATATGAATCTAATTATATATGTTATATTAATTTAACCATTGTTACTAAAATTCCCTTTATGGATCCCTATCCACCTTGGCATATTACTCTTGCTAGAGATTCTCTGAGCAACATAATTATGGAATCATGTGAGATAACTTCCCTTAATAAATCTAGGATTGTCAATTCATCTATATTTAAGTAGGTTGTGATATACCCAAACTCCTAAATATGTTCATCTCTGGATAAAGGTAAGCAGTTATGGAGTCAAAGTATATCAGTTACTACTTAAGATAACTTTAGTGATCTCATGTCTAAGGATACTTACACCACTGCTATGAAGAGATTCCTCACTGACATAGATTTAATATCCATGTGAGGATTCTCCTTGCAGGCCTTCAATGAACTTGTTCTTCGAACAAGCATCCATATGTTAGCTTTGACCATCTCCCGTAATCACAGTTATGATAACTACTACTTGAACTACTCAATAAGCATAACATATGCTAGTATATCTGCATTAACAATGTCCTATCTTATTAATACTATGACTAGGAGTATTTAGATATTATCACATTTTCATACAATAGACATCTCACATCATAAACACTTTCATGATTTCCTTTGCACTGTGTTTATAATATATAGGATCGCTAATGAGACAATGGTTCCTTTGCTTATGCAATGGCTCTATTATTATCACAATATAAAGGAATCAAATCAATAACGCTAGGCACCACTCCTAGTTCAGATATGAACTTCTTGATCCATACTGCTTCTTTGGCTACCTCCGACGTAGCAATGTACTTAGCTTATATCGTGGAATCAACAGTTTTTTCTTATTTGGAACTCTTTTATCTAACTGCTCCTCCTTCCATTATGAACATAAAACCAGGCTGTGATTTACAATCATCTTTGTCAGATTCAAAGCTGGCATTAGTATATCAATTTACTTCTAAACTACCATCTTTATATACCAAGAATATATCCTTAGTCCTTCTCAAGTATTTAAGGATATTTTTGACAGCTGCCCAGTGCTCTTCTCTAAAATTGGATTGGAATCTGCTTGTGACACTTAAAGCAAATGTTATATCTGGATGTGTATATAACATAACATACATGATAAAACCAATTATAGATGCATATGGTGTTCTATTCAAGCTCTCTTTATCCTCTAGTATTTGCGAACACATAGACTTAGAAAGGTCTTTCCCATACACCGTGGGTATAAACCCTTTCTAATAAAGATCCATATTAAACCTCTTCAATACTTTATCTATATATGTACTTTGAGAAAGACCTAGAAACCTATTGGATCTATCTCTATAGATCCTTATTCCCAGAATATAGGATGCTTCTCCAAAGTCTTTCATGGAGAATGGCTTGGATAACCATATTTTAACTTATTGGACAAGAGAAATGTCATTTCCTATGGTCAATATGTTGTCAACATATATAACTAGAAAGACAATTACACTATCACTGATCTTTTTATACACATAAGGTTTATCTTCATTCTGTGAGAAACTAAACTCTTTGATTATCTCATTGAATCAGATGTTCCAGCTCCTAGAGGGTTGCTTTAATCCATAAATAGATTTTTAAAGCTTGCATACCTTTTTTCCATCTTCTGATGTGAACACTTTTGATTGTATCATATACACATCCTCAATCAGATTTCCATTTAGAAAAGCTATCTTCACATCCATTTGCCAAATCTCATAATTATAATAAGCTGCAATGACTAAAAGTATTTTTATAGACTTAAGCATCATCCCATGAGAAAAGGTTTCATCAAAGTCAATTCCTTCTCTTTGATGATAACCTTTTTCTTCTAAATGAGCTTTATATGTAACAATATTACCTTCCATATTGGTCTTCTTTTAGAAGACCCATTAGCACCCTATGATTTTTATCCCTTCAGGTGCCTGAGCTAAAGTCCATACTTTATTTTCGTACATGGAGTCCATTTTAGACTATATAGCCCCAAGTGATAAATCATGTTTTGAACTGTTCAAAACTTCCTGATAGCTTGTAGGCTCATTATCCTTTACTATAGTTATGTCTCTATCTAAATCAATGTGAAATCTATATCTCACAGGGATAGAATACATCCTAGTAAATCTGTTAGGATTTTGTGTATAATTAGGTTCAACTGTAATCTAATTAGTATGATATTCAATCTCAGGTTCAATTAGTTGATCTGCTCTTATTTGTGGGTTTTAAACTTTACCAAGTTTAATTTTACTCCTATTGTCCTCTCATAGAAGAAACCCTCATTCTAAAAAAGATAGCATGCCTTGAAACAAACATCTTTTGTTCTAAGGGATGGTAGAAATAATAAACAAATGTTTCTTTTTGATATCCCACAAATAAGCATTTATCAGACTTAACATTTAGTTTGTCAGATATTATCCTCTTTACATAAATAGGACAACCCCATACCTTTATATGAGAAAGTGTGGGTTTTTTATTATTCCATATCTCATATGGAGTAACAACGACCGATTTACTAAGAACTTTGTTCAACACATAAACAGCAGTTTCTAATGCATATCCCCAAAAGGACTTAAGTAAGTCTGCTCGACTCATCATGGATTAAACCATATCTAATAATGTTCAATTTCTCCTTCCAGATACACCATTATGTTGTGGTGTATATGGTGGAGTATATTGAGATAAAATCCCATTATCTCTATGATAATATTCAAACTCTTGACTTAAGTATTCTCCACATCAATCTGATCTAAGTGTCTTAATACTTTTGCCAAGTTGCTTCTCTACTTAATTTATTAATTCTTTGAACTTTTTCAATGCTTTTCATTTATATTTCATTAGATAGATATATCCAAACCTGGATTAATCATCTATAAAAGTAATGAAGTAAGAGTAACCTATTCTAGCATGTGTAGTAATTGGCCCTCATACATCTGAATGTATTAAGCCCAAAATCATTATAGCTCTTTCTTCTTTACCAATAAAGGGAGTTTTTGTCATTTTTCCTAATAAACAAGATTCAAATGTATCAAATAATTCATAATCAAATGATCCCAAATAACCTGACTGGTGTAATTTGGTCATGCGCTTCTCATTTATATAGCCTAAACAATAATGCCATAAATATGAGGTGTTTAGATTATCTTGTTTCATTCTCTTGGTATCCACATTATATACTTCTTTAATTAAGTCAAAAACAAATATACCATTCTCAATGATAGCTTTAGCATAAAATATATTGTTCTTTAAAATGTGACAACATTTGTCTTTCAAAGAAATGTCATAATCATTTAATAAACAACTAAAAGAAATAATACTTTTAGATAATGCTGAAACATATAATAATTATTTAACTCCAATATTAATCCACTTGGAAGAGGCAAATGATAATTCCCCACAACTATTGTAGAGATGTTTTTTCCAATAGCTGACTGTAGATATATTTCTACCTTTCCAACTCTTCTACTATTTTTAAGCCCCTGTTGATCATTAGACAAATGAGATCCACATCCGGTATCTAATACCCAAGATTGTTTGAAAGTAATACAATAAGTATTAATTTCAATCATATGAATACCTAAAGTACAAGCATCAACTTGCTTCTTCTTCTTGAGAGAATCTAGATAAGCCTTATAGTTATGCTTCTAATAAACATCTTTCCCACAGCGAAAGCAAGTTCCTTTGGGATTCTCTGTAAGGCCCCTAACATGACCCTAATTTAATTTGCATATTTGTATGATTAAGTTAAAGGGATAAATTAGCATGCTATTGTGTTATTTGCATGAAAATAACATATAAGAATATGGTTTAATAGTAATTGAGGATGTAATTGAAGTAAATAGGTGTTAATTTTGGGTTAATTTATAATTGTGGCATTTTGGTGGCCAATTGTGAATAAAAGCATTTAATTCAAGGTTAATTTGAAAGAATGATTAAATTGATAGGTTGAATTAAGAAGAAGAGTTAGTGGAGGGGTTAAAGTCATTCATGCAAAGATTTGCTAGGTTTTCATGTGACATGCAAAATGATGAGGGAGTTAAAGGGAGATTTTGCCACTTATATAAATAGAAGGAAGTTAGTGGAATTTGGAGGTGTCAAGAAATTGTGAAGGAATCGGCAATTGAAGAGTAAAACTAGAAAATAGATCACCTTCTTTTTCCTTTCGATTTCCAATGTTTTATCTTAAATGCATTTAGGATGATGGTTGTTGTTTAAGCAAGAGTAAAATGCAGTAAATTAAGGTAATCAAACTCTTAATTTAACCCTCCATCATCTTAATCTTCTTCTTCTTTTCAAGTTAACTTAGAACAATGTATTTGCTGGAAAATTAAATGATGATGTTGATGGAATTTATGAAGGAGAAGAGGAAGGAAGAAGGAACAAAGGAAAAGGAATTGATAGAGGTTGAAGACATTGGGTTTATCAGCCAAGGTATGGGAATTTAGGCTGTTCATATTGCATGTGAAGTTGATTTCTAGAATTGAGTAGGATTTACAGAACTTAATTTACATTTTTCTGGAATTTTAACGATGTGAGGTTGAAGAAGAAGACTATTTCTTGCCGAGTCGTGAACATTAGTCCGACTCGTGAAGCTCTTCACGAGTCGTGAAGTGCAGTTTTCTTCTCCACTCATGAAGCTCTTCACGAGTCGTGAAGTACAGATCTTCTTCTTCACTTGTGAGCTTCTTCACGAGTCGTGAGATTTGCCTTATTTGCTTCACTCGTGAAGCTCTTCACTAGTCGAACTCCCCTTCATGACTGAATGACCTGTCTAGAATGTTTTGCTCATAAGTTGAGCTATAGAACAGCAAATTGAATGATTCTTTTTGCATTGAAAATTAGACTTCCATACCTATATTTCATATGAAGAAACCTAAGTTTAAATCTGTCTCTAAGTACATGTAATCTAGGGTTGAATCCAGACTTTTTTTAGACTGCTCAATATAACAAAAATTGCAATATTGTGCAAATCATTGCTACACTTGATTATATGATCTTTAAATTGATTGAGACAGATAGTTGCTTATGTGATAGTAAAGTTAATTGAATAAGACATGTAGTATGACTATCAATGAAGAATTTATATGAATACAGATGCATTCAATTGTGTATATGAATAAAGACTAGTGATGAAATATCTAACCTATACATGTGATTAGTCTTGTGCATGATGGTCATATGCTAAATTGATATATATACACATGTAAATCCTATGACATAAAAGTGCACATATTGACATGTATCTATGCTATAAAATAGGGATTATAATAGTATGACCTTGGCATGTGTATATGCCCATATGAAAACATGTTGATTTGTTGTATAGCACATGACTTGAATGATGATAAAGGTATATATATGTGTTGGAAACATGCTCATAAGAATAAATCAACTATATGCGAATGTACCCACAGGTATGTACATTTATGATTATGTATATGAGTATATGAGCATGTAATTGCCTTATGAGATAGAAGATGAATTAGCATGACTATGAGCATGTGAAATGCTTAATGAAAACATGATCGAGTATATGATATGATGATTATATGTCATGCCTATATGTTATGATGCAAATTATATAGTCATACAGATTTGAATAAGCCAGATGTATAACTTGGCATGTGAACTGTGCATATATCTGATTATGCACCATAGAATTCATAGTTATATAAGACTATGTATATGTGAACAACATTATACTATGAATACAGTATTAATATGTGAATTGAACACGAATATAGTTCTGCCTGTGATACAGTTTTAGATGTGGATAGATAGGCGCCCATAGGGAAATTGCAGCTGCAATAGTTTGGCCCGCTCGGGTCCATAGTATATGTATGATTCCGTTTGGATCATGATCAGCCCCGTTTGGGTTGATAGGCTACCCCGTTTGGGTATGCTTGACCGATCCATAGTATAGTTTGGCCCCGTTTGGGTCTATAGATTTGATATCTTCGGATATCCTTCTTTGATACCGATGTGTATCCATAGTTCCCGTTATCCACCGATAAAGCTAAGGCAGGCTAAACGTTATTCATAGTAATGATAAAGAAATTAAACAGTTAAAGTGATTTGACTAAAGATTGATATTGTGGATCATAATGTTGTTTTACCACAGGAATTATGTTTTATTTGAATATGTTTACATAGGAAATTGCTGTCTATATGAATTATGAATATGAGCATAATTGTTACTCTTCTGGGTACAATGATTAGGAACATGGAAGAATATGTTATGCTTTAAAGTATTTGGTATTAAAGACATGATATGTTGCATATGTTATTAATTGTATACATTGTATATGTATGTTTGATGACCTGTGTGTGTGGTCATCCATCTGTAGATATTCCCCACTAAGCTTTATAGCTTAGCACGGGTTATTTTATCCGTGTAGGTTCAAATAGCAAGACTTTTGTTGAGGGACGTTCTCTGCATCAGGAAGGGCCAACCATCGACTTATAACCTTGATGTAGGATATTTTGTAATACAATTATCATATGTTTTGTATTAAGGCCAGTTATCTTATGATATGTGTAAAACCTATGTGGAATATTGTAACTCTCTAGTAGTAAAGCTAAGACAGATGTGTGTGCATGTGATATACATAAAGTAATATTCATATAGTCTAGTATGCATGTTAATAGGTATGAAATGGTAAACAGGAATAGACTTGTAGCATGACTATAGGCATATGAAACCATGCGGTATGATTAATGGCTAAATGATGATTAAATGAACATGTAGCATAAGCATGATTCATAGTATTCATGATACATGTTTAATGGGGTATTTGCATAGGGGGTGCTACAATTTGTGGTATCAAAGCCCTAGGTTTAGGCTTTTCTGGTTAAAAATGAACCTAGGATTCTATAGTATGATATAGTGTTTTGTTGGCCTGATGCAGAAGTCCCTGTTTTTCTTATAGATTAAAGATGGAGAACTCTAGAGATACTCATAAGGAATCGGCTAAAAGTAACAGGCCGGTTAGAAATAATCCTTCCAATATTGCACCTTCATCCTCCAATCCAAATGAGGTCCCAACAGCCGTCCCTACAGAAGCATTGTTAAAAATATCACAGGATATGGCTCAAGTTCTTCAAAGAATGACAGCACCCAAAGCTCTAATTTTTTAAATTAGAAAGCATGGTGCTGAAGAATTTTTACACACTAATCTAGAACAATCTGAAGAAGCTGAATTTTGGCTGGAAAGGCTAGAGAGAATTGTTGATGAAATCAGTTGTCCAGTGAGTCATAAAGCATCTTGTGTTATGTCTCTGTTACAGGGTGCAGCTTATGACTGGTGGAAGTTGGTATTGAAGCAACCTCAGTTACCAGATCCCCTTACATGGGAATTTTTCACAGCTGAATTCAAGAAAAAGTATGTTACTGAGGAGTATAAGCAAGAGAAGTTAAAGTAATTCCTCCACTTGAAACAGAGAGTTATGTCTGTGGCTGAGTATGAGAAAGAATTCAGTCACCTGTACAAATATGCTCCTGATGAGATGTTAACTGATGCTTTTAAATGTAGACAGTTTGAAGATGGATTGAATGATCGTATCCGAGAAAAGTTGATTGGGTCTACATCTTTGCAAGTGGTTAACTTCACTCAACTGGTTACAGCAGCCTTGCGAGTTGAAAAGAATGAAATGGCAAAAAGGGAGAGAGAACAGAGAAGAGGTGGGTCCAAGGGTGGATCTTTTACAGGAAAGAGAGCTAGAGGAGCACAAGGAAATCAGCCAGCTGAATCTGGCTATAGTTCTGTAAAAAGGGACAAGAGATAAGAATCTTCTGCAATGTCTAAACAGGGAAAATAAGCTTCAGGGAATCAGAGTGGGGGGCAACCTCCAGTGTGTCCCCATTGTTCTAGGAAACATTGGGGTAGTTGCAGGAAATTGTCTGGGGCATGTTTCAAATGTGGTGGTACCGATCACTTCATGGCTAGTTGTCCATCGAAGAGGGAACAGGAGGTGGGACAGCAGGGCAGTAGAGAAACTTTTAATGTACCATCTTCAGGTAGAGGCAGGGGAAGAGGACGTGGGGGATCGAGTTATCAAAGATCCCAGTCCAGGAACATTTCTGAATCAGTTGACAGGCCCACAGCTCTAGTTGTTCCTATTCGGGCTTATGCAATGAAAGCTAGAGAGGATCAGAGTGCTCCAGAAGTCATAGCTGGTACATTCTCTCTTTTTGATTCTGATATGCATGCACTTATTGATCCTGGTTCCAGTCATTCTTATATTTGCACTGGGGATATGGGTAGAAATGTGTCTACTGTTCATGAACTAGAATATGATATTTATGTAACCAACCCTTTGGGTCACAGTGTTGTTGTTAATAGAATGCATAAACAGTGTCCTATTGTAATTCAAGGGAAAGAATTCCTTGCTGATCTTATTGAGTTACCATTCCGGGAGTTTGATATTATACTTGGTATGGATTGGCTGTCTAGACATCATGCAGTGATTGATTGTGAAGCTAAAACTGTAACTCTCATTGGTTCTGATGGTGAAGAAACTTTAGTACAGGGCATTCGATCTAAACCTATAGCTAATGTAATATCAGCTATGCAAGCTAAGAGATTTTTGAGAAAGGGGTGTGAAGCTTTCTTAGAACTTGTGCTTGATTCAAAAATAGAAAATGTGAATCTTCAAGAGATTCCAGTGGTGAAAGAGTTTCCTGATGTGTTCCCTGAAGACTTACCTAGTCTTCCACCTAAAAGGGAAGTTGAATTGTCTATAGACATTCTACCTGGTACAGCTCCTATTTCGAAGGCACCATACAGGATGGCTCCTTTGGAATTGAAAGAACTAAAAGCTCAGCTACAGGAGTTGTTTGACAAAGGCTTCATTAGGCCTAGCACATCACCTTGGGGTGCACCGATTTTATTTGTGAAGAAAAAGGATGGGTCTATGAGGATGTGCATAGACTACAGACAGTTAAATAGGGTAACAATCAAAAATAAGTATCCTTTACCAAGAATTGAAGATTTATTTGATCGGTTGAAGGGTGCTGGAGTGTTTTCCAAGATTGATTTGCGCTCAGGTTATTATCAACTTCGGGTTAAAGATGTAGATGTTTCCAAAATAGCCTTTAGAACCCGATATGGGCATTATGAGTTTCTGGTGATGCCTTTTGGGTTAACAAATGCACCAGCTGCGTTTATGGATCTTATGAATAGGGTGTTTAGACCCTACCTGGATCAGTTTTTTGTTGTGTTCATAGATGACATTTTGGTGTATTCGAGGAATGAAGCTGAACATGTTGAGCATTTGAGAATTGTTTTACAGACTCTGAGGGAAAATCAGTTGTATGCTAAGCTGAGCAAATGTGATTTTTGGCTTAAGGAAATTTCTTTCCTTGGTCATGTAGTATCTTCTGAAGGCATTAGAGTGGATCCAGCTAAAATAGAGGCTATAGTGAATTGGAAGCCGCCTCGAAATGTGACAGAAGTGAGAAGTTTTTTGGGCTTAGCAGGTTATTACCGTCGCTTTGTGAAAGGCTTTTCAATTATAGCCACACCACTCACTAAACTTCTAAGAAAGGGTATAAAGTTTGAGTGGACTGACCGATGTCAAGCAAGTTTTGATCAGTTGAAGAAATTTCTGACAAAGGCTCCAGTTTTGACACAGCCAGTTACAGGAAAGGAGTATGCTATGTATAGTGATGCTTCTAGAGTTGGCTTGGGTTGTGTGTTAATGCAAGATGGCAAAGTAATTGCCTATGCATCTAGACAGTTGAAGCCACATGAACAAAACTATCCAACCCATGACCTAGAGTTAGCAGCAGTAGTGTTTGCCTTGAAAATTTGGCGACATTATTTGTATGGGGAAAAGTCCAGAATCTATACAAATCACAAGAGTCTCAAATATTTGCTCACTCAAAAGGAACTTAACTTGAGACAGCGAAGATGGTTAGAACTGTTTAAAGATTATGATTGTATAGTGGATTACCATCTAGGCAAAGCTAATGTTGTAGCTGATGCCTTGAGCCGTAAGATGATGGCTGCTATGATTGCACATCACTGTAGATGGAAAATTGCTTATGATGGCGCTTTAATAGCACAGTTGAAAGCTAGACCTTGTTTGAGGCAAACAGTGATTGATGCACAGAAACATGATGAAAAGTTGCAACAGATTTTGAAGTCTTTACATGAAGGGACCCAGTCTGAGTACTCAGTGAAAGAAGATGGGGGTGTGTATTATCAAAATCGATTGTATGTTCCTGATGACAAAGAATTAAAGAGAACAGTATTGAAAGAGGCTCGCAATACAGTATTTACTATGCACCCTGGTGGGAACAAGATGTACCAGGATTTGAAACAAAGTTATTAGTGGCCTGGCATGAAGAAAGGTGTGGTAGCCTATGTTTCCAAATGTTTGACTTGTCAGCAGGTAAAAGCAGAGCACCAGCTACCCTCTGGTTTGTTGAACCCCATTCCAATTCCACAATGGAAATGGGAAGATATCACTATGGATTTTGTAACAGGATTGCCCTTTACACAGAAAAAGCATGATGCTGTTTGGGTTATAGTTGACAAGTTGACTAAATCAGCTCATTTCATACCAGTTCGGATGGACTACCCTATGGATAAGTTGGCAGAACTTTATGTGAATGAAATTGTTAAACTGTATGGCATTCCGGTGTCAATAATCTCTGATCGAGATCCGAGATTTACATCAAGATTTTGGCAAAGTTTGCAACAAGCTTTGGGAACTTAGCTTCGTTACAGTATAGCATTCCACCCTCAGACGAATGGGCAATCTGAATGGGTTATTCAGATTCTAGAGGATATGATGAGAGGATGTGTTTTGGAGTTTGCAGGAAGTTGGGATAGGTATCTACCTTTAATGGAGTTCGCCTACAATAACAGTTATCAAAGGAGCATCAAGATGGCACCATATGAGGCCTTGTATGGCCGGAAATGTAGAACTCCTGTTTATTGGACTGAATTGTCTAAGCGCAAAGTTATTGGTCCAGATATTGTCAAAGACACAGAAAAAAAGGTACAAGTTATCAAGCAGAGATTGAAAGAAGCTAGTGATAGACAGAAGTCTTATGCTGATTTGAAGAGAAGAGATATTGAATATCAAGTGGGTGACAAAGTGTTTTTGAAAGTGTCCCCTTGGAGAAAAGTTTTGAGATTTGGGAAAAAGGGTAAGCTGAGTCCGAGGTTTATAGGCCCACATGAAATCCTTCAAAGAGTTGGGCCAGTGGCATATAGATTGGCTCTCCCTATGGAACTAGCCAAACTTCATGATGTGTTTCATGTTTCTATGCTTTGAAGATATCGATCAGATGAATCCCATGTGATACCAGTTCAAGATGTGCAAGTACAGCCAGATTTCACTTATGATGAAGAACCTATAGCAATTCTGGCTAAAGAAGTTAGACAGCTTAGAAATAAGCAAATTCCACTTGTTAAAGTACTCTGGCAACATCATGATGTACAAGAAGTTACTTCGGAGCTAGAAGCAGCTATGAAGGAACAACATCCTCACTTATTCCAAACAGGTATGGATTTCGGGGACGAAATTCTTAAGGGGGAGAGAATTGTAAGGCTCCTAACATGACCCTAATTTAATTTGCATATTTGTATGATTAAGTGAAAGGGATAAATTAGCATGCTATTGTGTTATTTGCATGAAAATAACATATAAGAATATGGTTTAATAGTAATTGAGGATGTAATTGAAGTAAATAGGTGTTAATTTGGGGTTAATTTATAATTATGGCATTTTGGTGGCCAATTGTGAATAAAAGCATTTAATTCAAGGTTAATTTGAAAGAATGATTAAATTGATAGGTTCAATTAAGAAGAAGAGTTAGTGGAGGGGTTAAAGTCATTCATACAAAGATTTGCTAGGATTTCATGTGACATGCAAAATGATAAGGGAGTTAAAGGGAGATTTTGCCACTTATATAAATAGAAGGAAGTTAGTGGAATTTGGAGGTGTCAAGAAATTGTGAAGGAATCGGCAATTGAAGAGTAAAACCAGAAAATAGATCACCTTCTTCTTCCTTTCGATTTCCAATGTTTTATCTTAAATGCATTGAGGATGATGGTTGTTGTTTAAGCAAGAGTAAAATGCAGTAAATTAAGGTAATCAAACTCTTAATTTAACCCTCCATCATCTTAATCTTCTTCTTCTTTTCAAGTTAACTTAGAACAATGTATTTGCTGGAAATTTGAATGATGATGGTGATGGAATTTGTGAAGGAGAAGAGGAAGGAAGAAGGAACAAAGGAAAAGGAATTGATAGAGGTTGAAGACATTGGGTTTATCAGCCAAGGTATGGGAATTTAGGCTGTTCATATTGCATGTGAAGTTGATTTCTGGAATTGAGTAGGATTTACAGAACTTAATTTACATTTTTCTGGAATTTTAACGATGTGAGGTTGAAGAAGAAGACTATTTCTTGCCGAGTCGTGAATGACTTCACGAGTTGTGAACATTAGTCCGACTCGTGAAGCTCTTCATGAGCCGTGAAGTGCAGTTTTTCTTCTCCACTCGTGAAGCTCTTCACGAGTCGTGAAGTACAGATCTTCTTCTTCACTCGTGAGCTTCTTCACGAGTCGCGAGATTTGCCTTATTTGCTTCACTCGTGAAGCTCTTCACTAGTCGAACTCCCTTTCATGACTGAATGACCTATCTGGAATGTTTTGCTCATAAGTTGAGCTATAGAACAGCAAATTGAATGATTCTTTTTTCATTGAAAATTAGACTTCCATACCTATATTTCCTATGAAGAAACCTAAGTTTAAATCTGTCTCTAAGTACATGTAATCTAGGGTTGAATCCAGACTTGTTTTAGACTGCTAAATATAACAGAAATTGCAATATTGTGCAAATCATTGCTACACTTGATTATATGATCTTTAAATTGATTGAGACATGTAGTTGCTTATGTGATAGTAAAGTTAATTGAATAAGACATGTAGGATGACTATCAATGAAGAATTTATATGAATACAAATGCATTCAATTGTGTATATGAATAAAGACTAGTGATGAAATATCTAACCTATACATGTGATTAGTCTTGTGCATGATGGTCATATGCTAAATTGATATTTATACACATGTAAATCCTATGACATAAAAGTGCACATATTGACATGTATCTATGCTATAAAATAGGGATTATAATAGTATGACCTTGGCATGTGTATGTGCCCATATGAAAACATGTTGATATGTTGTATAGCACATGAATTGAATGATGATAAAGGTATATATATGTGTTGGAAACATGCTCATAAGAATAAATCAACTATATGCGAATGTACCCACAGGTATGTACATTTATGATTATGTATATGAGTATATGAGCATGTAATTGCCTTATGAGATAGAAGATGAATTAGCATGACTATGAGCATGTGAAATGCTTAATGAAAACATGATCGAGTATATGATATGATGATTATATGTCATGCCTATATGTTATGATGCAAATTATATAGTCATACAGATTTGAATAAGCTAGATGTATAACTTGGCATGTGAACTGTGCATATATCTGATTATGCACCATAGAATTCATAGTTATATAAGACTATGTATATGTGCACAACATTATACTATGAATACAGTATTAATATGTGAATTGAACACGAATATAGTTCTACCTGCGATACAGTTTTAGATATGGATAGATAGGCGCCTATAGGGAAATTGCAGCTGCCATAGTTTGGCCCGCTCAGGTCCATAGTATATGTATGATCCCGTTTGGATCATGATCAGCCCCATTTGGGTTGATAGGCTACCCCGTTTGGGTATGCTTGACCGGTCCATAGTATAGTTTGGCCCTGTTTGGGTCTATAGATTTGATATCTTCGGATATCCTTCTTTGATACCGATGTGTATCCATAGTTCCCGTTATCCACCGATAAAGCTAAGGCAAGCTAAACGTTATTCATAGTAATGATAAAGAAATTAAACAGTTAAAATGATTTGACTAAAGATTGATATTGTGGATCATAATGTTGTTTTACCACAGGAATTATGTTTTATTTGAATATGTTTACATGGGAAATTGCTGTCTATATGAATTATGAATATGAGCATAATTGTTACTCTTCTGGGTACAATGATTAGGAACATGGAAGAATATGTTATGCTTTAAAGTATTTGGTATTAAAGACATGATATGTTGCATATGTTATTAATTGTATACATTGTACATGTATGTTTGATGACCTGTGTGTGTGGTCATCCATCTTTAGATATTCCCCACTAAGCT
This sequence comes from Excoecaria agallocha, assembly GCA_037975025.1. Lineage (NCBI taxonomy): Eukaryota > Viridiplantae > Streptophyta > Magnoliopsida > Malpighiales > Euphorbiaceae > Excoecaria > Excoecaria agallocha. The sequence continues at coordinate 14,590,826 of CM075813.1, read as the reverse complement.
TTATAGCTTAGCACGGGTTATTTTATCCGTGTAGGTTCAAATAGCAAGACTTTTGTTGTGGGACATTCTCTGCATCAGGAAAGGCCAACCATCGACTTATAACCTTGATGTAGGATATTTTGTAATACAATTATCATATGTTTTGTATTAAGGCCAGTTATCTTATGATATGTGTAAAACCTATGTGGAATATTGTAACTCTCTAGTAGTAAAGCTAAGACAGATGTGTGTGCATGTAATATACATAAAGTAATATTCATATAGTCTAGTATGCATGTTAATAGGTATGAAATGGTAAACAGGAATAGACTTGTAGCACGAATATAGGCATATGAAACCATGTGGTATGATTAATGGCTAAATGATGATTAAATGAACATGTAGCATAAGCATGATTCATAGTATTCATGATACATGTTTAATGGGGTATTTGCATAGGGGGTGCTACATTCTCCTTCTTCGAAACCTGCTTCTTGAAAATCTCACCATGCTTTGGTTGTGCCTGGGTCTTCTTCTTCTTCTTCTTCTTCTTCTTCTTCTCTGCTTTTTTTCTTTAGCAGAAGTGACAACCATGACACTTTTTGAATCCTTCTTAAAGGATCCATCAATTTTTTTGAGCTTATTGATTAACTCAGTAATAGTTACTTGGATCTTGTTCATGTTGAAGTTAAGCACGAAAGGTGCAAAACTTGGAGCCAACAAGTATAAGATTAAATCTATGTATAGATCATTATCTATTACATAGCCAAATCTACTCAAATATTTAATGTACCTATCCATCTTTAATGCATGAGTAGCAGCCGAAGTGCCTTCCACCATTTTGTAGCTAAAAAGAGCTCTAGCAATCTCATATTGCTCAGTTCTAGATTGAGAAGCATATAGCTCCTCTAGATGCAAAATAATGGTTCTATCATCCATCATCTCATGTTGCTTTTAAAGCTCTGAGAATATAGCACCTAGCATCAGACATGTCACTGCTTCACTATCCTCCATGTATTTAAGATAAATGCCCTTGATCTCATTAATGGCATCATCTGATGGAATTAGTGGTGGATCTTTATCCAATATATAATAGATCTTTTCAGCTCTGAGAATAATTTTCTCTTATCTGATCTAGTCAGAATAATTACTGACAACCAACTTATTATCCAAGATTGATCGCAGGTTTATATTTGATGTGCTCATGATGATGACCTAATGTGAAAAAGAAAAACATAAAAGAGTATGTTCATATATATGTATGCATTAATTAAGTCTTTAATTAATCCATTTACTCCCATTATTTTATTACGAATCAATAGCGCTCACTATATAATCCGAGAAAACCTGATGATTTTCTTAGTGGGACAATATCCAATTCTTGATATGAAATTTGACCTTCATTGTGGTCAGTAAGTCAAACTCCATACCCTTGAAAGGTAGGTGTCTCTATACCAATTATGTCTTTACACAACTATTGGCTCATTAGGTTATCAACTCTTGATACATGCATATCATATATGCATTCCATAATCTTGCCTCTAGAACCAATAGCCTTGACTGTGGTTAACAAGATAATAGGCTAGCTAAGATGACCTATTTAATTAGATTTGAACATATTCAATACAATGCGAGCTTTACTGTGGTCAACAACCCATACTATAAAGAACTCTAGTTCTCTTCTAATTAATGGAAAGCTTATATACCTTAGTATTAGTTTGAGGAATTTTAGTTAATTAAGTCTTATTATACATGGTTGGCATACATTGGTTTGCATCCTATATCTATCATATAAATATAAGCATACAAATATAGCATAGTTATGGACTTTACTATATTGACCTCCCCGAGCCAAGAGGGAAATCAAAAGGTCAAACCTAGGTAATATGCATGATTCAAACAAATATAAATAATTACATTATCTTTAATCTTGTTGGATCTCCATCCGCCCATCCTGCTCCTTGATAGTGGTCTCCATATCTATTTCTAACTCTAATCTAAGTAATCTAATTACATATTACAATTTGAAAAGAAAATAAAAACCAAAAACAAGTGGCCGGGACATTAAAGTCCTCATTGGGCTGAAACTATCCATCATATATTATGCTCAATCACATTAGGTCTTGTCCATAACTATCCATCATGAAAATCACGCACCCTTATATGAATTTCTAATGCATAAAAATAAAACAATATAATGGAATTACAAACTATGCTTTAACTCTTGAAACTTACTTTTGAGTTATTTTAATAATGTGATCAAATTAGGAAACTTTTTCCATTTTCGAAACTTTCTATTTTAGGCAACCTTTTGCACGCATGTGTTCTTGCCTTAATTATCAATCCAATTGATTATTAATTGATTATATAATTAACTAATCATATTAAATAATTAAAAAATCAATTTTGGTCTTAAAACAATGGGTAGGCCGAAACCTATAAATAAAACCCAAAAGTGTGTTCACAAACAAACTAGTTTTATGTCTTTTGGATCATTTAGGCCATTTGAATGAGCCAAGCCCACTCCAGCACTTAAAAACCATTAATAAACTTAATTAAAGTCTATAATATTTAATTTAAATTAGCTCCTTTGGCCCACCAAGTCATTTACTAATTTAAACCAAACCAGTAGACATAATTAAGCCCACTAAGTGGCTTTAATGAATTAAATTTAATCCAATTAATTCAAGGCCCATTTTAATTAATCTAGTTAATTAAAAAATAAATATATTAGATATATCAGATTTAGAAGATTAAAAATCGTTCTAAACATGAACTTACCAAGAACACACTAAGAAAACATGAAGACACCAATTTATCGAACTTTTCGATCAAACTAGTTTTTCATTCAAAACGTGTTTGATTTTAATTTTATCTGATCCTATGGCTTAATATCATATATTAAACACATAAAATATCTTTAAAATAATTTTTTAGTTGATCAATAAAAATTTTATTTAGAACAGCCCCTTAACTTTATTGAAAATACTTCTCTACACATAAAGAATGATTCTATATATAAAAGAATCATTTTGTTCTTCCATTTTATTTATTTAATCAAGTACATGCAGAAATCAATATTTATTATTCATGAATAACCAAATCTGATATTTTAAAGTTCATGAAATAAATAACTCAAAAATAAAAACTATTTCGTAAATAATATAAAATTATATATTCATGGCAAAACTTAGCTCTAATATCATGTTAGGAATTGATCGGTTACATACATCACATGTATAAGTGAAAATAAAAATTTTTTTAACCAATATATCTGATCTTGTCATGAATATACAATATAAATATTAATAGAAATAAGAAAATCACCTTTGATTTTTGTTGAACAGTTATTTTTCCTTCTCATCGGGTTATCACAAACCACAGCATCCAAAATTGAACACCTCCAATTGTAATCCACATTAAAGAGGGATCAAATGAACCAATTACAATGGAAAAACAAGGAGGCCAAAATTCCCTTTGAAGCTAGCAAGGAGGGTGATGGCAAGGGGAGAAAAAGGGAAGTGTTTTTTATCTTTTAAAAACTCTTAACCCTAAATCCCCTTTATTTTGGATTTTATAGCTAGGTTAAAAAATCCAATTTAATAATGGGATTAGGCTCTATAAAAATTGCTGGAGAAATATTAAAAAAACATTTGGAATTATTACTAATTCATTTGAGCTTAATTAAAATCCAATCCAAACCCCTTCATAAAGGACCCTACACAAAGCCTATAAACTAAATCCTTTATGCATACACTAGAATTTAATTATCCAAATCAATTTTAAACCCAACCAAATTAAATATATAATCTCCATAACACTTATAAAATATATTTAATTTATTTTAGTCTAAAAAATAGGCCTCAAAGGCCTTTTATATGGGGTTCTGCATAAAGGCCATTCTCTAGTGGGCTTTTACATAGAAACCAACTTTATTGGCCTTTAATTATTTCTCCAATAGACCTATTAATATTATATTAGTTTTATAACATTTATAGTCCAATAATATTTAATTATGAAATACAATATTTCAATTAGATCCATTTTACAAAATATTTATAAAAAGTTCTGCGAACATCTCTACTTGTGCATATTTAATTAAACTCTTTAATTAATTATTTTCTTATTTATTTCTCTTCTCCCATAATAATATCAAATATTATTATCCTTATCATTTTACTATTTTATCATTTACTCTATATGTGTGTGACCTATTGAGTTCCTATCCATATTGGTAGTATAATATGTAATTAAAAGTTCCATTCAAAACTCATATGATTTATACCTCTTTAAATCATTTTATCAATCCCTTATTTATATTTATGATACAATATTATACAAGTCATGAGCGGCCTCTAGCTAAGCATCATGATTACCCAAATATAAGGAAAGTCAAGTGATTCTGACTGTATCCTTTCATATAAACAGTTACTATGCAATTAATCCTTTCACCACTCTTATCTCAATTAGATTCTGAGTCTGGATTTATGTCAACTCATATGAATCTAATTATATATGTTCTATTAATTTAACCATTGTTCCTAAAATGCCCTTTATGGATCCATATCCACCTTGGCATATTACTCTGGCCAGAGATTCTCTAAATAAGGCAATTATAGAATCATGTGAGATAACTTCCCTTAATAAATCTAAGATGGTGAATCCTTTATTGATTTCTCAATCATCTTCAAGTAAGTTATGATATACCCAACCTCCTAACTATGTTTTCCCTAGATAAAGGTAAGCAGTTATAGAGTCAAAGTATAGCAGTTACTACTTAAGATAACTTTGGTGATCTCAAGTCTAAGAATACTTGCATCACTACTATGAAGAGATTCCTCACTGGCATAGATTTAATATCCATATGATTATTCTCTTTGCAAGTCTTCAATGAACTCGTTCTTCTAATAAGCATCCACATGTTAGCTTTGATCATCTCCCATAATCACAGTTATGAAAACTACTTCTAAAACTATTCAAAGGGCATAACATATGCTAGTCTGTCCGCATTAATAATGTCCTATCTTGTTAATACTATGACTAAAAATACTTTGATATTATCTTATTTGCATTCAATTGACATCTCACATCATGAACACTTTTATGATTATCTTTGCACTGTGTTTATAATATCTATGACTTCATTCATTAATTTAAGATAAACAAATTCATATATTTAAATATAGCATTAATAAAATGAATGATGCCTTTTTCTTATTGACAACATAAATTCATATACATGAAATACATCCCTTTCTATGTGAGCTCTAGGGCATACTCTCTAACACTTCTTCCACTGCACATGTTAATTCCATTCTAAGGTTAACCCCCATCCGAACACTTTTGTTCCACAGTTCTATAAATATATACCATTGTATAATAACTATAAGAAATAGACATACCTGTAAACATACATTATTGTGAATAAATATTGAAAGCTAGGCTTGCTCTTGTACACATCATATAAACATGAAACTTCAAGTTCACTGATGGTTAAACAATATGATTATACTTTCTTTTGTGCATTTATAGGAGACTGTGTATCTAATCCATTGGTAAACTACTTTAGAGTGACTAAATTTGTAAGGACCTAAATAGGCCCTAGTAGAATTTAAGGGCATTATCATGTTATTAATAATTTATTAAGTCTAGATAGAGGAATTAAAAATAAGATAATATCAAGTAGACTAATGGTTTATTATGAAAAGGTTAAGAGAGTCATTTAATATTATGAAATATAGGGGTGTTATTGAAAGGAAAATATAGTTAAAGGGGTAAATTTTTGGATACATATAAATATTGGGCCAATTGTAATAATATAACAAGTATTTTGGGATGTAATTAAAAGAAGATATAAAGGTTAGGACCAATGCTGAATAGAAAGTTTAAGTGTGGGTCAATTTATGACATGCAAATTGTATGAGGATTAAAGTGGATTTTGGTGGGTCCTTGATGATGTCACCTTCAACTTTAGTCTCTATACAAGCCTTGTATTTAAAGAAGTGCAGCCGGCCATACTATCAAGAAAAAGAAAAGAAAACATTTCTCTTCTATCTCTCAACTAAAAATCTAAAATTTAGCTTCTCTCTTTGCTAATAAAATTGGTAAAAATATTCATCCTTTCCCTCTTGTAAATCTGGCTACTTAAGTAAAACCTCCTTAATTCAATCTGAATGCATAGATGGAAGGCTAGATTAAAGAGGCTTACAAGAGTATAAGAGAACTAAAAGATTGGAAAATAAAGGAAGAGGAAGAAATAGAAGGATTTTGAAGAAGATTTGAGTTGCATGTTCAGGTTTGGGAACCTAATCTTCTTGCATGTGTTTTTCCTTGAGTGAAATATGTGATTACATTGTGACATGATTGCACTTTGACAAGTAACTTGAAATAAAACATCAATCTTTTATGTTTAAATGGACATGCAAGTAAGTTTTAAAATTCAAGGTTTGGGTTCACTTGCCCTAGTTGCATTCTTTTGGTAATATCTTGAGTTATAGAAACGATAATTAGATGATTCTAATTGGGTTTTAAAATAGACTTCCAGACAAAGATTTCATAAGAATAAATCACATTCTAATTCTGCTTCTAAATGGGTCATAACCTAGCTTGAAAATCGGACAAGTGTACAGTCCCATCCTCATGAACAGTCCTCAGTATTTGGACAATATCTTTCAATCTAGAAGTTATATTGAGATGATTTTTGATGCTCTAAAAAAAAGAAACATAGGGGAATAAAATTTCAGAAGTAACCTAGCTCTAATTCTGCCTCTAAATAATTTCTATGATTTATTGAAATTTAGGTGAACTATAAATTCAGATTCTGGAATAGTTTTTAGAAAAATTGAGATAACTTTGTGTACAATGATCAGAATAATGTAAGGTTAATTTCTATGGAAAATGGACTTCTAATTATAAATTTCATATGAAGGAATTAATGACTAATTGTATTTCCAAGTATGTCAACTATTAGCATGAAATTTGTTGAATCTATTTGTACTGTAAAGGTGCATATTTTTGGTATTTTAGGCATAAGTATTAGTAGAGAACTCAAAATATTATGCTGTAAAATTATGGATAAACTAGATACCTAGGATCACATTTTTGATGAAGAAATGTTGGTCTAAATCCCTCTTAATTACATGCTATGAATTTTTATAAGTGACAGCAAATACTATTTCGGTTCTATGAACAGCCTTTAGTATTTCTCAAATATCTCGAGCTATAGGTCAGATTCTAAGGTGAATTTTGATGCTCTGGAAACAAGAGAATAATATTGTAGAAGATATTTTAGCCTAAAAATGGCATTTTCAAATTCATTTGTGGCTCGTAAGTTGAGTCCAGAATGCTGCCCTGTGCGGATTTTTAATGTACTTTATCTTATGGTTTTTAATTAATTGAGTTAAACATGTGGTTATGTGATTACAAAATGAATTGGATAGGGCATGTAATATGAATATTAATACAAGATTATATGTATACATATACATTCACACGTGTTCATAGGTAAGCACTAGTGATGAATATATCTAATATATATTTGTGATTAAATTTGTACATAAGTAAGGATTGTTGGTAATTATATAAAAATATTTATATGTGATCAAACTTATGTACATGGTTTTTGAGTGCAATTATGCTTTCATGTACATATTTTTAATGACGGAGTAAATGTTTATTTGATGCATGCATCTATACTATGAAGTTAAGAAATGTTTAAATATGATAAATGAAGGTTTTTAATGTACGACTATATATCATATGATTACATGAATGTAATATATATAAATGTATATATATATGTAAACGTCTAAATGATTATACATGATTTTTATTGATCTCTTGAAGATTACTATGATACTTATAGTTTGAAATGTAAATTTTACTTGTATAAAGAAGTAATGTGATTTGTAGAATATATATATATATATAGTATGATCTTACATGATTTGGTTCGAAAAATGTTTAAAGTAATGATTTAGAGAATATGTTTAAAGTGAAATGCATGAATATGTTTTTGCTTAATTGAAGTGACATGATTAAGCATTTGTGATGTCACATGTTAGCATGATAAAATATAGATCTACATAGCAATAGACTCAATTATAGAAATCTTATCAAAGTACATAATAGCAATGTTATATGAGAATACGTACACAAGTGTATGCATTTGGGTTGTAGTCATCCCCGTTTGGGTGACTAAACAGACATGGTCCCATTTGGATCATATTCAACCCCGTTTGGGTTGCAATCAACCCCGTTTGGGTGACTAAACAAACTTGTACCTTCAGGTGCCTCCGTTATAATCAATCAATTTATACCTTTGGGTATCTAATTTGTATCTTCGGGTGCTACCATATAACCCATTATCCACCTCTTTAGAATTGTGCAGGCTTTATACCAAAGTTAAGAAAAGTTTGATGTTTAACTTAAAGTTTTCATGAAGCATGAAAATTCATAAATTGATTTCATAATCTAATTTATATGTGAAATTCCTTTTCATCACATATGGAAATTATGATATTAAAAGAGGTTGCAAAATACACTTATGCATGATTATCGCATATAGAAATGGTATGTACAGAGTTATATAAATGAACTAGTGCATCACTAATATCTAGATATGGACTATATTAGACATAGTATGTTTTCTATAGTAATATGTTGCTTGCTTGAAGTAGATAAATGACTTGCAAGATTCGTCATGTATGAAAGCTATGAAAATGTTTTGCTAAAATAAGTGTTTTCTATAGCAATGGAATATAAGAGTTATGTATAGGTATTCATGTTGGTGATTGCTTTTCAAATTAATACATTGGATTATATGTTTTCCCTATATCTACTCGTTCTTACTCTTTATTGAGAATTGATGTATAATGTCTTATGCATACACATAAAATATTTACGGATTTACAAGTGATAAAGTTCACATGATAATGGTATTTGAGATGGAAGCGAGCTAGAAATTCTATGTATGCATTGGTACAATAAGTATTACAAATATATTTCTAGATTGATAAATGATAAACTTTCATAGTACTAATGCTCTGTCTTACTTACGAATATGCCTATGTCCTTGTTGATCATAAGCTTATATGTGAATATATATATATATATTCCTAGTATATGTTAAAGTGTGTGGTATGTGGAAGGAATGACTGAGTATAAGCAGTGGTATATCATCCAATGAATGAATCGCAAGTCTAAAGGATAAATATGCTTATATGATTAATTGTTGTGTATATAAAGCATCAATGCCGAATTTACTATCATTAAGTCATTATGTTATCATGTGTGGACTCTTGTCTACATTTTTTTTTAAATTGAGCATAAGTTATACTTATAGTTCATAATGTATGCTTGTTGGCGATCACTGTGAGTGGTCGTTTGTCACATTTGTGTTCCCTACTAAGCTTTGTAGCTTAGCATGGATTCTTTATCCGTGTAGGTTTTGAGGATAGGACATTCTCCCAGGATTGATATCTGCAGCAGGTTGGCCAACGTAAGTCTTAGAAGATTGATAGTAGAGTCTTCTTTTTGTCCTTTTATTTTGTAGTTATAGAAACTTTAATTATGTTGCAAATTTTTTATAAGTACTAATGTTATGTTTGAAAAAACATTGTAATGTATTAAGGACTTTTATATAATTAAGGTATTACTCTTAAGTTCACATGACATGGTTTTAATTTCTTCTATAAGTTATCTAATAAGAAATGTTTTTAGCTTGAAAACGTTGTAATATATGTCTTATGGTATAAGATATTGTGGTAATAGCTAAGTATAGGATATGGGTGTTACAATTAGTGTTATTAGAGCTTAGGTTTAGCTTTTTCTAGGCTATAAGTGTTTAAAGTAATTGTTATATGGAAGTTTTAGTATGTTGGCCAAATGCAGATATCTTGGTTTTGTTTTGTATAGATTAAAGATGGATAAACTGAAAAAAACTAGAAAAGAGATCATTAAAGTCAGCAATTCCGGGGCATTGAACTTATTTGTCCCCAATCCTATGAATGTAGCTCATGTAGATATGTTTGTTTCTATATTAGAGGAACTAAAGAAAATGAATTGCATCTTGAATCAGATTTTACAAGAGTTAACTGAGCCTAGAGTATTAAAAGAGTTTGATAGGAATAATGAGAAAAAAAGAACTCGAGACAAGAATATGGATAAGAGGGAGCTAGAAAAAAGAAATAAGATATTAAAATTAAGTTCTTCTAGAACACATTCCATTCTGCGCAAGGTTTGGCAGGGAAAAGCCGGGGATTTCAAGTTTCTAAATGTTTGCATTGCATAAGGAATCATTGGGGTGTTTGTAGAGCTTTAACAGGGGCTTGTTTTAGATGTGGTAAAATAGATCATTTTATGGCTAATTGCCCAGTGTTACCAAGGAAAAGTAAGGTATCATCAAAGAATGAAAAGAAGCTTGTCATTGCTAATGTACCTCAGATAGAAGAGATAGATCATAGTGAAAGAGACAAATCTATACATCTAATTGTATCGATTCAGACCGGTAAAATTGAGGTTTCATCAAAGTAGGATGTCATCAAAGGAGCTTGTAGCACCCTTATCCTATAATCTGTACATATCACTTTATTTAGTATTAATTAAGCATGCTTATTATAACATTACATCTATTATGCTACTAAACAGATATCTAAAAGTTAACTATTAGAAGCTTTACTTACAGGTGTGTTTCATTATCATCAAATATTACATATACAAAACATCTATAGTAATTACAAAATTTCCAACATAATTAAAGTTTCCATAACTATAAAATATAAGGACAAAAAGAAGACTCTATTATCAATCTTCTAAGACTTGTATTGGCCAACCTACTACAGATATTAGTCCTCTGAGAAAGTCCTAGCCTTGCAACCTACATGGATGAAACACTTGTGCTAAGCTATAAAGCTTAATGGGGAACTAAATCATTATAAACGACCACTCACAGTGATCGTCAACAAGCACACAACATGCCTCAAATATAACAATAATTTATTACAAGAAATGAAAGAAATTAAACATTTACATTCACTTATAGAAATCAAAAAGTTCAACGGTAAAATTTGCACATACGTTTCATTCACCACATATAATCATACAAGTATTAACATCCTTTGGACTTAAGTTCAAACATTGATAATATTCCCATTTTATTAAACAATGCTTAATCATGAAAGTATAGTTATCTATTATTAATTTCATAAACAATCTTAACAGACATAGAAATTATCTTATATCTATTCTTGTATGTCTTGAATATTCACACACATTAGAATTATATAACAAAACAACACTTCCAATTACCATGAGATTATTATATTACTATAGGCTTACTTTATATTCCATAAGTTATTCATATTATAACATATTAGATGTATCATAAAAATAAGCCTATCAACTAAACATAACACTTATATGCCATTATCATAAATAGCAAATACATGTTAAAGAACGTGTACATGCAACAATGTGAACACATATATAACCATAAAAAAAATATTTCAAAACAATGGTTGTTACTATCTAACCTTTATAATCTTTAATATATAATATGAATATGCACTTATAAAATTGTTGCGCCCATTAGATTTTATAATACTCTTAAACTTAATAAAAATTCCTTCATTAATCATGTATTGGCATACATATGGAACTAAGGTTTATGATCGCAAAGGCATATATATATCATCAATTTAATCAAAGTATTATAATGCAAATTCATCATTTAACAATTAGCATGTATTTATGATACTAGCAGTATAGATACATACACTATTGGCCATTATTTTAGATGTGAGTTTTACGTGAAACAAAAGGAATTCCATATGTAGAATAGTATAAAGTCAATTAATAATTTGCATTCCTCATTAAATTTTCTTAACATTTGACAATAAAGCCTGCACTATTCTAAATAGGTGGATAATGGGTTATACGGTAGTACCCAATGGTACAAAACTGTTGATTATAACGATGGCACCCGAAGGTACAAATAAGATACCTGAAGGTATTAAACGATGATCCCTTGTAGGGATAAAACTGTATGATAAATTAGTGGACCCAAACGAGGTCGAACAAATAACATTGACCCAAATGGGGTCAATCAAATAACATGGACCGGTCAAGAAGATCCAAGCGGGGTCGGCTACAACCCACACGAGGGTTGTTTAAATTAACTTTAACTTTTAAACCCAAACAGGGTCACTATACTTTTAAATTCAAGTGGACCTAAACAGGTCAAAATGTTCAGAAGCAGCTGCAAGGTACCCTTATAGGCATGCCTATCTATCCACTTCCTAGACTCAATACAGGCAGTTAAATTCTTTCATAAAAACTCACTTTGCTTTACTTTAACTTTATTCACATAAGCTTAATCATGTCTATATTTATACACTTATAAGAAAATGTATACTCTTATGAACTATGTAAGATAAACATGATATGACTACTTCCACCTTTAAACATTTCTATCCTTTATTTATAAGGAGATCATGGCATGTATTTCCACAATATCACATATGTAAGCAACATTTATCATCTCATTATATTAAGCACCTCTATTCAAAATATACATGCCCACATATCTATATTTCCATATTTCTTTTAAACATATCATATGCCTAAGAATACTTTTGTTTATGATTATAAATTCATACTTGTATAAGCTGTGTATTATCACACTTATATGATATATTTATAGAAACCATAATTATATGTAAATAAATATGCATGTCTACGTCATAATTAAGTAAAATCATATTTCAAGATTTAAACCCATGCACGTGTAATCACACTATGTTTATGCTATAAACACACATATACTCTATTAATAGCATTACTTTTTCATATATATAAAGTTGACATTTCAGCTATACCCAACATTAACCTCAATAGATTAATAATAAACACATATATTCTTTAGTATAGTATCATTTAGACATTCATGTATGTATATATATATATATATATATATATATATATATATATATATATATATATATATATATATATATATATATATATATATATATATATATATATATATATATATATATATATTAGCCCAATCAAATTTAGGTCATATAACTAAGTACAATAACTTTAAGTTTTAATGTGTAAACAACAAGATAGTATCATCATGCTATCTTAAATCCCAATATTCATTTATTATATACATACATACCAATATTTCGCAAGACAAGCATAGTCAATTAGCATAATATAACCAAGAAAAATTAATAATCCATATTTACATTTCAAGGTTGATGTCTAATACTATAGTGTATTAGTAAATCAAATAAATCGATATTAATTAGCTATATTCCTAAGCATATAATTGTTTGGGCATATATATATATATATATATATATATATATATATATATATATATATATATATATATATATATATATATATATATATATATATATATATATATATATATATATATATATATATATATATATATATATATATATATATATATATATATATACACTGTTTAATTTCAGCATCTTAATTATGTTCATTCGTGATGGTATCAGCATCTATATTTTCAATGTTTAAACATGCATTTACATGTACATTCAATTTGAGGTAATATACATTATATACATCCATATGAACAATTATGCATGTTCATATATACAACTTCCAGCATTCATGTATATATATTTATATATAGTCATGTTTTCTTCTTCAATTTTTAAACTCTATATACATTGTATGGCATCAAATTTCATTTATAATACTTTAATATTTCATTATCAATTTCATAGTTGAATAATTGTATAACAATATACACTATCATTTGATTAAATATATATAAGCATAATTTCACATAACCATCCATGTACATGATTTTGAATATACATGTATATACATAACATTTCAATCAAATAGTTTACATCCTACTTATAAATCAGTGCACTCTCATGTATACATAGATTTAACATAACAATATTTAACATTAAATATTGAAAATTCTGCCTTTAGAATTCTGCACAGTGGCAGAGTTTCAAATCCAATTTATATGCCATTTTTGACCTTAAAAACGTCATTTTTAGTAAATGTTTCCTTCTACAAACATGATCCCATATGTTTCCCATTTCTATAACATCAAAAATCATTTCAATATCACTTACAGAACTCAAGATATTTACACTTTATCAAATACTATTTCTATTAACAATGTTGTGTATAGGTTTGGAATTAAGCTAAAATTAGACAAGCATAAAGACATAATTAGGCTTTACTTTCTTCATGAAAAGTATAGTTTTAGAAGTATATTTTTCCCAAAATTTAATCTCATAGTATTTCGTTCACTATACAAGGAGATATATCATATTTCCCACAATCTGTTCCAGAACCGAGAATAACAGCTCACTACAAATTCAAGTGAATATTTGGATAGCATACAAACATATTTAGCCCTAGTTATCTTCTACAAAGTTGTTTATCATTATATAAAGTTTACATAGAATCAAACTTCACTCAATTATGACTTAAATACAAGGATTTATGGTTAAAACTTTGGTAACTATTCAAAACTGCCTATACACACAAATAGTTCACTTGTACGAATTTTATGAGTTCCTTAACAACAGAATCAAGCCACAACTTCTTCTAATTAATTGTATATAATTGAATCTAGTTTACCCATAATTTTGAATCACCTCAATCTGAGGTCTACAACTCTAGATATGGACAAAACAAGCAGACTAAGTCACAAGATCCACACCCAATTTTTCATCAACATTCAAAAACACGATTTTCTCCTATTTAAATCTCTCATTAACCCTAAATAAACTAATAAATTACCATCAAAATTAATTAATCCAAGCATAAACATTGATATCCACACACATGCATGAAGAATAAGTTCCCAAACCTGGACATGCAACTCAAATCTTCTTGAAAATTATCATTTTTCTCTCACTATCTTCTTCTTTCATGTTCTTAATTTTCTCCTTCTTTTCCTTTCACAATAATTTCATCCATTAACAAAAACTTCCAGCATCTAACCCAATCTACTATTAATCAAAATAAGAAGATGGAGAAGGAGAAGAAGAATTATCAAATTAAGTTAATTACCTTGTAGATATACACTAACTTTTTCTTCACATTACTACTTCTAGCCTTAATCCTTGCTAACCATCCATGCATGTAACTTAAAATGAGAGGATTTCACTCAAGTTTAATGGCTGAATTTGCAAGAGAGAATGATAAAATCTGTATTTTTCTGCTATCTTTGACTTATATAGTGCTAAGGAAAATATCTCTTTTAGTCCTTAAACCTTTTGCATGTCACAATTTAACCTAGCTAGTCTTTGCATGTTAAACATTAACCCCTCTTTTTAATTCCTTTCATACATTGACCTATCAATTTATTCCTTCTCTTAAATTGACCTCTCAATTTATACTTTTATCCATAATTTGCCCCTAAAATGCCATAATTACAAATTTACCCCAAATTAATACTTTTTACTTCAATTACACCTTTGAATATTATTAAACCAATCATAATAATTTAATTATGACCTTATAAAATTCATACCATATAATTTACACATTTATCACATAATTAATGATAACTTAATAACATTTTTGCCCTAATTAATATCTTAACTCTTAATAATTCACCCAATAATACTCAATTAGACTTTAATAACATGTAATTGCCCTTGAATTCTACTAGGGCCTATTTTGGGTCCTTACAGAACTATTGGTATTTATCTTTTCTTCCTTAATATTTGCTCATTCACAATAATAAATTCTTATTATGGTAATGAATTTTATGTTTTTAGGAATGTTTTAATTTTGTGGAAATTTGATAATATTGTTCATATTTGACCATTAGGTGAATTATAGTACAAATGCATTGAGGGAATACATAAAGATTACTCTATGATGGTATATTAATAAAATTCTAAGTTTGGATTAAAAAGGTAAATGATAAGAAATGCGAATATGATTAGTGTTTGGATTATAGTACAAGTGTGTTAATAGAATATAGTATAAGTGTGCTAATATGGTTTTGGAGAAATAGTTTAGGTATTGTGAATAAAATCTTTCATATGTGTAGTTGCTATGAGGAAATTGGGTTAATTACGATGCTATATATACCTGTCAGTGAATCCTTAACAGGCATGGGCAATTGACAAAACATTATACATGGGCTAGGGCAAAAACAGATACAACACACGAGAGAATGCATTTGCATCTTATTGCATACATAAAAGCATTATTCATGCATAAGCATCAAGCATCATACTACATGTACATGCCCCAACTGAATAGGGAAACTGACAGGATATACATTAAGCATAGTAATGATATAACAGTATGATATGGTTGCCCTTATTTAGAGATAAGGTCAAATGAAAATTGAGAAAAGAAGATGGTAAAGTAAGCACGAGATCAAAGATGATTGTGATAGACATAGAGGTATAGCAATTATAGTGTTGTGCATAAGTAAAGGATACAAGTATGAATTTCGAGGACAAAATTCCTTAAGGGGGAGAGATTTGTAAGGACCTAAATAGGCCCTAGTAGAATTTAAGGGCATTAGCATGTTATTAATAATTCATTAAGTTTAGATAGAGGAATTAAAAATAAGATAATATCAAGTAGACTAATGGTTTATTATGAAAAGGTTAAGAGAGTCATTTAATATTGTGAAATATAGGGGTGTTATTGAAAAGAAAATATAGTTAAAGGGGTAAATTTTTGGATACAATTAAATATTGGGCCAATTGTAATAATATAATAAGTATTTTGGGATGTAATTAAAAGAAGATATAAAGGTTGGGGCCAATGCTGAAGAGAAAGTTTAAGTAGGGGTCAATTTATAACATGCAAACTGTATAAGGATTAAAGTGGATTTTGGTGGGTCCTTGATGATATCACCTTCCACTTTAGTCTCCATGCAAGCCTTGTATTTAAAGAAGTGCAGCCGGCCATACTATCAAGAAAAAGAAAATAAAACATTTCACTTCTATCTCTCAACCAAAAATCTGAAATTTAGCTTCTCTCTTTGCTAATAAAATTGGTAAAAATATTCATCCTTTCCCTCTTGTAAATCCAGCCACTCATCTTAAGTAAAACCTCCTTAATTCAATCTGAATTCATAGATGGAAGGCTAGATTAAAGAGGCTTACAAGAGTATAAGAGAAATAAAAGATTGGAAGAAAAAGGAAGAGGAAGAAATAGGAGGATTTTGAAGAAGATTTGAGTTGCATGTTCAGGTTTGGGAACTTAATCTTCTTGCATGTGTTTTTCCTTGAGTGAAATATGTGATTAAATTGTGACATGATTGCATTTTGACAAGTAACTTGAAATAAAACATCTATGTTTTATGTCTAAATGGACATGCATGTAAGTTTTAAAATTTTGGATTTGGGTTCACTTGACCTAGTTGCATTCTTTTTGTAATATCTTGAGTTATAGAAATGATAATTAGATGATTCTAATTGTGTTTTAAAATAGAATTCCAGAAAAAGATTTCATAAGAAGAAATCACATTCTAATTCTGCTTCTAAATGGGTCATAACCTAGCTTGAAAATTGGACATGTGTACAGTCCCATCCTCATGAACAGTCCTCAGTATTTGGACAATATCTTTCAATCTAGAAGTGATATTGAGATGATTATTGATTCGCTGAAAACTAGAAACATATGGGAATAAAATTACAGAAGTAACCTAGCTTTAATTTTGCTTCTAAATAATTTCTATGATTTATTGAAATTTAGGTGAACTGTAAATTCGGATTCTGGAACAGTTTTTAGAAAAATTGAGATATATTTGTGTACAATGATCAGAATAATGTAAGATTAATTTATATAGAAAATGGACTTCTAATTATAAATTTCATATGAAGAAATTAATGACTAATTTTATTTCCACGTATGTCAACTATTAGCATGAAATTCGTTGAATCTGTTTGTACTGTAAAGGTACAGATTTTTGGTATTTTGGGCATAAGTATTAGTAGAGAAGTCAAAATCTTATGCTGTAAAATTATGGATAAACTAGATACCTAGGATAACGTTTTTGATGAAGAAATGTTGGTCTAAATCCCTCTGAAATTCATGGTACGAATTTTTATAAGTGACAGCAAATACAGTTTCAGTTCTATGAACAGCCTATAGTATTTCTCAAATATCTTGAGCTATAGGTCAGATATTAAGGTGAATTTTGATGCTCTGGAAACTAGTGACATAGAGGAATAATATTTTAGAAGATAATTTAGCCTAAAAATTTCATTTTCAAATTCATTTGTGGCTCGTAATTTGAGTCCAGAATGCTGCCATGTGCAGATTTTTAATGTACTTTATCTTATGATTTTTAATTAATTAAGTTAAACATGTGTTTATGTGATTAAAAAATGAATTGGATAGGGCATGTAATATGAATATTAATACAAGATTATATGTATACATATACATTCACACGTTTACATAGGTAAGGACTAGTGATGAATATATCTAATATATATTTGTGATTAAATTTGTACATAAGTAAGGATTATTGGTAATGATATAAAAATATTTATATGTGATCAAACTTATGTACATGGTTGTTGTGTGCAATTATGCTTTCATGTACATATTTTTAGTGACGGAGTAAATGTTTATTTGATGCATGCATCTATACTATGAAGTTAAGAAATGTTTAATTATGATAAATGAAGGTTTTTAATGTACAACTATCATATGATTTCATGAATGTAATATATATAAATGTATATATATATATATATATGTAAACGTCTAAATGCTTATACACGATTTTTATTGATCTCTTGAAGATTACTATGATACTTATAGTTTGAAATGTCAATTTTACTTGTACAAAGAAGTAATGTGATTTGTAGAATATATGTATATATATATATATATATATAGTATGATCTTACATGATTTGGTTTGAAAGATGTTTAGAGTAATGAGTTAGAGAATATGTTTAAAGTGAAATGCATGAATATGTTTTTGCTTAATTGTAATGACATGATTAAGCATTTGTGATGTCACATGTTAGCATGATAAAATATAGATCTATAGAGCAATAGACTCAATTATAGAAATCTTATCAAAGTATATAATAGCAATGTTATATGGGAATACGTACACAAGTGTATGCATTAGAGAGGGAATATTTTGTAATGTGATTGTTACACGAGCAAATTGTATAAATTGTTTTATGAATTATGCATATATGTTGATGCACTTGAGAAGATATATATTTGTACATGATTATGCACGGGTGCACATAGTATAATATAGATACAACCATGTTATACGAAATAGTTACATGATTGAGAAAGATTTCAAATACGGAATAGTAATACCCAATAGTGAGCATGTTTAAAGATTTACATAAAGTTACTCATGAGCATATATATGAGTACATTGTTCGTTGTTACACAAGAATATACATGTGCATATATGAATATGAATGAATAAAGAAAAGATAAAGTAAATAGATTTTACTACCTGCGTTGAGTCTAGGAAGTGGATAGATAGGCATGCCTATAAGGGTACCTTCTAGCTGCGATAGTTTCAACCCCATTTGGGTTGTAGTCAACCTCGTTTGGGTGACTAAACAGACATGGTCCCATTTGGATCATATTCAACCCCATTTGGGTTGTAGTCAACCCCATTTGGGTGACTAAACAGACTTATACCTTCGGGTGCCTCCATTATAATCAATCAATTTATACCTTCGGGCATCTTATTTGTACCTTGGGTGCTACCGTATAACCCATTATCCACCTCTTTAGAATAGTGCAGGCTTTATACCAAAGTTAAAAAGAGTTTGATGTTTAACTTAAATTTTTCATGAAGCATGAAAATTCATAAATTGATTTCATAATCTAATTTATATGTGAAATTCCTTTTCATCACATATGGAAATTATGATATTAAAAGAGGCTGCAATATACACTTATGCATGATTATTGCATATAGAAATAGTATGTATAGAGTCATATAAATGAACTAGTGCATCACTAATATCTAGTTATGGACTATGTTTATTACTTGAAGTAGATAAATGACTTGCAAGATTCGTCATGTATGAAAGCTATGAAAATTTTTTGCTGAAATAAGTGTTTTTTATAGCAATGGAATATAACAGTTATATATAGGTATTCATGTTGATGATTGCTTTTCAAATTAATACATTAGGTTATATGTTTTCCTTATATCTACTCGTTCTTGCTCTTTATTGAGAATTGATGTATAATGTCTTGTGCATACACATAAAATATTTACGAATTTACAAGTGATAAAGTTCACATGATAATGGTATTTGAGATGGAAGCGAGCTAGAAATTCTATGTATGCATTGGTACAATAAGTATAACAAATATATTTCTAGATTGATAAATGATAAACTTTCATAGTACTAATACTCTTACTTATGAATATGCACATGTCCTTTTTGATCATAAGCTTATAGGTGAATATATATATATATATTCCTAGTATATGTTAAAGTGTGTGGTATGTGAAAGGAATGACTGAGTATAAACAGTGGTATATCATCCAATGAATGAATCGCAAGTCTAAAGGATAAATATGCTTATATGATTAAATGTTGTGTATAAAAAGCATCAATGTCGAATTTACTATCATTAAGTCATTCGGTTATCATGTGTGGACTCTTGTCTACATTTTTTTTTAAATTGAGCATAAGTTATACTTATAATTCATAATGTATGCTTATTGGCGATCACTGTGAGTGGTTGTTTGTCACATTTGTGTTCCCCGCTAATCCTTATATCTTAGCACGGGTTCTTTATCCATGTAGGTTATGAGGATAGGACATTCTCCCAGGATTGATATCTGCAGCAAGTTGGCCAACACAAGTTGTAGAAGATTGATAGTAGAGTCTTCTCTTTGTCCTTTTATTTTGTAGTTATGGAAACTTTAATTATGTTTCAAATTTTATATTTCAAATTATAATCTATATGACTAATTAGGGGCTATTAAAATTTAAAATAAACATCCAAGAATAAATTCCCTTGGGTGAGGGTAGGTTTTACTTGGGTGAGTGTTTGTTTTACTTTAGTGAGTGTTTGTTTTACTTGGGTGAGTATTCTTTATACTCGGGTTTAAGAATTTCAATTGCTTAAAAATGAAATAGATGAAATTACTCGGGGGAGGGCTTGTCTACCTTGGGAGAGGGAAGAAATTATTGGAGAGAGGGATAACTTCACTCAACCAAGGGACTCACTATTGCCCACATGGAAGTTGACGCATGCAAGCATAATAATTCACTTCAAAATAATCTTAAAGGCCAATTCCAAATTACTGATAATTAATTTCCAATAGTGATCTATTAAAAACTTATGCATTAAATCACTTTCAAACATCAATAAACATCAAATTATGTTTATAAAATAATTAAATCTATTCCATGCAAACATTTTCCCTAATTTTCACATGTAGAGCTTGAGCTTCTGCTATTACAATTGTCTCTAACACATTATCATTTTAATTCTTCACATTCAATTAAAAACACTTACATGCAATTTAATATCTAAAAACAATTCCCATACCTCATGAAAACTCTAATAGCACTTCTTCAACCACTCTCTTTTTAATCCCAATATTTTAGTTTGGTTCCTTTTCTACATATAACAAGTGAAAGATATAACCTCTTTAAAACCCCTTTAACTCCAATTCCAATTGGTGAAATGAGGAGCATTAGTAAAATAGGAAATGTAGAAATAGAAATAGAAGAATAGGAATTTACAAATTTAACAAAACCTAGCCAAAGATCCTTTATCACATTTACATAAACACAAAGATAAGTGTTAATTTCTCTGAGAGCAAGGAGAGAGAAAAGTGACCTTTAAAAGAAATGAATAGTTCTTTCCTTCCCTTAAGAATGGCTAGTTAACATATATATTCCATACATTGCTAGTTAACATAACAACATTAAACATTAAGTTTCTATCTTTGGAATTCTACACAGAGGCAAAATTCTATATCAAACTTATATGCCATTTTAAACTTGGAAGACATCATTTTGAGCAAAAATATCCTTCTACAAACATATTTCCCTATGTTTGCAATTTTAGGAACATTAAAAATATTTTCCATATCATGTCCAGAATTCAAGATATTTATATTTTACTAAGTACTATTCCTAGTGATAATGTTGTGTACAGGTCCAGATTCAAGCTAAAAATAGACAAGCATAAGGACAGATTTAGGCTTTAAATTCTGCATGAAAATCATAGGTTAGGAAGTTTATGTTTCATAGAATTTAACCTTATAGCATTTCATTCAGCGTACAATGAGATATGTCATATTTTCTATAAACTATTCCATAACCAAATTCAACAGCACAATTAAATTTCCAAAACTTATTAAGATGACTTAAAAGCATATTTATCTCCATGTTACTTTTATAATTTTGTAGACACATATTTATGTAATTATAGAAATTAAAATGGTCTCAAAAAGAGTTATCTAGCTGAATTTATGCTGAAATGACAGCCACTAGTTCATAAGACTTTCATCACTCTCCTATCTTTATTTTATTAAAATTTCTTAAAGTTTATTTCTCCATTCATTTAATCAAACTAGCTTGCAATTAAATCTTGACTCTACCAATAACCATCACATGCATGCATGAGAACCTAATCCCATGCCTTAGTCAATTTTCCCTTAGCCTTCAATCTTTTGCAAGTCCTTTCCCCTACTTGTTCACTTAACATTATAATTAAATTCTTATTGTTAATGACTTCATATTATAGCATGAGTATGTTCCATTAAATAAAGCAATATCTTTTAATAGTGCATATATCTTATGCTTGACTATTTATGCTGTAATTATAAATATATACTTCTAACATTACTAAGTTACCTTTTACCCCTCTTAGTTCTATATATGTTATGTGCTGAAACACCACTAGAATAATGTTTTATATTAAGTATTACCATATACAAATACTTCTATAATCAACTTATTTAGGAATTGAATTACCGTAAGAAATATAATCATTAAAATTTAGAGGTTTTTAACATATTTGAGACTAGTCATTACTAACTAAAGTAATTTAAAAACTTCTAGCTCCCACATTAGTGACATAGAAATTATCTGTATATGTGTCCATGCAATATTTACACTATGTGAGTATTTAAGTATTTCATAGTGTATTAATATATACTCATTCATATAATTGCAATAACATGGAATTTCAAATTTCCTGCATCAAATCATCTTAAAATCTTCTCATTCTATCTTTTAGCTTAATATTCTATCATTCCATGTGGATTTCACATTTATAATTATTTATTATTAATTGAATACTTTTACAACTTCACTTAAATATTAACAATACTTTCAGCTTTGCATAACAAAATAAGATCTAATAAGGATATTATAAAACTCAAAAGTTACCACATGAACAATTATGTTAATATTTATAGTTATTTGTCTTCTTTACTTGCAACATTGAAACTGACATGAAAATACCTTTTATTTTTGGACAAAGAGGTTTTATTAAAAATTGATACTTAATCTCTTAACATTATACTAGAAAAATTTCAAGTCATTTTAAAGTGTATCCCAAGAGTTATGATGTAAAAAGCATCTACTACTCCAATGACCCACCAAAAGAAAAGGGGTTACAGTTTTGGGCCTTTTGAGGATCTTAGAGGCAAATTTACATTATTGATATTTCTATAACATTTGTAAGCATAGATGTCATGGTTCTAACTTAACAATAATCATGGAAGTTGGAGTTTAAAAACTCAACTTATGATCACAACCGTCATCAAAGGTTAATTCAAATTTCTGGATAGTACTTTTCTTAAGTTGTAAAAGTTACTACTATAGCCTTAACATTTTACTAATCTTGAAAAAATATTGATAAATCTTTCTATAAGCATCAATTCATCTCAATTCCATCTTAATACAAGATTAAAATAAGAGCTTGTTACTAGAGCAGTAAGCAAAACCAATTACAATTTAAAAACATCACATGCAAACCCAATTTTAACTCTCACCAATCTTTTAAAAAAAAATCATCTAAACCCTTTGTTAACAATTCATGCAAATTTAACTCCTAAATTTAGTTCCCACACCTGATTTTGTATCTTTAAATCAATCCTTTATTCCTTAAGCATTCTTCTTCCATTTGAAATCGTAGAAAGAAAATGAAGAAGATAATTTAATTCTTACCTTAAAGCTTCCTACAATTCCCTAATTCTTAAGCGTACAAATGATGGAGTTGAGAGAGACTTTAACTTAAATAAAGAAGATGAAAATGACTTGCAGCTCATCATCTTACGTGAAGAACATCTTCCAAAGCTTAGTGGGCAAAATCCTACTTACTCCTTGTATGTGATTCTTGCTTAAAGAATTTAACCACTAAAATCAAATTTGATACATTAACCTTATATTTATTTTTTATTACAACACTTACCCCCAAACTTATTAAATCCTTAAAATTAACCCCAATTAATCATTATTTTAACATTGACCTCTAAATTTATATCCTCTTTTAATTTAGGCTTCAAACTATATTTTTTTTTAATTATACCCTTATAGAATTCATGCCATATAATTAACACATTTATCAAATAATTAATTACAACCTAATAACATTTATCCCCCAATCAATATCTTAACTATATTTTATTCCAATTATGCACACTATGTATAATATAATATCAACTGACTATTGTATCCTCTATCACATAAGACCATAAATTCATTAGATCTCTACTACTAATAATCCATCTGATAATGCTTAATTAGACTTTAATAACGTGAAATTGCCCTTGAATTCTACTAAGGCCTATTTTGGGTCCTTACAGTCTCAACTGTTAATACTTAAATTAAATGAGCTTAATTAAACTTTATTACCATAGAATATCCATGAATCATCCTAAGGCCTATTTTGGACCATTACAAATCGGCCCCCCCTAAAAAATTTCATCCTTAAAATTCACACTTATAATATTTACTCATATATATTACTAGATTTCCTATTACTCTATATCTAATCTCAACAAACTCTGACTAACACTATCTCTCTCAACTTCTCTTATTCTTTTCTGTACCTCGATTGAATTCATATTTAACTTTATCTCCTTATGAGAACAACCTTTTATACTATTATATCATTATTAAGCTCAATGTATTTCTTATCAATTTCCTTTTTCAGTTGGGGCCTATACATGTTATATGATATTATTCATGATGTTTGTTGTTATGTCATGATGGAATGATGGCCTCTTGTAACCAATAGAATACAAATGCATATTCTCATGTAATACACATGTTTTTCCCCATCCCATGCTATGAAATGTTTAATCAACTTTCCACTCTTTTTAAGGCATCACTGGCAAGCATGTAGAACATTGTAATCATCATTAACTTATAATTACAATACTTTAAAATATGGAAAATCTCATTATTTATACTTAAACTCTTTCTCAATTACTATGCTATCTTTCTCAAATACTATGCTAAAATAATCTCTATATACTTCATTAACACACTTGTACTATAATCCAAACACTAATCGCATATGCATTTCATAACATTTACTATTCAATCCAAACTTAAGATCCCACTACTATACTATCATACATTTAGGTTACTTTCAAAGCTTCCATATTATCTAATATTCCAAGAATACATGTAAGCACTTCCATTATCAAAATATATCAATACATATAAATAATAATAAAAAAGGATAATGCAAATAATAGGAGTTCCTTTAATGACATTTTGCTTCATTAGAACCTTAGTCCTATTGGTTTGTACTAACATTATCAAGTCTATAGATATGTTCCTTCTTATTATGATCTTCATTCTATCTAAATGAAGAGAAGAGTAAAAGCATGCAAAGTTAACCTAAAAATGAATAGTGCCATGCAAAAATAATAGGTGTGAGAAGTATAAATGGTGGGTAGTAGTGGCAAATCAAAGGTGGAAGACCTTTTGTAATAGGAGAAAATAAGCTTCGCTAAAGGCTTGGACATAAGGAAGCTGGAAAAGGGCAGTAGCAAAAGAAAACCATTGGTGATGGGATAAATCAAGTGTTGGCAAAATTCAACACCAGGCATAAGCAAAATAGGTAATGGCCATAAGAAACCTTTTAAAGATGGGAAAAATCAAACATTGCTAAAAGACCTGCAAAAACAAAACTCATGCAGGAAAAGAAAAACTAAATTTTTAGCCTATTTAAATTCGTATAATACATGCAAATGCTTAAAAATTTGTAAAAACATCTTAACAATCATTAAGAAGAAATTAAAATTTATTTTAGGTGAATTAAAAAAAACTAAATTAAAATTTAGAAACCAAAGGTTGAAGATGATGAATAGTAAAAATCATATTTAAGTTAATCAATCTTTTTATATGTTTTAATTAGTTTTTTATGTTTTCATGGTTAGAAGAAACACAAAACTCAAGAAATAAACTAATTACAAGCTAAGAACAATAAAATTAAAATAATGGAATCTATAAATAATTACACTAAAAAGCATTTCTAAACCTAGGTTAGATGGGTAGAGGGCTCAAGAATATTACTTACATAATTGTTTTCTCAAAGAACAATGAATTCTATATGTTTTGGGTCCTTCTATTGGTTTTTGTTCTTTACTTTTGAAATTATAGAGTATGGTTTCAAAGAGAGAGAGAGAGAGATAGCATATTTGATTAGTGCAAAATATTTATTTATAGGCAAGGAAACCACTACCTCAAGTTGGATACATTTTGGAATAAAAATATCCCATTATCCCAATCTATTCTCAAGTAAAAATAAGATAGCAAAATTGGTTTTTTCACCCTATAACTCAGTGAGTTTTAGATGAGTTGCATGGGGTGCAACTCACTGAGTTGTAGGCAAGTTAGCCTTCTCAGCCAACTAACCTTTGATTCAAAATATTTTTTAATTTTTAGGCCAAAAGATGCCATTTTTTAACAAGGTATCCCTTGACATTTGTTTGGGAATGTCTTATCTTTCCATTAAATTAAAAATCACTCAATTTGGATTTGTATATTAGGATTTATGGCCAAAATAATGATGACTGCTCTTAAAATATTTTAAAGGACATAATTGATGTTCAAACTTTGAAAAAATACTGAAAATAATAGGTTCAAAATTAGTTCATACTATCTCTAAAAAAGTTAATCCAAAATGAGTCTATTTTCTATCAAAATTGGACCACTTTAGAAAGAGCTTTACAAAAGGATTTATGCCTAAATTACTATAGACTATTTTAAGTGCAAGGATAGATTTAAGTCATTTAAGTTCAAGCCTACTTTTGAGGATCTTAAGTACTAAACTAGGTTTACTTTTCTTATGAAAGCTTTATTTCTATGTCTTAAGATTAATATGGCTTTAGAATCATTAAATTAGGAGATATGTAGGATGAGATAAGGCTGATAAACTTAAGACTACCCCAAGTTTTTGAAACTAATTTCATCATTTTGACTTTTTTCAAAGAAATAAATGGGTAGAGCCTAAAAAATTATTTTAAAAGTATTAGAAACTTGGGGAGAGCTATAAAATTCCATTCCTTATCTTTTTATGAGAAAAATTCTCCCCTTATTAGGTAACCCTGATTAGAAGCTACCTCAGAACCCAATATTTACATTTACCCCTAACTTGAGGGAAACTAGTACACTAGTATCTATGTTAGCCAAAGTTCAAAGTAAAAGATAGAGACACATACCTGAGGTGGTTATCTCCTTGGCTATAAAGGTAAGGTCAACATCGGCATCCGAACACATTGAACTATATTGAGTTGAATGGTTAATGTCGAGAATTGAATAAGTCAAACCATGCCTGATGAAGATTGATGCTAGCTTGCTGGCATGTCAAACCTCCTATAAGTCGAGCTATTAATGCCAGTTGTCGACATATCAACTTTGCTCAATGAGCAATCAATGATAGCTTATCGACATGAAGAACCATTTAGTTGACTTTATGCTTACTAAAAGACTTGGCTGCTTATAGAGAGACCTTGAATGCCTCTCAAATAGGGCTTTGGGTGCTCATATGAAGACTTTGAATGCCTCTCAAAGAGGGCTTTATGCTCATAAGGAGACTTTAAAGTATTTGGAAGATTTATTGCTCATAGGAGACTTAAGTGATTTGAATGATTTTTTTACTAATAGGGAGACTATGAGCACCTCTAGAAAATGAATTTTCAAAAATAACTTCAAGGTTTTGAGTTTTTATTTGTCTTAT
Organism: Excoecaria agallocha; assembly: GCA_037975025.1. Lineage (NCBI taxonomy): Eukaryota > Viridiplantae > Streptophyta > Magnoliopsida > Malpighiales > Euphorbiaceae > Excoecaria > Excoecaria agallocha. The sequence continues at coordinate 14,562,621 of CM075813.1, read as the reverse complement.
TAAAATAACTTTTGGGTTTCTATGTTTTTTTAGGTCATTATTATCTTTTGGTCATTTACAAGACTTTGTATTTTTGGTGTATTAAAAATTTGGCACCTTTTAAGATTTTTAATTTGTATTTTAAGATTTAACACTTTTGGTCTATTTTGAGGTTAAGAGCTTTTAATATGCCTCTTCAGAAAACTTTATGATCATAGAGAGACTTTGAATATCGTGCTTATTGCTCACATAGAGGCTTCAATGCTCATAGAGAGGCTTTGATGCTCACAGAGAGGCTTTGATCGCTTGCAAGGATTTCATTTTTTTTATGTTTGTTTGTGTTTATTTGTTTTGCTATTTTGTTTTTTTAGGTATGCGAATTTATACTTTGGGTGTATTTTTCATTTTTACAATTTAGGTGTATTTTGAATTTGTATAGTTTTGAGTGTGTTGAATTTTTACAATATTGGATGTATATTGAATTTGTATAATTTGAGTGTAACTTGTATTTTTACATTTTAAATGTATGATGAATTTTTACATTTTAAGTGTATATTAAATTTTTATGTTTTAGGATGTATATTAAATTTGCACAGCTCTGAGTGTATGTGGGATTTTTACATTTTATATATGAAATTTGTACATTTTGAGTATACATTGAATTTTTTACATTTTGTATTTGGAATTTATACAGTTTGAGTGTATATTAGATTTTTTACATTTTGAATGTGTATTGAGTTTGTAAAATTTGAGTGTATATTGCATTTTTACATTTTGTGATCATTTGAAGGCTTTGAAACTTTTAGTGTGTTTGGTACTTATAGAATTTGTGCTCTTTGCACATTTGTATTCTAGTGTGTTCAACGGAGTGTTATACATTTGAATTTTTATACATTTAAAGAATTTGAGTTTTTGTACATTTGAATTTTTTAAATATTTAAATAATTTGGATTTTTGTACATTTGAATTTTTTTATATTTGAGTTTTTGTACATTTATTATGTGGTATGTTTTACATTCTATGGTAAAGAGTCTTACTTGATTTCCCTCAGTAAAGGTGTGTGTCACCAATTCAGCTCCACGAAGGGCCTTTTGTTTTGGCATTTGCATAATCACCACTCTATGGGGATTTTATCTTTGAATAAAATAGCCATCCTTTTGTAATTGCCCCTAGCATGATGTGCATTATTGACCTTGCTTTCTAAGATATTCCTCTTGCATGATTTCTCCTATATGAACTTTATCATGATCTGATTTCATGTAATGCCTTGAAATTAGTATCTGATATGCATGGTACATTGTAGAGTATGAACAATAACCTTAAAATCATTTTTGGGTAACCATAGTAGAATAGCATAGAAAAATTTAGAAGCGTATAAGTGTTAAACATGCTCAAGTCAAGGAAATCAAAGGATGGGTGACTTGGCTGGCAGATTGATTTAGCACTAAAATAAGAAAATAGTTATTAAAAGGAGTCTGATGGTACAATTTAAGATAAAATTGAGCTCAAATGGGTATTCAAAACAAATAGCGAAGATTTTACTTGGTACCATAAAAGGGTTGATCAAAAATTTGACCCGATCTTAAAATATTATAAAGACCTTCAAAAATTATTTTAATCACATAGACCCATTAAAAATAGTATAAAAGAACTATTAGAAGTGAAAAATGATTTTTTAAATAGTTTTGGAATTTCGGATTTCGTGCTGGCTAAAATTGCTCCCGAAGCTAAAAGTATACCGAAATGATGTTGGAATTAGATGAAATTTTAAACATATACTTTCATACATGCTATTGCATATGGAAAAAATTTAGGGAATTCTAATAAACGAAACATTGATTTTTAAAAAAATGGAAAAATGGTGAAAATAGAGATTAAATTAATTAAAGGGATTAATTGCCATATTTTAAATATCTAAGGACATAAATGTCATTATAAATGAGCCATAATCACCTATATGCAACAGTATAGCCTAAGGAGTGTAGGGACCCATGAAATGGTGATAAGTGGCGTAAAAATAAACCTTTGAATCAAATACTAAATGGAGGAATCTTGTCTTTAGATTTGGTGGACTTAAGGGCAGACTATAGTGGTTTAGAGTCATCTATAATTATGTCTAAAATCTACCATATTCCTTTCTTTTCTTACTCAAAATTGAACTAGCATTTTTAGTGAGCATTACACCAATTTTTCTTCATTCCTCCTTCCTCCCACCCAATCTCAAGCTCTAATTTCACCCACATATAATAAAAAGGCTGCTCCTCAACATGGAAATCATTATGGAGCAAGATAAAGCTTGGAAAAAGGAGAATTTTTAGTTAGAGAAAATAACCCTAAAAAGGTAAATTTTTAAGTTTTTGTTAGAATGAATTGGGGAATTTGTTAAAGAATTGTAAAGAATCATGAGTAGGATTATTTAGTTGTAATTACATTTTTAAATTCATATGACAAGCTAACTAATTTCTCCTCCATAAATTCAATCAAAAGAGGAAATTAAAGAAAAAGAGAAAAGCTAGGAGGAAACAGGGCGAAGAATGGAAGGAAAAGGGATTTCATGAAATAAACATGAATTTAAAAAGAAGTTAAGCATTAGGTAAGAATATTAGTCATGGCTAAATTGTACATAATGTAGAATAAAATGATAAATTGATGTTAAGTAGCAATTTAAGATTCAAATGTGTTATATTATACTAGAGGAATATAATTAGAATAATTTGAGCTTGTACAAGAATGTAAACATGATGCTTACTATGTGTATATAATGATGCGACATTATGTAACTAAAGATTTGTAATGAAAAATGAATGTACGTTAATACATATAGATCTAGAATAATTACCAAAATATGTAAAGCATGGCAAAACATAAAAAAAAAACATGATAAAAGTATGAAAATGAACCTTGGTCGAATTGTACCACATATGGAGAATTAGGATAATGTGATAATACTAGGTATATTATGCCTAAAATACATGATATTAAAGTAAATAGGCATGGAATGATTAATGTGAGCTTGAAATAACATGTAGACAAAATGGTCACCATGTGGATATACTAATGTACACATGAGTAACTAAGAAATAATGAAGCATCATGTATGTATGATAACACATAAACACATAAAACGAATTTAGAAACATGAATATAATGAAAAGAAAGAAGAAAACACGTGGCATGCTTGAATTCTTGTTGAGGTCTAATAATACCCTTGATGGAAATGTTATATTTTATCATGATGGAATGTTATTTATTACATACATTATGGCTTTAGTTGAAATATTGATGTATGCATGAAGAATGAGAAGGTATGATAAGATACATAATAGAAATAACATAAAGTTTGGTATAAAAAGGTAACATAATGTAAGATAATTAGTTGCCCTTAGTTTACAGTGAGCAATCTAGGACCCTATGATATAATTAGTTGCCCTTTCCTGGTATTTTTCCTTCTCTCCCAACCTCTCTATCTTGATTTTTCCTCCCTATATCTTTCCCTTTCCCTTTACCTCATGCTTTCCCTCTCCCTTGCCCTCTCATTTTCCCTCTCCCTCCCCTTCTGCTAATGCCTAGTAACCAGAGACATAGCAAGCAAAGCAAAAAGCTCAAGGTAGTCTTTCTTTCTCTCTTTATCTCTCTCTATTTCTTCTAGACTCAATCTTCAACCTCAATAAGGCACCTGGTAAGACTTATGTCACTTTATCATAATTTTATTAAAAATTATAACCCATCTACTATATCAATAAATCACTAATTCTCTGCATCAATTTGCTTCATGTTCCTATCTTCAGATCTCCTTCATCCAACAAACACCATCGACTCTTTATTGGCTAGCCAACGATTAAAGTCTCCATGTTGGTGATAAAGAAACAACGGTTGGAATCTCTTCATTTTGATCAATCCCATCCAAAAGTGAACATTCTTCCTTTTCAATGTATTTTATTATTAATTTTCTATTTCTAATAGTTAATAGTAATTTCCTTCCATTTCATTAATTTCTTTAGTTTGGTTACTATTTGCGAGTTGCATAACTAAGTCATTAATTATAAAAAAAAAAAAAATTCTATTTTATTTCCAGAAAAGTTCTTCATTTAGGCATGGGTTTATGTGTACTATAAATCTAAAAATGTTTTGTTTTTATGTAATGGATGTAATCAATTTAATTGCTATTAATAACCAATTTGCTTGCTAGTTTGAGGTTCCTATTTTTACTGGTTCTGAATTTTTTACTTGTGTTTTTTATAATTTTTTTCTGCCATTATTATTTATTACTATTCTTTCTGTGCACCAACAAAAGAAAAGGAAACACATATACATTTCCATCTTATTTAATTTCCCATTTAGATAATAGTTATTTGAGTTTTGCATAAGTTAACTTTAAGTTTTACTAACTTTATAGGAATTAAAAGCAAAATGTCCAAAAAAATCTACATTTTCATTATAATATTAATTTAATAAGGTATGCAAGAAGATTTCTTACAAATTATACCTTTGAATTTGTAGCATTTTTTTAGTTTCTCGTATTCAATTAGAAGCCAAAGTTTGTAATTTTTAACTTATTCATTGGTAAAGTTTTGAACAATCAAAACCATAGAATAGTAGCCAAGTATTAAGGGAAAAAGTTATGGTCCATACTCTTCTACTTTTCTTTTTTGATTTTCAGTTTAATTTCTTACCTTTCCTTCTCTATTTTAATTTTTCAATGGAGTACTTGGAGGAATTATAATTACAGGACTGGTTTCATGAGAGTTATTAGGCAAGCTATAACTTACATAAGAAAAGCATCTTCTTTCAAGCTCCCCCAAAGTTATGATTTCTTTTATTTATCTAATTTTATATTTCTTCAAAAATTTTAAGGATTTTTAATAAATTTATCGATACGTTTGTCTTTCCCGTGGTGTTTATCTCTATGTCTATCTTTCTAATGTTCTCCTCGCTAATGATCCAGACGCAAAGAAAGTGGTTGAAAAAATAGAGGGAAAGAACAAAGATGTATGTTAGCTTCTTCTGATTAAAGTTTAATCTTCTAAAGGGATGTCCCTCTTGGTATTTGAATAAGATTATTTTGATTTTAAAAGCTGAGAAGGCATCATTTGAAGAGGCAGAGAAGAGGAGGTAATTTCTTTCTTGTGTAATTAATTTCAAAATTTGGTGCTTTTATTTGTGTTGATTATCAGTGGGCGCAATATAAAGGTATATAGTATTTGTTTAATCTTGTTTTTTATAATCTGATGTAGTTAAAGAGTATAGCATTCTTAAGCTTCTGAATTTATAATTTGAAGAATGATGTTGTCCAATTGTGTTGGCAAACTCTTACTGTTAAATTTTGTGTTTTTAAGGAATAAAAGAGTGATGGAGCTAATTCTAATATAAGACACGGAACTGCTTGCATTTGAATAATTAAATTTGGTACCCTAATCCCTAATCGAATAAAACAAAATTTCGTTTCAAGTTCATGAAGAAAAGAATGACGATACAGATGACATCAAAGGAGATGAGGATGGTGACCTTATGACACATGCAGAAAAAGATAGTGCTGACACCAAGAAAGTAGATATAAGTTTTATTTCATTTGTGATTTCTTGTATAAATTGTTTTTTACAATTGGTACAGTGATCAATTTTGTAATTTGATGTGGTTTTACAACAACTTTAGGCATGTACATGTATGTGTGTGTGTACTTTTGTTCTTGATCAAGACCACTGATTTGAACATTGCTTGGTTCATTCTTGATGTTTATTTGTTATGTGAAATTTATAATATTTTATATATGGTTTACTTTATCTATTGCTCCTAACCGGCTTTGCTTAAAACTTCACGATCATTCTAAAATAATAAAATTTTTATAATTATGAGTTTCAGTGCTAAGATAATTGAATTTCCGATATGAATAAGTTGTGCTGCTCTTAATGATGTGGTTATTTTTTATGGATGGAAATCTAACTTCTTGAGTGAATGTTTTGAACAATTTTACTGGAGGTCTGAAGTGAATCTATCAGTACTATTGCCTATTCTATTTAATCTAGAATTTTTTGTGGGCTTTATTTGTGTATTTCTTTATACTTTTAAAGAATTTTTTAGTATATTTTTCTTTTTTTGTGATGAAGAAAAGAAAAAAGAACATTGGTTTTAGTTGTTTAAGATACCCTCTTGAGCTTATATTATAAAGCTTTGCTGTTTGATATTTAGTTTTGCTCATTTCTTAGAAATATTCATGTTTATCGTTGGATAGGAAATGATTTTTAGTGATTAATAGGTTGATAATCTGTGGAAGCATGTTCAATTGGTACAGTGATCAATTTTGTGATTTGAACATTGCTTGGTTCATTCTTGATGTTTATTTGTTCCTTGAAATTTATAATATTTTATATATGGTCTACTTTATCTATTGCTCCTAACCGACTTTGCTTAAAACTTCACGACTTTGCTATTATGTGATGGTGTCATCTGAAGTTTTGAAACAATGTGATAGTGCTATTAAGGGAACTTTCCTTGTTAATAAGAAGGTATAAATTTTTCCCTTATTCAATTATAAGCGGAGCATGATCGGCTGATTTTTCTTGTACATGATATTATATTTAGAACCAGTTTTGGTTTTAATTTAATAAATCTTTGATGTATTTAGAGCTAGTTCTGATCTCTATTTTCTTTTTATGTTATCTATTTTAGTTGGTTTGGCTTAATAGAGGTTCTTAACATTTGATTTTGTTTTGGGCAGTATACAGTTGATGAATCGGCTACTAAAAAGCTCATGAGATTTTCAAGTTTCTCTTCTTTAAAGTGAGGTTAAAACTTAGATTATGTTTGAGTGAGTTTTGATTTTTGAATGACAGTGTTACTTTCACTGCTCTCTCAATTGGGCATTTCTTCTTTATTCGTGAGCTCATTGTCTTTTCTTTCTTTTCTATTAATTCAAGCACACGTCCTCTTGATTTTTGTTAATTGATTACAATTAGGCTATTTCATGAAAAAAACCACTATTTTTTTGGGTTTAATTGGGTGCAAGAATGTGATTCTGGCATCTTTAACCTGTCACTTTTTTTACTTCTTCATCTCTTAAAGTTAATTTTTACTAGAAACCAGAAAATTAATCAAATTTTTAATTTAACAAACTTCTTTTATTAGTTTTTCCCATGCTACATTGTTCTTTTCCATGTTCATTTGTCTCATCTTTAACTTTCTTCTGCATTTTTTTTTCATGTTTTAATTACATTAAATAGCACTTGTTTGCAAATTGTACAGAATAATAATTGCCTATCTCCTTTATTCTCTCTTCCAAAGATTTTACATGTAATTTTTTTTAGAACTTAGTCTTTAATTAGTTAATTAAAACATGAAATAAATACATAAAAACTTAGTATTTGGATTGTTAATTGATAGTTATATTCTCATTTGGGTGTAGCAACTGACTATCAATGAGTACTACTTTGACTTAAGATGGTGTTTATCTTGTCAAACAAATTAAAATTGTTTTTCAAATGTAGTTGTAATATTTATTTTTCCTATTGCAAGGCACTTAAATATGTTATGCCTGATTCTATTCAACTTTATATTGATGCTTGTGTTATTCTTGAAGAGGATTACAGGGAATAAATGGCCTTTGATCTATATCGTGCTTACTCTAGTGTCTACATAAAGCTTGAGAAGTAAGTGTTATATCTCTCATTTAGACTAAGATACAATAGAGATTATCACTTTTAATTTTTCTACTAGTGTGACATCCTCAGTTCATACCCATTTTCCTTATTTTTCACATAATACTAAAACTATTATCAATATATCATTCACATACAAATACTCAATTATACATTTATATTAAAGACAACATTCATAACATTATTTGCATATACACTATTAATTTCAATTATTACATGTCAATCACTAAATACAAACTGTCCAACTTAAGCTATCATACTCGTTCTTGATGTACATGCCATGTTCGATCTTCCATTATGTCTTCGATTATTTGTCCCTGCACACAGTCAATAAACCACGCACTAAGCAACGTTGTTACTTAGTGGCAGATACAACTACATAAAATTTCATTAAATCAAATTTTATTTCCATTTATTATTATTATTATTATTATTATTATTATTATTTCATCTCATGTATCTTAAATTTTTTGTTCCCTTTTACTGACTATTATATTCTAGTGTTTTCTTCTTTTTCTAGCAACAATTAAATTAAAGCTCACACCTTTGCCCCCCGTAATTCTTGCTATTATATATTGATCCTTAATTGTCTTTTCACTTAATTATTCTACTTATGTCATTTTAATTGAAATTTTATGTTATTTCCACTTTACTTATAAAACAAGTATTTACTAAGTCCGAACATGCTAATTACATGATTGCATTTCTATTTCTATTTATGTACAATTTTCGTTTCTCATTAACTAAGTGGTTTTTTATTTTCCTTCATTCATTTATTATTTTTGTTCTCCTTGTCTTCTCTAATATTTTCATTTAGGTACTTGGCTTTTTATCAAATTGAATCTAACTACATTAATACTTTATTGACCATTGCTTTGAAATTGCTAATTTATTCATTTTTTTTAATATTATTCACCATAAAGTGTTATTTTTTCTCAATTGAGTCCTTAGTTTCATTTTTTTATCCCAATTTACAATTTCATCCCTTATTTCTCAAGCATTGATTATATCACAACTTCATTCATCATTTATTTATATTTGTTTTAATTTCTTTTTACTCTTTACTGTCGAAGTTATATTACATTTTGATCCTCTTATTTTCATTTTTATCTTATTATATGCTTTACTTCACTTTTATTCTTCAATTTACAATGAATTATCATTTTCTCCTTTCAAAATTTGGATCTTTTATTTCTTTATATTTAATTAAATTTTTGAATTTATTTCTTTTCTTTCAATTCTCTTATTTTCAATTCTTTATTATTAAATTCTATATAATTTTCAACTGGGTGTCCAATTTCAATTAAGCCCTTGTGCAGTTATTCGTTGCTTTTGACTTTATTTATCTTCTCTTTTGATTCATTTGACTTTATTTGCTTTCATTTGTCCAAAATACATATTTCTCCCATTTAATTTCACTTTTTTTCTTTATTTAAGTGAAAAAATTACAATTTGATCCTTATAATTTCTTTTTATTGAATAAATCTCTAATTTGTCCTCATTGTATTACAATTTACTTTTAATTCCTTTAATATTCATTTTTCTCACTTAATTTCATCAATTCCGACAATTGGGTGGAAAATTTCAATTTAACCCCTAAATTTGACTTTCTCTTTATTTTGACCAAATTTATTTTCAATTTTGAGTTGTTTGACTTTTCTTAATTTTAATCAATTTGACCTCAATGTTGACCTATTTAACTTCCTTTGACTTTTAACTTAATTTAAGGGTATAAATTACATTTTAGTCCCTGAAATTCTTCTTAGAGTAGCAAATTACGTTTTTGGCCCCTAAACTTTATCTTATTTACAGTTTGCCCCTTTTAACTTATTTAATCAATTTAATTTCTTTAGTCACTATCTTAATGTCAAAATTATGAATTTTATCCCTGTTTTATCACATAATTATTGTTTTACCCTTGTTTGACTTATTAATCTAATTTTTTTCTTATTTATTATTTATTGACATTTATAATATTTTTAATGCAATAATTACTTTTTATTCCGGTTTACATGTAAAATTTCACTTTTGTCCTTAGTTATCAACGATGAAAATTCTCAAACCAAATAAGCGAGATAAGGATTTCAGTAATACTAATGTGCTAGGGGGACTGTATAACAAGGGTACAAAATCAAATTCCCTAATGAACCATATAATTCTAATGTACTGAAGGGATCGTATAACACAGGGTACGAATACCAAATTCTCCAATAAATCATATAATTCCAATGTGCTTGAAGGACCGTACAACATGGGGTACAATATCAAATTCTCCAGTATACCATATAATAAGCTGACTAAGCAATATAATCACATTTTCACATTAATACCGCAGTGAATATGCCCCTCTGGCTAGCCATTCTATCATGGGTGTTGGATTATCCACTGTTCACTAAGGGCAATATCAATTATCATATGACATTATATTTTTGTATCATTGTTTATTCTTAACATACTATATTAACCACTTTATGCTTCATTTGCATTCATATAAGTTGGTTAATCATGTACTCCTCTCATATACGTTTATTATCATAAGAATTTAACTAAATCAAGCCATTCATCTTATACTCACCATTCGGCCATTAAGCAAAATCATACTTACAAAATTTTTCTTCCTCCAATTTCATACTATATGTAGTTTTTATTTATTCTAGGCCATAGCATAGTGAGATATATAATTTCACATGAAAATTCTTAAATTCCATTAATTTCCACCATTATGTAACTATTACATAATTAGGTATAGTTCTTAATTTTCATTATAATCCATATGATTGCAATCCTTATGCCTAATTATCATTAATTATCCAACTAAACATCAAATTACATTAGAATTACCCAAGGTACCCAATTCGAACAATACAAATCCTTTCACTTTAAATTTAATTTCTTCATTAATTAAGTTTCCTAATGTCTTAAATTAGCATTATATCATATTATATTAATTTATTTCACAATTTTACTCTTATATATGTATAATTTCCTAATATCAAGCATTATATTCCATGCATACTTTCATAAATCTAATCTATTATTAACTCAATTTCACCATGGTATTTTTATTTATCATTATAATGTTAAAATTATATTTAATACATTATAATTCATCATATGTCACGTAGGATTCTCAAGGTCATCATTCAGCCTCACTTAGCTTCCTAATTAATTATTTGATTTCTTCCTTCATTCTAATTTATTTCATTTTAAATCATCATTTTCCATTGTTATCTCAAATTATTTCTCATTATTTCTTAAATTCATATAGTGACATATTGTAAATTTCACAATTTAAATTAAAAAATTATATGAAATTGAGGGTATCCACATACCTCTAATTAGCTTGAAACACTCCTATTCCTACTTCTCCTTGCCTTTGCCCTCATTTCCTTTCTTTTTTCTTTATTATTCTTCTTTTGGCCGAAAATAGGAGGGAGAAATTCATGAGTTTAATTTAAGATTTCAGGTAAAGTGAAACTACTACAATACTCTCCTAATCATTCTCTACATGCTTATATAAATTTCTTAAATTGATTCCACCTAAAACTCATAAAATCACTAAATTATGCTTAACCTTTCTCGCCTTATTTTCTTAATTTCTTGACTTCTCCTTACTGTAAATCCTTCTCTAGGTTGAAGAAGATGTCTTTTTATGTATAAGGATGAAAATTGAGCTTTGGAATCAAGGAGAAGAGCTTGTATGAAATGAAAATGAAAAGGAAGAGAAAAATAAGCTATGTTTGGATTTTTAAAGGAAACAAGGGGACAATTCCTAAATTTTTGAGAGATTTATAGATTTCTCTACACTTTTTCATCTTGTCCTATAGTGGATGAAAGTAATGGCTAAGATTTAATCTTTAACCATTGAATCCAATGGCTTGTAATTAAGCCACTTTTCACTAATTCCCCATTTCTACACATTCTTTTATCATGGGCATGCATACATATGATTATACCTTTATTTTAATGACTTTCATGTCTTCATATGGTTAAAATACCTGAATTAATTCTCTTAATTAATTTGATCTAGATTTTGCACCCTTAAAATGAAATTTTATTTCCACATGTCAGAATGCCATGAAATTTTTCCCTGCATGTCCTAGTAGGTTCAAGAACATATGGTTAAAATTACAGCCAATTCCCATATCATTTCAATATACATATGGTTAAAATTGCACACATCAAAACAAAATAAGTGCCATCTCCTACAAACTAAACTCCAATGACTGCTAATAATTCAACTGCCTAGTCTGCACACTTAATCCTACTGATATAACACAGTTAAGCCCTATTATCAACTAGAAAACTAAATTCACTTTCTTTTATTCATGAAACACTTAAAACACTTAAAAAACACTGGTACTTATAAGCACAATCAAAATAATAGAAAAAAAACTAACAAAACGAAGCCAAATAACACGAGATAAGGTTTATAAAAATTAGTTATGAGTCTTTTTTGTAAGTCCCTAGCTAATATTTTGGGACTATATTACTTGTCAAGAAGAACCAAAGTTGCCTCAGCATTCTCATGATGAGCAATAAAATACGGTTTTAATATGTGACCATTTACTTTATATTCCTAACCATCCTTTAGATTTCTAATAGTGACAACTCCAAATTCATTACTTAAAACCACTTGATTAGTGCCCAGCCACCTTGATTTGAGTTTATCTAGAAATAACCTCAGTCTACTATTGTATATTAAGACCAATATCCCAGAAGCAAAATTCTTTTGATTTAGCTTCTTGTCATGCCAACATTTGGTTTTTTCCTTATAGCTTGCAACATTATTATAAGACCATTGTCAAATTTCATCCAATTCATTAAGCTGTAATCTTCTTTTTTCTACTGCACTTCTCATATCAAAGTTAAGCATTTTTATAGCCTAATATGCCTCATGTTCTAATTTGATTGGCAAATGACACATTTTACCAAAATCAATCTAAATGGAGACATTCCTATCGAGGTTTTGTAAGCTATTCTATAAGCTCGGAGAGCTTCATCCAACTTGTAAGACCAGTTTTTCCTAGCAATGTTCATTATTTTTTTGAAGATGGCTTTTAACTCCCTATTAGACACTTCTACTTGCCCATTTTATATCTAACATCAAACTTTTTAAGCAATGATTTGAATTGGTGATTGACAAAATGTTACCCCCATCACTTATGATAGCTCTTGGTGCCCCAAACCTAGTAAAAATATTCCCCTTAAGGAATTCAAGCACAACTCTAGCATTGCATGTCCTAGTAGCTACTGTTTCTACCCACTTGCTCATATATTCTATAGCTACTAGGATATATTCAAAGCCAATGAGTTTGGAAATGGCCCTATGAAATCAATACCCTAAACATCAAAAATTCCTACTTCCAACATAGTATTCATAGGCATCTCATCTCTCTTTGATATATTTACTATGCATTAACACCTATCAAAAGACTCTATAAAGGACTTAACATTAATAAAAAGAGTAGGCCAAAAGAAATTTGACTGTAAAATTTTTGCTATCATACGATTTGGCCCATGATGTCCACCAACCTCTCCTTTATGACATAGTTATATAATGTTTGCATACTCTTCTTTTGAAACATATCTCCTCAACACTTGATCCGGACATAGCTTGATTAAATATATGTCATCCCATAAATAGTGTCATCCCATAAATAGTGTCTTGCATTCCAGTTGCTTACTCTTTTTTCTTTTGTTGCCACGTGAAATCCTTTAAAAGGTATCCTTCTGTAAGATAATTAGCATATTAGTATACCAAGGAATTGAATTTTCAATTGAATAAATAGTACAAATATGTTCATTAGGGAATAAGTTAGAGATTTCTCCCTTTTCAATATAAGCATAATTCAATCTAGATAGATGATCAGCTATAAAATTTTCAGCTCTTTATTTGACTTTAATTTCCACATCAAATTCCTATAATAGTAAAACCCATCTAATGAGTCATGGTTTGGAATCTTTTTTTGCAGAGAGATGTCGAAGTACTACATGATTTATCCATACTATTACTTTAGAACGGAGGAGATATGGCTTGAATTTTTTGAAACTAAGTATTTTTGTTCCAAAAACTCTTTCTCCATGATGGTGTAATTCACCTGTGCTCCTGTGAGTATATGACTAGCATAATAAATGGTGTGAAAATGTATATTCCTTTCTCTGGCCTAAAATTGCTCCCACTGCATAATCACTATCATCACATATGATTTCAAAAGGTAAATTCTAGTCCAATGAGGCTATGATAGGTGTTGTAATTAACCTATACTTTAACTGATTGAATGCCTACAAACACTTATCATCAAAGTTAAATGCAGCATCTTTAAGTAGTAAATTAGAAATCTATTTAGTTATTTTAGAAAAATCCTTAATAAACAGTCGATAAAAACTAACAAGACCAAGAAAACTTCTAATTCCTTTTACATTTGTAAGGGGAGGTAATTTTTCAATCACCTTTATTTTTACACTATCAGCTTCAATTCCTTTTTCAAAGATTTTATATCCTAGAACTATTCCTTCCCTCACCATAAAGTGAAAATTTTTCCCAATTGAGAATAAGATTAGTTTTCTCACACATTTCTAAGACCAATGCAAGATTAGATAAACATGAATCAAAATTGCATTTATATAGAGTAAAATCATCCATAAAAATGTCAATAAATTTTTCAATAAAATCATGAAAGATGGTCATCATACATAATTGAAAGGTGACTAAGGCATTACAAAGACCGAACAACATTCTCCAATAGGAAAATGTGCCATAAGGGCATGTAAATGTAGTATTTTTTGTCTTTCGGGGCTATAGGAATATGAATATATCCTGAATAACCATCTAAAAAGTAGTAAAATCTATTTCCAGCTAATCTCTCTAACATTTGACCAATAAATAGTGAAGGGAAATGATTTTTTCTAGTAGCACTATTTAACCTCCTATAATCAATACACACTCTCCATCTCATCACTATTTGTATTGGAATGAGTTTATTATTTTCATTGGTTATCATAGTCATAGCTCCCTTTTTAGGCACACATTGCATAGGGCTTACCTAACTACTATTGGACATAAGATAGATTATACCTGCATCAAGGAGTTTCAGTTCCTCCTTTTTTACCACTTCTTGTATAGCTAGATTGAGTCTCTTTTGGGATTGTACTACCGGTTTGAAGTCCATCTTCAATGGTATCCAATGTGTGCAGTAACTAGGACTAATTCCCTTCAAATATGAAGTTTCCCAACCTATAGCTCCTTTATGCTTCTTCAAGACCTTCACTACCATTACTTCTTCCAAACCTGTCAGAAGTGAAGAGATAATTATTGGTTTTGCATTTTTTTTCTAAAAATACATATATTAAATGTGAAGGAAGAGTTTTGAGTTCAGAGCTATTTTCTTCCTTATGAGGGGACTATTCATCCTTATATTCCTTCACTGTACTCTTTTTCCAATTCCTATATTAGCTCTTCCTCTTGCTCTTCCATTTCCTCTTTACTTTTTGAATGCATCAAGATATCTTGAAGGTCATTATCTAGCAAAATTTTCTCCTGCTTTTCTTCTACATATTTTTAAACATTGTCTAAAAAACAAAGAGACTCTTCAAAGTCATCAGAGGGATGCTTTATCACCTTATTCACATTAAAAATGTTTTTTTCATCTTTAAAACTTAAAGTGACCATCTGCCCATGTACGTCTATTAATTCTTTTTATTGTGTTTAAGAATGGTTATCCCATTATCAATGGCACTCTATAGTCCTCCTCCATATCCACTACCACAAAATCACTCAAAAATATAAAATTTTCCACTTTTACTAACAAATCCTCAATAATACAACTAGGCCTCTTCACGGATCTATCTGCTATCTGCAGTGTATTTGGGATTCTTTGATATCACCTAAATTTAGCTTTCTGAAAATCTAATGAGCTATCAAATTAATGCTATTAAATCACATAAAGCATATCCCAAAAAATTTTTCTCCTAATTCACAAGGCAATGTAAAACTACCAGGATCCTCTAATTTTCAGTAATTTTATTCATTAAAATGGCACTATAATTTTTAGATAATTGAACTGTACCTACACCTTCTAGTTTTTTCTTGTTGGAACATAGCTCTTTCATAAATTTTCATACTTAGGCATGTGTAACAATGTTAGTGGTTATGCTCTAGGCCATATGTTTGGTTCTTTATGTAATGTCACATTTCATTTTATAAAATTGGGTTTTCTTCATGTTATTATATTTTATCATGTTAGAATATAATAATATTTGTAAATAACAATTTAATGTTATTTTTTACTATCCCTAGTTATTTATAATTACAGGAATAATGATAAATAAAACTAGTACAAGTTTGATTGATAATCATGGGATGATTATATATGGTGATATAAATTAAAATTATAGGTACTTGTTGGAGAATAGAGTACAGGATTGACCTACTATGAGATACTATATGGGTTAATATCATTAGTCATCTCATAATAGTTATGTTATTGATCCTTAGACCTAAGATTATCATAGTATCCTACATGAGGAACATTATGTTTTGACATAACTAAACATTATCTTTAATTGGATAATAATAAAGATTATGATTGGACATGATGATAATCATGTGGAGGATAGTGAATAATCAAGATGGAATTTGTCCCTCTTTTATCAGAGAGATATCTATTGGAACCCTCAATAAATATGATTGAGAAATGCATGGCCATGCTCAAATGAATCAATGAAGCGATTAATATCATTTGATATTATCAGTTTACTTAGTGATCGAGAAATTATATGTTTGAACTATATAAGTTT
Organism: Excoecaria agallocha; assembly: GCA_037975025.1. Lineage (NCBI taxonomy): Eukaryota > Viridiplantae > Streptophyta > Magnoliopsida > Malpighiales > Euphorbiaceae > Excoecaria > Excoecaria agallocha. The sequence goes on along the minus strand of CM075813.1, from coordinate 14,546,191 downwards.
GACATGGACTATGGCTTATGTTCATACAAGATATCATGTGACAAAGGGATTATAACATGTTTTATGAGGTTAAAATTGAATTATCGTTATTCATATTATTTGGGCAGTCGTAATGTCATGCTAGAGGTCGCTTATGACTTGTGGGCCCATGATGGGATTGAAACCCATGGCCAATATAATATGAACCGATTAGGTCACACATATAAAATATGATGAATGGAATAAGGTTTAATTTGGGCATTTTGAATTTTATTTTATAACAAATTAAAATTCAAAATAAATAATGAAATATTAATTAGGATTAATATTATGATTTTATTTTACATAAGAAATAAAGTATTTCTTATTTTAATAAGAAATATAGGCCGAAAATTCTTTCTCTCTTAATTAGGGTTAGGCCAACTATATATGTATATATGGTTGATAACCCTAACAGACATCATAAAATAGAGGGTGAGCCATCACTTTGAGGACGTGAAGAGAGCAATTTGTTTTCTGTAACCTTAGCCACCAAAGAAGGGAGCTAGCACCCCAGGCATATGTGTTCCTTGCATTCGAGTGTGGATACCCGTAGAGGATGTTCGTTTCATGTGAGGCAGCACCTGTAAGATGATTTTACGCTTCAATGGGTTAGTAATCGTTACTTTCTCTTCATTGAGTTAGTTAGATCGCATCTTGATGGGTTTCATTATTTTCGTTGTGTTTTATTTTTATTTTTCCTATATCAAAACCTAACAGTGGTATCAGTGCCTGGTTCAAATTCAATTGATTCAATAATCATGTTTTATATGTATGTGATGTATATAAAATCGATCATATATGATATGAGCAGTATGTATGTCGTTACATGATGAATATATTACTATTTGATCATCTTAATTATTTTATTTGTATGTGATATGAACAAAATAATTCTTGTTGTATGTGATTTAAATGAAATAATTTTGATATGAAAGAAATCAATATGTTTATATGAGATATGGACATAATTGATTATTTGATAGGTATAATACCATGTTCTTTGGCTACAAAATTGATAGAGGCTAATATGATTAACATGTGTGTGTCAATTCTAATTTAATAAGATTAAACGAATTAGAAAAAGACTATAGTGGTATTTTGTATATGTTGTGAATGTTTAATGTGATTAAATAACTGCTAATAAGATTGGTAGAATAATTTTTTTCATGGATGCAGAATAGGGTTTTAGGGTAGAAAATTATTAATGAGATTAACATTGCCTCAAAGCTTCGAGGGGTGCTACCCTTTAACCTCGCCCACTAACCAGCTAGCGGGATCGTCATGTTATCTTATCGTAGAGCACAAAATATCATTATAGTTATTATCCGTTGATTATAATACATCAATTTTATGTGATCTATTAAGTTGATATGAGATTACTTGATTTTAATTGATGTAGGTATGATTTCTTTGCATGATGCATGGCATGGCCAATTGAGACCCTTGTGACGGTGTTTTCTTTATTTATATTATTTATTCATTTTATGGGTTTGTAATTTTAAATACGACCTACGTGTCGTTCTTTCATTGTAATTTTATTTTACTAATAGTTTTAGTAGAATAGTTTATTTCATTATTGTAATAAAGATGAAGGAATATCATAAAGACCATGAAGGGGATCAATCCAATTCCATGATGATGGAGGTGCAAAGTGGAAGATATTGATCAAGATCAGCTTATGTTATTCCACCTAGGATTGACCTTTGATCTTCGTACTGGCTTATAAAGATCATATAGTTTTTGGCCATGCTATGACACGTTTTATATATTATGCATATTATATCGTTATGTGATGCAATGAATAATTATATATGTGTATAAGATGCCATGTATGGGATGATGCATGATATAAAAATATATAGACATCATAAGTTAAAAAATTAAAATTACCTCACCATAATTTTAAGTCATATGCCACCCATAGTTCTAACTCTTGTAAAGACTAAGATCACCAAAATGTAAGTTCTGCCAAAGCAAAGTACATTAAGTTATCATAGTAAGGCAAGATGGGTAATGATGCTACCTATATGCTAAAATATGGTTAGAGTTAATTAAGCTATCAAAATGGTTTTGGGCCTAAGGCATTACATGGGATAATAATATGTCGGCACATATGATGTCAAAATCCCATAAAGAATCTAAAAGTTACATGAGATGTAATTGTAAGGAGTTATCTACCTAAATAACTTGATTTTAAGTGTCATGCCAAAGCTAACTTAGAATTAAGTGGAATATGGATCTTAGCCCACTAAAATCATTACAATTATTGTAATCAATATTGAGGGTGAATAGTTTAGTAGGAGTTTTTTTTTAAGAAATAACCAAAAATGAAATTAGAAATAATATTTATTTTGCATATTTGTAGATCAATGGGTTCAAATAACACTTTCACATTATCACTGTGATCAATCCTTGAGAAGAACAAGTTAAAAAAAGATGGCACTAACTTTCTTGACTGGTTTAGAAACTTGAGAATTTTTCTCAAGCAAGAAAGGAAGCTATATGTGCTTGATGACCTTACTCCTCCTATCCTGCCTGCTAATGTCCAAAGGGTAGTGAAAGAAAAACAAAAGAAACATGCTGATGATTCGGTTGATGTGGCATATTTATGTTAGCCATAATGTGTCCAGAACTTTAGAAAGATCTGGAGTATTTGGAGGCTAATGAGTTGAGCAGTCATCTCAAGCAGACATTCCAACAACAAGCAAGGCAAGATAGGTATGAGACTACCAAAGCTTTGCATTCTTGTAAAATGGTTGAAGGTGCATCAGTGAGCTCTCATGTTTTGAAAATGAAAGGCTATATTGATCTCCTTGAAAGGATTGGATTTCCCATCACTCCAGAACTGGCCATGGATTTGAACCTTAATTCATTGCTAGATAGTTATAACTAGTTTGTTATGAACTATAATATGAATAATATGGAGAAATCCATTGCTAGGCTACATACGATGCTTAAAATAGTTGAGCAAAGACTTAAAAAGGGTTGAATCATATTCTTATGATTAATAAGGAAAAAGGGATGAAAAATAAAGCCAAGGCTAAGGCTAAGGCAAAGGTCGCTAGCAAGTTTAAGGCACAAGCTAGACCCAAACCTAAGGCAAAAGCTCCAGAGGGAGTTTGCTTCCATTGCAATGAACCTAGTCATTGGACGAGGAATTGCAAGCTTTACTTGGAAGAATTGAAGAAAAAGAAGATTAGTAAGACTACATCTTCAAGTATTTATGTTATAGAAATTAATTTATCTACTTTTACTTCCTGGGTATTAAATATTGGATGTGGATCTCATATTTGTACTAATGTGCAGGGACTCAAAAGGATTAGACAACTAAAAAAGGGTGAAGTAGACCTACGAGTTGGAAATGGAGCAAGAGTTGCTGCCTTTGTTGTAGGGACTTATGAATTGACTTTTCCCAATGGGCTTTTATTATTTTTGAACAATTGCTTTTATGTTCCTACTTTGAGTAGGAATATTATTTCAATTTCTTGTTTGGATGATGAAGGTTTTTCTTTTCTTATTAATAATAAGAAATGTTCTATTAATTATGATGATATGCTTTATTGTATTGTCGATTCATATAGCAATTCATATAATGGCCTTTATCTCCTAAATCTAGAAAAATCCAACAATCAGGATATCTATAACATAACTACAAAGAAATCTAAACCCAATTATTTGAATAAAACATATTTATGGCATTGTCGCTTAGGTCATATAAATGAGAAACACATATCAAAACTCTATCAAGATGGACTTTTGGAATCATTTGATTTTGAATCATTTGATAGCTATAAATCTCGTTTATTAGGAAAAATGACAAAGGATTCCTTCATTCGACATAGTGAAAGGGCCACTGATTTATTGGGCCTTATACATACTGATGTATGTGGTCCATTAAGCATCAATGCCAAAGAAGGATTTCAATACTTCATTACTTTCACTGATGATTTCAGTAAGTATGGCTATGTCTATCTAATGAAACATAAACATGAATCATTTGAAAAGTCTAGAACATTTCAAAATGAAGCTCAAAATCAACTTGGTTAAACTATTAAAGCACTTCGACCTGATCGGGGTGGTGAATACTTAAGCCAAGAGTTTGATGATCATCTAAGAAATTGTGGAATTATTTCACAATTAAATCCACCAAGGATTCCACAATGGAATGGTGTTTTTGAAAGGAGGAATTGAACTTTATTAGATATGGTTTGATCAATGATGAGTCAAACAGATCTTCATTTATCCTTTTGGGGCTATGCATTAAAAGCAGCTGCATTCACTCTAAATAGAGTTCCATCCAAAGCAGTTGAAAAGACACCAATGAGATATGGATTGGACAAACTCCTAGTCTATCTTTTCTAAAGATTTGGGCTATGAAGTTTATGTCAAACTACAAGTCTCAGATAAATTAGCACCAAAATCTAATAAATGCCTTTTGTGGGATATCCTAAAGAAACTAAAGGATATTAGTTTTATAATCCCTCTGAGAACAAAGTGTTTGTTGCTTGAAATGGTGTCTTTCTAGAAAAAGAATTTATTTCTAAAAGAAACAGTGGGAGTAAAGTAGAACTCGAAGAAATTCAAGAACCATAAAATGGCATAGGACCATCGATGAAACTCAACAAGTTTCACAAATAGCTATGGAACCTATGCAAGTTACACAAGAATTATACAGATCTAATAAGGCATAACATCAACCCAAGAGATATGGATTTCTCATAACAGATAGTCGTGAAGTAATGCTTATGGATCAAGATAAACCTACTACCTATCAAGATGCTGTGTCAAGTCCAGACTCTGAGAAATGGCTAGAGGCCATGAAATTTAAAATGTAATCCACGTATAATAATCAAGTTTAGAACTTGATTGATCCTCCTAAAAGAATTAAAACCATTGGGTGCAAATGGGTTTTTAAGAAGAAAACTAACATGGATAGGAAAGTACATACCTTTAAGGCAAGATTTGTTGCAAAGGTTTTAAGCAAACTCATGGTGTTGACTATGATGAAACCTTTTTTCCCAGTCGCAATGCTTAAATCAATAAGAATTTTAATTGCCATCGCTGCATATTATGACTATGAGATATGGCAAATGGATGTCAAAATAACGTTTCTTAATGGAAATTACTTGAGGATGTGTATATGACACAACCTGAAGGTTTTGTTCATCATGAGAATTTCAAGAAGGTATCCAAGCTACAAATATCCATTTATGGATTAAAGTAAGCTTCTCGGAGCTAGAATCTTTATTTTGATGAAATTGTCAAAGAGTTTGGATTCATCAAAAATGAAGATGAACCTTGTGTGTACAAGAAGGTTAATGGGAGGGTAGTAATGTTTCTTATCTTGTATGTCGATGACATATTACTCATTGGGAATGATATCCCCACATTGCAAAAGACCAAAGATTGGTTAGGGAAATTTTTTGCAATGAAAGATCTAGGTGAAGCTGCTTATATCCTTGGAATTAAGATCTATAAGGATAGATCTAAAAGGATAATTGTTTTGAGTCTAAGTACTTATATAGATAAGGTGTTAAATAGATTCAGTATGCAAAATTCTAAAAGAGGGTTTTTGCCAATGTCTCATGGCATCACTCTTAGCAAGACTCAGTGTCCTATGACATCTGATGAGTGAGATCGCATAAGTATGATTTCTTATGTCTCGGCTATAGGATCTATCATATATGCCATGTTATATACTATACCAGACGTTTCATATGCATTGAGCATGAAAAGCAGATACCAATCAAATCCTGGTGAAAGTCACTGAACAGTAGTTAAGAATATCCTTAAGTACTTGAAAAGAAATAAGGATGCATTCTTAGTGTATGGAGGATTGGAAGATGAGCTAGTAATAAATGGTTACACAGATGCAAGCTTATAATCTGACAAAGATGATTATAGATCACAGTTTGGATATGTGTTTTTGTTAAATAGAGGTGTTGTTAGCTAGAAAAGTTCTAAACAAAGCACTATCGCTAATTCTACAATAGAAGCTGAGTATATAGCAACATCAGATACAGCTAAGGAAACAGTATGGATCAAGAAATTTATTGTTGAACTAGAAGTAGTTTCTAGTATCACAAATCCTATAGACCCTTATTGTAATAATAATGATGCTAAAGTGCTTTCATCTCATTCGAGAAATCATTGAAATAGGAGATGTTAAAATATGCAGAGTACCAACAGATGATAACATTCTTGATCCACTTACAAAGGATCTCCCATAAGCAAAACATGATAATCATACAAGGTCCATGGGTATTAAGCACTTATATGATTAGGCCTAATGCAAGTGGGAGATTGTTAGTGGTTATGCCCTAGGCCATATGTTTGGTTCTTTCTGTAATATCACATTTCATTTTATAAAATTGGGTTTTCTTCATGTTATTATATTTTGGCATGTTAGAATATAATAATATTTGTAAATAACAATTTAATGTTATTTTTTACTATCCCTAGTTATTTATCATTAAAGGAATAATGATAAATAAAACTAGTATGAGTTTGATTGATAATCATGGGATGATTATATATGGTGATATAAATCAAACTTATAGGTATTTGTTGGATAATAGAGTATTGGATTGATCCACAATGAGATACTACCTCGGTTAATGTCATTAGTGATCTTATAATAGTTATGTTATTGATCATTAGACCTAAGATTATCATAGTATCCTACATGAGGAATGTCATGTTTTGACATAACTAAACATTATCTTTAATCGGATAATAATAAAGGTTATGATTGGACATGATGATAATCATGTGGAGGATAGTGAATAATCAAGATAAAATTTGTCCCTCTTTTATCAGAGAGATATCTATTAGGCCCCTCGATAAGTAGGACTGAGAAATGCATGGTCGTGCTCAAATGAATTAATGAAACGATTAATGTCATTTGATATTATCAGTCTACTTAGTGATCGAGAAATTATATGTTTGAACTATATAAGTTTGACATGGACCATGACTTATGTTCATATAAGATATCATGTGACAAAGGGTGTAAGGCCCCTAACATGACCCTAATCTAATTTGCATATTTGAATGGGATTTTTATTTGATTAAGATTAAATTAAATGAGGAATTTATATAAGTATGGGTCAAGAGGGGGTAACTTATCATGTTATTATGTTATTTGCATGAAAATAAAATTTTAAAGCATGGTTTAATGTTAATTAAGGGTGCAATTGAAGTAAAATTTGGGGTAAATGTATTGTTTTGGAAACTCAATGGTCAAATGTGGATAAAAATGATTGTTTAAAAGTCAATTTGAGAGAAGGAATAAATGATTAGGTTAATGTTTGAAATGAATTAAATGGAGAGGTTAAAGTTTAATATGCAAATTTTCAAGGGACTAAAGAGGGGATTTTCTTTGTTGGTATAAGAGGCTTGAGTTAGTGGAGATGGAGGTGTCGTGTAGTTGTGTGCTGATCGGCATGTGAAGGAGAGAAAACCAGAAAATATTCATCTCATCTTTCTCTCACTTCCATTGATTCATCTCAAGCAATTAGATGATAATTTTAGTTGGTTAATCAAGAGTACAATGTATTAAACTTAAGGTAATTAAACTGTTAATTGAACCCTTCATCATCTTCTTCTTCTTTTCATTTGGATTGAGAAGAACGTTAACTAAGTGCTGGAAATTTGAATGTCGATGATTTTTATGAAGGAGAAGAGGAAGGAAGGAAGAGCAAAGGAAAGGGTATTGCTAGAGGTTGAAGACATTGGGTTTGTCAGCCAAGGTATGGGAATTTAGGCTGTTCATATTGCATGTGAAATTGATTGCTGGAACTGGATTTGATTTACAGAATTCAAAGTTACGTTTTGCTGGATTTTAGCGATGTGAGGTTGAAGAAGATTGTCCTTGCCGAGTTGTGAATGTCTTCACGATTCGTGAAATTTTGTCCGACTCATGAAGCTCTTCACGAGTCATGCATCTTCTTCCTCTGGGAATGTTGGGTTCACTCGTGAAGATCTTCACGAGTCGTGAATTTTAGTCTGACTCGTGAACCTCTTCATGAGTCGTGAAGTTTAGATTTTCTTCTCCACTCATGAACCTCTTCACGAGTCGTGAAGTATAGATTTTCTTCTCCACTCATGAACCTCTTCACAAGACGTGAGTATTAGCTTTTTCACTCGTGAATCTCTTCACGAGTCGAACATATGGTCACGACTGAATGACCTTTCTGGAATTTTTTTCTCATAAGTTGAACTATAGAGTAGCAAATTGAATGATTCTTTTTGCATTGGAAAATAAACTTCTATACCTATATTTCATGTGAAGGAACCTAGACTTAAATCTGCCTTTAATTACATGGAATTTAGGACTGAATTCAGACAAGTTCCCTAGATTGCACATAGAAACAGAATTCACAGTAATGGGCATATCTTTTTGTAGAGATGTTGAAATGTTACAAAATGAAATTCTGGAAAAATTAGAGACATGAAAGTCTAACTTTGATTAAGAAATGTTGGTTTAAATCCTTCTAAATTTTACATTATAAATTGTTCTAAATGACAGTCCACATGATTTGGTTTTAAAACAGCCTATAGTATTTTTCAAATAACTCAAGCTATAGGTCAGATATGGAGATGAAATATCTAACCTACACATGTAATTAGACCTGTACATGATTGTCATATGCCTAATTGATGTGTACATATGTAATCCTACGACATGAAAGCGCACATGATCTGAATGATGATAAATGCATTTATTTATATTAATAACCATGCTTATAGGAATAAGCCTACTATATGTGAATGTACCTACAGATATGTACATTTACGATTATGTACATGAATGTATGAGCATGTAATTGCCCTATGAGATAGAAAATGTTGTGGCATGACTATGAACATGCAAGACGCTTAATGAGAACATGATCAAGTATATGATATGATGATTATATGTCATGCCTATATGTCATGATGCAAACTTATAGTCACACGAAATGGATGAGCTAATTGTGTAACTTGGCTTATGAAATGTGCATATATCTGTTTATGCACCAGAGAACTTATAGTTCTACAAGACTCTATATATGTACCAATAGTATACTATGAATATAGTCTTAATATGTGAATTGAACACGAATATAGTTATGCCTGCGATAGAGTTTTAGATATGCATAGATAGGCACCTATAGGGAAATTGCAGCTGCCATAGTTTGGCCCAATTGGGTCCATAGTATATATGATCCCGTTTGGATCATGATCATCCCCGTTTGGGTTGATAGGCAACCCCGTTTGGGTCTGCTTGACCGATCTATAGTACAGTTTGGCCCCGTTTGGGTCTATAGATCTGATATCTTCTGATATCCTTCTTTTTGATACCAATGTGTATCCATAGTTCCCGTTATCCACTGATAAAGCTAAGGCAGGCTAAACGTTATTCATAGTAATGATCAAAATTAAACAGTTAAAGTTATTTGACTAAAGATTGATGTTGTGGATTATATTATTGGTTTACCCACAGGAATTATGTTTCATTTGAATATGTTTACATGGGAAATTGTTGTCTATATGAATTATGAATATGAGAATATTTGTTACTCTTTTGGGTACAATGTTTAGGTACATGAGTATATGTTTTATGCTTTAAAGTATTGGTTATTATTGACATGATATGTTGTATATGTTATTTATTATACACATAGTATGTATATTTTGATGACCGTTGTGAGTGGTCATCCATCCATAGATATTTCCCACTAAGCTTTATAGCTTAGCACGAGTTATTTATCCATGTAGGTACCATTACCAAGACTTTTGCTCAGGGACGATCTCTACATCAGGAAGGGCCAACTACCGACTGTTAATCTTGATATAGGATTTTTTTATGTATTAGTATTATCATATGTTTTGCTTTATGGCCAGTTATGTTATAAGATGTATATAACTTATGAAATGTTGTAACTCACAAGTAGTAAAGCTAAGAAGAGTATGCGTGCATGTGATATACATAAAGTAATATTCATATAGTATAGTATGCATGATATTAAGTATGAAATACAATACAGGAATAGACTAGTAGCACATACATAAGTTTATGAACAATATGACATGATTAAGGGTAAAATGATAGATAAACAAATATATTGCATAAGCATGATTAATAGTAATCAAATTATCAGATAAATAGGGTTTTGCATAGAGGGTGCTACAAAGGGATTATAGCATGTTCTATGAGGTTAAAATTGAATTATCAATATTCGTATTATTTGGGTAGTCGTAATGCCTTGCTAGAGGCCGTTTATGACTTATGGGCCCGTAATGGGACTGGGGCCCACAGCTAATATAATATGAACCTAATGGGTCACACACATAGAATGTGATGAATGGACTAAAGGTTAATTCGGACATTTCGAATTTTATTTTATGACAAATTAAAATTCAAAATAAATAATGAAATATTAATTAGGATTAATATTATAATTTAATTTTAAGTAAGAAATTAAGTATTTCTTATTTTAATAAGAAATATAGGTCCAAAATTCTCTCTCTCTTAATTAGGGTTAGGCCAACCATATATATATATATATATATATATATGGTTGATAACCCTAACAGACATCATAAAAAAGAGGGTGAGCCATCACTTTGAGAAAGTGGAGAGAGAAATTTGTTTTCTGTAATCCTAGCGCCAAAGAAGGGAGCTAGCACCCCAGGCGAATTTGTTCCTCGCATTCGAGTGTGGATGCCAGTAGAGGGTGTTCATTTCATGTGAGGCAGCACCTGTGAGACAATTTTATGCTTCAAGAGTTTAGTAATCATTACTTTCTCTTCATTGAGTCAACTGGATCACATTGATCCTAATGGGTTTCATTATTTCTACTATGTTTATTTTTATTTTTCCTATGTCGAAACCCAACAAATGAGGCTTAAGCAAATGGTAAATTTTCATGCAACTTTTTAAACATGTCTAGAAATCTAAATAGTTGTTCATTATTCTTTCCTTTTCTAGCTAAAGATGAAAAAGATAATTTAAACTCATCAAGTATGGTAGAAATAGGTTTCTCCTTACTTTTATTTTTCTCAACAACAGTAGGCAATTCTTTATCAATATTGGGTTTAGACATACTTACCTTCGTTGTTGATTACAACAATTCTGAAAAATTTTTACCATTTTTAGCTTCTTTTACTTCTTTCCCACTCCTTAAAATGATTGCCTTTGCTTCTTTTATAGGATTTTGGTCCACATTGGATGAAAATGTACCTTGAACCCTATTAGAAATAGAATTTACAAGTTGCCCTACCTAATTTTCTAGATTCCTAATGGATGCATCCTGATTCCTTATCCAAATATCTTGTGATTTCCATCTAACGTCCTGACTAGCTATGAAGGTGGACTGAGTAGTCATAAAGTTTGCAAATACTTCCTCTAAATTTGGCTTTCTATCCTAATTGGATTAAGGTCTAGGTTGAAATCATAATTTATACTTGTTCCATACCATATCTGTACTTCTTTTACTTTTATTCTTAATATTACCCTCAGTGTCATCGGTAGAAATCTTTGAATTGGATATCCGAGATATGGACCCGAAGGTCCGACAATGGATGATCCCAAAGGATCACAGAGCATGAACATTGTAATAAGTGAATATGTGCCATGGGATAGACTATTATTAGCCTACCAAACCGAGTCACCATGACTTGGACCGCGATAAATGTGTTCCTATAGCTAGCCAACTATATCTTGTACTAGATTCCATTACTAGACCACTAAGGGCAAAACGTAATATGTTTAGTTTTACTCTATATATATCTCATTTTAGCAGTATAACATATATATTTATTTGCAATAACTTAATACAAGATCTAATTACTCATAATAATTTAAACTATGACATTTTTCAACTCATGCTTAACTTTTTGCTCACATGTACGTGTAATATCTTATAATAGAAAAATCCCAATAAATTAACATACATTTAATTATCATTGTTTAGGTATTTTACAATTGTATTTTCCTTAGAATAACACAATTTCATTTTATTTCCTCTTCCTTAGTCATTCAGCCAAGCCCACATTTCTTTAAACCAAGCATTAATTTATCTTCTAATTATTAATTAAGTGTTATTACATACTAATTAATATATACATATATATATATATATATATAATTTCACTTTATCAATTAAAAATTATCAAGAATCCCTAACCTACAATTTCGGCCACCATATAATCACTATACATATTTTTTTCTTCCAATTAAGTCATTTACTCATTATTTAGGATACCTAAACTCATTTATACACTTTAATCACACTATACATGCATATTTAAAATTATTTACTCATAATCCTAAACATAAATTACATAAATTGAATGGAAAAAAATGGATTTTACATTTACAAACCTTGGCTTGATTTTTGGCTCACTAGATCTCTTTGCCTTTGCCTTTATCTTTAAAAATTCCTTTACTTTCTTTGTTTTCTAAACAAAATTAGAGATGATAACTCATTAAAATCCTCATATTTTAACTTCTTTTCATCAAAAAAATATCAAAATCTTCATCCACCACCCTTGATTCACCTAACTAACCCTTAAATTTCAATTAAAAACTTTAATTTCACTTACCTAAATTTCACACTTCAAGCTTTTAATCTTGATTTCTATCACTTTTTTTCTCTTAATTGAAGACTAAAAGCTCTAATAGAGAAGAAGAAGAGGAGCTGGAATTATTTTTACAAGCTTGGATTTAGTGGGATTCTTAGAGAAATTGAAGAAAATCCAAAGGAAAGATGACAAAGATGGTGTTCAGCCTGCTCAATGGAGAAGAAAGTGGAAAGCTGGAGAATCTTCTACCTTGATCTAATTTTTTAGCAATTTATAGGTCCTTGGTTGGATTGGTTTTGGTCCAACCAAGCCAATCCAACCAATTCACCTAATATTCCCTTAAAATTGCATTTTTAATACTTTAAATTCTTTCTCCACTTTTCAAAGTTCAATTACTGATAAAAATGGTTCCATCATACTTAAAGTATTCAAATTAGTCCACATAAAAGTTTTTGGCTCAATCAGAGTCTGTTTTCGGTCCGACTTGCCTAAAATCAGTCCGATTAGCCTATTTTCGGTGTTACTGTACAATTAATTTTTAATTTTTTTACCAAATAATAATGTACCTTATAAAGGACTCAACTGAAAATTTTTAAAATTTTTGGAGCTTATTTACTATTTTTAAAGGCCCACTAAAATATAAAATCAACCCAGTTAATATTTAGTCTGAGTTGTGACCTTTTCGTATTTTTTATTTTTGGAGACTTATTTGATCTCAATTTGACTTTAAAATTCACCTCCGAACTCATAGTGACTAATATTTTTGATGGTTGAATAAAATATTTTTTCATTTTCAGGCGTATTTTCACCTTTAGTGTACTATTCATCATCAAAAAATACTATTCATAACCATCGGGACTGTCAGTCCATTACAAAGATAATACAGTTGATTATGGAAAACTGACAATAAATTCAAATAACTTCTCAGAATATCCTTCTAATCATCAAATTTTCTTACTTAAAATAATTTAATACTTAGCATAAAAATCCAGTTCATGAACTCCTATATATTTGTCAGACCCTTTCTTAAGAAATTTCACTTTAATTCATTCTTAATTCACCTCTTCATAGCCTTAATTGGCCTAAAGTTAATACACAGTTACCATATTTTTCACAAAATAACCATGCATCAAATTAAACGAGCTAAACTATGAACATGCATACCTTAAGCAAATATTACAACTGATTATTAACCATTTCTCAACAAATCAACAGTCAATATAAATATTACTCAAGACAAGAATTTCTGGTTAGGAATTAAGAAATAATCACACTGCATTCAATTAAAGAACAAATAAAGTCATTACATAAAGAAAAATAAGGGTTCAAGTCCCTCAACAAAAGAAAAAGAACTACTCACTCATTATCTTAAAAACTAAATAAAAACAAAATAAGAGAATGATACACATAAAATCCTTTAGCTATTCTTGAAGTCTCCTCGGAATTTTTCAATCCTAGCCTCCAAATTTTTAAGTGAATAATTAAAACAAAAGACTGCGAATTATGTAATTAAAAATCTCTCCTAACTTGGTGTTTTTCTATCTCTTTTATAGCTTGAAAAGAATAAGTTTAAAAGCCTTCAACTTTCTATTCGGCACAGACTTTAAATTTTAGTAAACAGCTTCCTCTTCAACAAAGAAAAGTAATTCAATTGCATTCCGAATTCTTTGACTCATGTAAATTTACACCATCGTGTGGCTAATGCTGGAATACTCCTTGGGACTACTCGGTAGAGTGATTTTTCACTCTACCATGTATCTACTATTTGCCTTTAAGCTTCATTTGTAACCCACTCCGTAGAGTGAGAAGTCACTCCATTGAGTGGCTTGCTTCTATTAGTGACGAACAAAGCTCAGCTTCTTTAAAAATTTGCCAATGTTTGAAATTTCACTTTAGTCCTTCAATTTTCTTCTGTTTCTTCAATTAAACCCCTAAAACACTAAATTACATGATTATATAATTAAAATATCAACTTACACAATTAAATAATAAATCAATTAAATTAACATTAAAAGTAACATAAAAATACACTAAACACACATTAATAATATAGTCAAATTCACACTTATCAGGATTAAAAATTGAACGAGGATGAGGTATTTCTCTTAACTTTTTTTTTTATGTTTCTGACGAGCTTTAAATCTATAATCATAATTGAGTTCATTGAATTTTGAAAGTCAAAATCAGTGAATGGAAATGATCTCTGTTATTGATCATAATTACATCTTCTAATTTTTAATCCTCTTTCTTGTCCATTGCTTAGTCACCATTATCAATGGTAACACATCTCTTGAGTTTTTATACTGTTTCTCCTGTGCACTCTTTTTTTTGGCAGATTGGAAGTTTGAATTTATATACATCTTTGGAGGAATCTTGGCAGGGTTGAAAACCATACAAAATTTTATGTTTGCTTTTCTAGATTCTTTTGTTAAATTAGTTATGGTTGTTAATATGTTTTTATAAGTTCCTGCATTCACCTTGAAATTTCATATTATTCCTCATCAAGGGAGATAGATAGATAAAATACCACACGGTTTAACACATAATAATAAATCATGCTTTAACAAGAAGGCTCTAAATTTTATCTCAAAGTGCTCAGTTATGTTTTAACTAGTTGTTAATTATCTTAATATAGGCAACTGTGAATATTCAGATTTTAGCTAAGATATAGAAAAAAGACCAATAGCCCATACCAATGCACATGCATTAGTGCTTGTTAATAATAGATGCTCTAGTGAGTAGGCTAAAAATTTATTCTAAAAGTGGCAGGCTTGGTTTGGTTAATTAGCAGTAATGAATTGTATATGATATGATGCTTACATTTTATCATCCAAAAAATATGGAAAGTGCAAGATAGGAAACAATTGTTAATTAAAATTTGGGATGTTGCATCTGCATAATAACTTGAACCAATTTTGAAGGATAGGAGGAGTTGCTCCCCTTTGTGCAGTCGAGCAATCTTACTCTATCATACTCGAGCGATAGCTCAATTGAGGAAGTATTGAGAAGAAAGAGTACTGTAGATGTTTTAACTATCGTAGTAAGCCACTGTAATTGGTTTTTTTTTTTATTTTAGCCAGCTTATAGACAGTAAAATGTAATGATGGAGCCCTATATTTCTCATTGAAGTCGGATACAAAATAAATTATGCTCTTTCTAATTTCCTCTTTGTCCAATTATCTCGGGTAAGCCATGATGTTATGTTTGTTTTCATATCAGTGACATTGGGAAATGTAAATCATTTGTCGACATTCTATTTCTCATCCAAGGAATTATTTTAATGCTCTAAACTATGCTTTAGCTCTGAATATACTTTTCTTTAATATATGTCACTAATGATATTAATGTATTTCACATCTTATGTCTTTATATAACAATAGCTTTTCATTTTGGGTTTTATTGACTGTCCTTAATTGGTTAGCATTTTTGGTCCTTCTTATTCATTTTTTTGGCAGATGACTATCAATATAATATTTTATTTTATTTTTTTAAGTCAGTGCCTCTTATAATGCAGTTAAATCCTTGAGTAATTTTCTATTTTGTGAAAAAGGAAGCCTCTTAGGAAAAACAGTAACTATCAGTTCATAGTTCAATAGAAATAAGGAATATTGGGCTTTGATAATTAATTTTGTTAGATGGATCAATCAATGATATAGACCACATCAAAATGCATTACTGGAGCCAACTCTTGCAATTTCAATAAGAAAACCATTTGGCCCTTAGGAAAGCTCTTTAGATTGTAAATTTTATTTGTTTTGCCATTAAAATTTAATAGTAATTAATTATCAAATCTCTGAAACTAAATATTTTAAATTTGAGAATATATAATGGAGTTTTCAAGTACTTAAATACCATTTAAGGATGCCAATGGGCTAATTGTTAATCTCAAAAGCAGTGTTTTGAATGCATTAGGTAACATACTCCTAGAATCAATCTTTTTCATAATCCATATAAACCCCATTTAGATTTGGACTTTTTAGCTGATGGAATAGCATAGGTGCTCTCTTTCAAATGTAGGAAAGAGCTTTTAGAAATCTTTTATTTTATTAATTATTTTTTTTTTAAGATACATGAGTAAAATAATCAACTTATTTTTATTGGAAGACCAAAAGTAGCTGTTGATTTCAATTAAATGAATTCCCTATTGTAAAGTAGGTAATTGCCTTGACCAAATCATCACTTGAGGAAAGCTTCACATGGTTTCATCTTTCTTCATCTATATGCAAATTTGTAACTTAATTTTCCTTGAAGATTTCGTTCTTTTAAAAAGAAAAAAAACTTTCAGCCATGGAACATCATAGAATGTGAGATTACAAAAAAAGCTTATTTAACAGCTTAATGGATTTCAGGTTTCTTTCTTCTAGTTAGTCACCCTACGAACCATCTCTAAAATAGAATTAGCCTAGATGCACCTTCAATTTGCATATTTTGTTCTAATGCTCTACAGTATGGTGATGTTTGGCATCCTTAGAAGCATACAACATAGGGGTGTTGGATTCAGTTGCCTTTCCTCATATGCTGTAGTAGTTCAATATCATGATGCAATGCATTTAAATTTTTACATAATGAATTTTCATATCGATTGTTTCATGGCCACATGTTTGCTATTGAATTTTTATATGCATTTTTAAATATTATTCTACTAATTTTATCTAAGGTCCTGGCATTTGCTATTGGAAATTTCATTCCTAAGGCAGCATGCCGTGTTTTCTCTATGTTTGCAGGTTCTTCCTTTTTTGCCTAACAAATTTTAGAACTTTATCTTTTTTAAAAAAATTTTGATATTTATTACCAGCTTATATGTAGCTTTGGATGTTCAACTGGACTTTTTGCTACAAGTTACAGCTTTTGTTGCATTCATTGTATTCGATTATTGGAGAGCTGAGGATAACAGGATTGACTGTTTCCCATGCATAAAGGTTCTTTCATCTTCTGAAGGGCCTGATGAAGGTTTGGAACGTGAAAACTATAAGTCTCCGCTACATGTTCGACTGATAGATATCATGTTATGCATCACAAGAGTATTTGATGGTGAAATTTTCTGCAGGGGGTGCAACCATTGCTGGATGGTGTTCTGGGTTATCTGCTTTGTACTCTGAATTTTTTTTTTTTTGTAGTGTTCTAAAAGCATTTAGTGTTGATTTAGTGGTGAGTTGTATGTTTCGCGCATATATATAGATCATTATGATTTATACAGTGCTTGTACAAATAAAATTTTAGTTAACTTTTTGTATATATTATGTCTGCTATTTATTAAAGTTATTAATTAATATATATATATTCAATTTAAAATTTAGACTTTTTATTGAGTTTATTGTGTTCAATTTAGGATTTGCAAACAGGAAATATATAATTTTTTTTGTAAAAAACTATAAAAAATAAATAGAAAAATTTTATGTTACCAATAAAATATCAACGTAAAAAAATTCCATAGCTGTTTATACAAAAATAAATTAATTAATTATTCATTAAAATGTACTGATGGATTACAGATGAAATATTCTATCAGTAGATGGTCAATGCGATGACACAGCCGATGAATTTCAAATAAAATTACTGACAAAAATTTTTTATATATCTGATCATAAAATCCATTTGTAATATTTACTGACGGAATTTTCTGTTGTTATTTTCTATCAGTAAAATGCTACCTACAAGTGTTTTACCGACAGATTTAATTCATCAGTAAATTAATAAAAAAAATCTTCGATAAAGCCATTTCCATCAGTAAATAGCTTAAATCCATCGGTAAAAATTCATCAGTAAAAGTCATTATTCTATAGTGATTAGTCATGATCGAATTGTATATAATGAAGAATAAAATGATAAATTGATGTTAAATTGTAAATTAGCAAGTTGAGCTTAAAATGTGTTATATTGGACTAGAAGAACAAAATTAGAATAATTTGAGCTTGAACAAGAATATGAACATAATGCTTACTATGTGTACATAATGATGTGACATTATGTAACAAAAGATTTGTAATGAAAAATGAATGTACATTAATACATATAGATCTAAAATAATTGTCAAAATATGTAAAGCATGATCAAACATGATACTAAAGTAAGTAGGCATGGAATGAATAATGTAAGTAGGCATGGAATGAATAAAGTTTCATATTCTTATCTAGACATTTTGATTCCATTCTTCACTAATTCAATTCGGGTCATCACATCATTGTTTTTATGAGCCTTTCACCATATGATCAGCAGTCGTAACGCTCATAAGCATTAATTAAGAGTTGTATTTCCTCAAAAGAATTATACATTTCTTTTTTTTTTTTCCTTTGCATCACTTGGGCCCGGTTTGTTTTCACTAATTAAAATAATTGAGAGCTGAAAATCAGTTTGGGTTGATTGATATCTAGCTGATTGATAATTAATATTTAAATATTTCATAAAATTATAAAAATTTATTGTTTGATTGTACAATTATCAAAATAAATATAATTTTTAATTTAAAACTACATTTTTATTATATTAATAAATAAATTAAATAATAGCATGATATAAAAAATTATAAATTGCTCAAACAATTGATAGAGAAAATATACATTAATCAACAAATATAAATTCTCATAAATACATGTGATATAAATTTGTTATGAGTTTAAAAATTATTATAATAAAATATGTATAAATTTAAAAAATAGATGTATTTAGCCAATGCATATGCATACAGGTAGACCTGGCAAAATTAACCCAAATCCATGGAGCGATCCAAATTTACCTAAAAAAATTGATCCAAATCCAACCCAATTCACATAAATATTCATTGGATCAACCCAAAATTGATTCATTTTATTTTTCAACCCAACCCAATACCTAATATGTCAACCCAAAATTAACCCATTTCACTTTCCAACCCATTGAATATTTAACCCAATTGGTGTTTTCAAGATTCAAAGATTTTGACTCATTGGGTATTAATCCAATGAGTGTTTTATGTGGATTGTCAAAATTTTGATCTTGACCCATTGAGTATTAACCCAATGACTGATAGCAACCGTTTAACAAAAAAACATAATTGTTCTTAAGCAAAAGTCCGACAATTTTCATTTTCTTGAAAAATAAATAAATGTAAATAAATAAATATAAGTTAATATTTTAACTTATACCGACTATAATTGATTAACCATCTCTGTAGTAATTTTGCAAATCACATTACAAAAATTAATGGGGCAAAACTTAGACATAAACTTAGAGTCTTTCACCTTAGGAATCAATAGATAAAAGTATTACTAAAATCGATAGGAACACTAAGAACAAATTGTAGAACTTATTTTTCGATAATGGACTAGCATTTTTAAAAAATCAAAGGAAGTCCATCAAGACCAGGAGCATTCGGTGGATGCATCAATCTGATTGGATTATACACCTCGTCCCCAAAAATATGTTTGCATAGCACATATCAAAACATCAATATCCGCAATGGTAATGGTTGTTTAATTAGAGTGCCAAAGAAAATAAACTTTATCTACATTAACATTATAGAGTTCAATTAAGGCAGCAGTGTCCTCTCTCTTAACAATAATAAGTCACCAAAGTACCAAAACTCTTTATCTTATCAGTGTCAAGAAAAAAATTGGAAAACAATTACGTTATTCTCCAATTCCTCACGGCTATAACCTCATGAAGAATTTACGCAGTTTATCCCTTTTTCTATCCTATTCTTTAAAAATACAGCTGTAACACCCTATATCTAGTCAGTTAAAAGACCTAGATATCGGATGTCACATCCGAACTTACTATTCATTCGATAAACTTAATTTCATTTAAGGTGACTAACTAATAAAATTTACTTCTTAAAATCTTGTTATTTCGTAATTACTATTTATTCGCTAGAAATTTTGACAGAATTTTCCCTAAATATAAACAACTTTCTGTAAAATAAGAATATAAAAATCAATACTTCTATTATCATCCAACTATTCTACAACTTCAGTCAAACTCCAACACAAATTACCATCCGCCTCAATAAAACATTCAAACTAACATTTTTTACCTGTCAAGTAAACATTATACTAATATTTATGTCCTCAGCTACATTTATATAACTTCATCATACAATTATAATAACAACAAATTTTCTTTTTCAACCATCTTAATCGCTTACATATTAAAATAACGTAGTACTAGTATAGTATAATCATCTTCATCACGTGACTATATCCATCTGTTAAAAATGGAAAATATAATTTAGCACACACGTGCATATAGTTTGTAAGTCGACGATTCAGATACATGTGTGGTCTGCGTTAGTCCCTTTATACTTGTTGAGTAAGTTCCCATTAAAAAAAAAAAAAGATAAAAAAAGGCAAAGCTTAATGATTTGGTTGGAAAGTGTAATCCGTTTTAGTTCTTTAGTATTTATTCCTTTACCTATGTGTCAAAGGATCTTCGTGAGCACTGTAAAATCCCCTTCAACTCATTAGCCTCACGTGCAACTCCAGACACTGCTGCTTTATATTTCCATAGATAAAACAAGTGAATAACCACTTCTTTATTTTCCTGTACTACATATTTAGAGAGAGAGAGAGATTAGTAACTTTTAAATATTTTTACAGAATAGATTCTGTAAATCGTTAAAGTGGAAGTACGAGTTGGGTCACTTGAGCCGTTCTCAAGCTATGGTCACACTAAATTGGGCCAAAGATTGCTCCAGAAATAGATGCACATATTTAAGGAAATTTCACAAAAATACTCAAAAAATAGGGTTTCTTCCAAAAATACTCCCTTCTTTTTTTTTTTATCTTTATAAAATTTTTAATGATTGAAGAGAACAAGCGTTATAAATTTAATGTAACTTATAAAAGGGTTTGATAAATGTATATTACATCATTGCCATATATATATATATATATAGCTTCTGAAAGAAATAAATCCTAAATTTCATAGAATTCAAATTTAATTGGTTTTTTTTTTGTTTATAAACTCAATGAGATGTAATTTTTTTTGGACCAAGACATGTGGCATAACTAATATATTTTGTTTTTTTTTTCTGTCGATAATTCAATTGGATGGCACATGATATAAATAGACACACTCACTATTTTACAACATTATTTAAAATTCTCAAATTATTGCATTTTATTCCCACTTGATAATAAAATATTAATAATAATATGAAGTACGATTGGCAAATTTCAATTCCATAATGAATATTTATACATTTAGAGAAAAGTAAGTACGTACGGATCAAACAAATATATTTCATATTCTATGTTGAAGCTGTAACAACCCCAAAAAAACTAATAATAATAATAATAATAATAATTAGTAGGTTTCTAGAAGAAACTTTCAAATTAAAAAAAGAAAAGAAAAGAAAGAAAGAAAGGGAGAGCAGGGAACGAGAAAGGGAAGCCGAAAGGAGGAGAGGCGGTGCTGGTCGTCACTGCTCACGACGCCGGCGAGGCTCGGACCGCCGCATTGCTGCCATGCCACCTCCGGTCATCCCCGCACACGCCGTCTCCCTTCGGTGGCGCCGCTTCTCCGTTCTTTCTCCCCACACCATGGTCTCCTCTCTCCCCCCTTTTTTCGATGATTTTCGATGGCAGTTGAAGGGGTTGACGGCGCCGGTGGAATTTCGAGAGCCAAGTGTTTCTCCGACATCCTTCACTCCTCTTCTCTCGCCGATGGAAGGTAGATCGGAGATGAGATTTGACCGGTGATTTTTTTTTAGATCTCGGTCAACTCCAACGGCCATTGAGCACGTGACCACCCACCATGGAATCCCCGAGCCTAGATCTTCAAGTGGACGGCTTCAATGCTTTTTCCGATGAGTCTCTTGCAACCGGTCCGGCGAGCCTAAGGATGAAAAAAATGCAGAAAAATGCAGAGATCGACGCTAACGGATATGTGGATACAAACTACTCTTAATTTCATTTAATTTTGAATTTTTATGGTGAATTTTATATTAAGTAAGCATATGAATTTAGGAATTAATGAGAAATAATTTGAGTTAATAATAGAAATTAATGATATAGCATGAAATAGATGAGAATAGAAGAAGAAATTAAGTAATTAGTGGAAAAGCTAATTGATGCCTAATGATGCCTATGAAAATCTTAAATAAAATATGGTGATTTATTAGGAATTAAGTGCAAATACAACATTCTAATGATAAATATATGTGTTATGATGGAATTGAGTTAAAGATAATATATGGGTATGAAATTATATATAAAACATAATGATATTCATGATGGTAACAAAAAGACATTAAAGTAAATTAAGGGATAATTGATATATATACACTAATATACATTGATGTTAGAAACATAAATAGCATAAAACAAAGTTTGAAGAAATTTATGAGTGTTAAAAATTATATGTTAGGCGAATTGTATATAATAGTACATGAAGTGAATAATTGATATTAAATAGTACTTTAAGTATAAAATATGTTATATTAATTTAGTGGAGTATAATTAGAATAATTCGAATTAAATAAATTTATTAACATAAAGTGCACTATAGATACATATATATATAGTAATGTAATATTGTATGACTATATATATATATAAGTAAACAAATTGATATAAATTAATAATGTTGTGAATTAATATAAGATGATTAGTTCATAAATTTGTGTTGAAAAGTAGTAGAGTAGAGCACTACGGTGCCCACAATAATAAATGATGTTGATGGAACAAAGAAGAAATAATGATGAAATGAAGTTATGAAAGATAAAGGAAATGACAGATACCATAGGTACATATGTAATGCTAATACATGTAAATGATACTATTTAATGTATTTAATGATAATATTATATTTGTCCTTAGTAAAATTAGATAGGAATTAGGGTAATCGGATAAGGTTGGCATGCCAATTAGGGAACTTGTAATGCGACGCCTTGATATGTAACGTCGGATTGGATGGCTCCGAGAACTCTTCCGGTGTATGTAATTAAATTGACTTGTGAATTTGTAACACCCTTCTCGGAACAGTCCTTAACGAAACGAGACTTAGCTGACGACGGTAAGGTTTTTTTTCTGCGCAATTCAACTACTTGAGAATACTTTTACAAAAATTCCAAAATCAAATAACAGTCTTATAAACAAACATTAATCATCAAATCAAAACTTATACTAATCCATACATCCAAGACAAATAAACATATAACCAAAATACCATTCAAACTTTTACCTTAATAGTCTAAGTATATACATGCCAAAAGCTTACATCAACTAACACAAAAATCTTTTCTTCCAATTTGGACCTTCAATGTACTGTGCTCCCGCAACACTCCAGAACCTGCACGCAGTAAGTACTACATGCTAAGTATTAAATATGTTCAGTGGTGACTACTAATCCAAGAATTTTCCAAGAATAAGCATAATTACATAATTTATGCTACTATTATTCTTATTTTATTTAACACTTTCTCTTTCTTTTATTAACATTAGTCATGTTATTAACTCGTATTTTGGTAATCATTGTTCTTTGTTTCTAAACTTTCAACTTTACCTTACAGTATCTTCTTAGGTAGATCAACATCAGATTTACCTTTTATCTTTACGTTAATCTTTACTATAACTTTTACTTTTTATCAGTACTTTCATTTTATCCTTTAGCCATAGCAATTTAATTATCATTTTATTTAGCGATGTGTATTGGTACTCGTGTCTTTACTAATACCAAAATAACTACTTTTAATACTTGCTTTACTAGTCAATTATTCAATCTATATTCCGACTTCACTTTTTATTATTTATTCTATTACTTTACTTTAACTTTAATCTAATAATTACATTACTGTTTAAAGGCTTATAAGCTTCATCGCAAAGCGATATAGCTATTTTGGAGTACTTTGCAGTCAAAACTTTCTTTTCTTCTTTTATACATTATCCATATTTAATTATCTAATTAAAACTTATATCTTTTACTTTTCCTTCCATGCATAATTTTATGCCTTTATATCATTTTACTTTTCAGGTAACTTATCTTTCAAAAAAGCGTTACCTAAGCATTAAGTTCACTTTTTGTCACTATCATCACTTTTTAACTTTAAGCAGGAAAATTAATATTATTTTTCAGACTTGTCATTATCTTTACAATGGTAAATGGTACAAGAATTACTAAGCAATTAAAATTATCTTTTTCACGTAAAACAAGATATATTTGAATTTCTTAGAAAAGTTTAACTAAACATCGATTTAATACTTTATTTTTATAAAGCCTTTCTTTTTCTTTTTAAGTACACTTGTCAGAAACCTTACAAATTTATTTCAACTTTGTATTCTCTTTCTAACGAATCGTTTTTCGATATAACTTTTATATCTTTATATTCAGTTTAATTAAACAATACTAATTTATTCATTTCGATGTGTCCCTAGTGCAATATAACAGGTTTTCCATAAAGGATACTCGGGACTGGATCCGAAGGTCCCACATAACAGATAGAGAAATGATCTCGAAAGATCAAGTCTCACAGAGCAGAAACAGATATATTTTCACTTTTACAGAAGCTATGGAGATCAAAGATCTCGCCCATAGCTAAGCAAGTCGCCATGACTTGCACCGCGGTACAGATGTGTCCCTATAGCTAGCCAATTATATCCAAAACAAGAATCATAATACTTGTCTATCGCTAAGAGCAAACATAATTAGTCACATTTGTAAACATTTTTGGACATTTAAAATCTTTAAGTTCTTTCTTTTATTTGTTACTATAATTTATTCTGATCAAATGCACTCTTTTGTGCCTTTGACTATTCAATAGTTTTTTATCCTTTTATTCACTTTCTCTTTTTCGGTCACTTTTGTAAATTATTTTTCGATAATTCACTCAGATACTTAAACTTTTCAATCTTTTATACAAATTATAAATTATGAATTATGGCATTATAATTCATAATTTCCTTTTATTCTTTTTATATAATTTTTTACGAATTATTTTTCAATACTTTTAAGCTTGACTGATTATACTTTGTTTTTCTTTTTTTTTGTCCAAAACGTTTAATTATTCGCTTAACTGACTTTTATATCGTTAGCGAAATATTTTATATTTTTATACTCTTTTACTGCTTTTTATTGACTAATTTATTTCGATAAATTAGTCACACCTTTATTTACTACATTTCACATAATTAGGAATTCCATTAATATAATTTATTATTTTATGTCGTAAAAATACATAATTTGATTTTTTCTATTGGATTATTCATTTCAAATACATAATTACAATTTTGCCATTATAATCATTTATTTCTATTTTTATTATACCATTTCTTTCATTATTCATCATTAATTATTTCTTTTATCATTTTCGTGTAAAATTATATTTTAGTCCCCATACCATGGAAACTTTATCTTTTAATATAGTTAAATCTCTGAAATTATCATTTTATCCCAAAACTTTTATTTCTTTTCATTTAAGTCCTTTTTTTATTCAAAACTCATTTTATCTTTCCTTTACTTACATATTAATTTATTTCCATCATTTTCATTTATTTATTAATTATTTATTAATAATTCATTATTCTTCTTACTTTCACGATCCAATAATTATTTTGAAGAATTCGTTGGTTGACTTTTTATTTCTTGTCATTGACATTAATTAAATTTCACATTAATTCCTCATTTTTGTCATTTTTATACAATTATATATTAAAAATTTAATTGTTTTCATTGTACATATTCATATAAAAATTCCAATAAAATCTCAATAATTTCAATAAATTCCAACAAAATTTATTTATGCATTATTTATTGGTTATTGTCATTTTTCATCAAATTAATCATTTAATTCACAATAAATCACAATTTTCATTCAATACATACACTATACAAAATCTTAAAATTTCCCAAATAAATTTCAAATATTCTCTAAAAATTAATAGACATCAATTATTAAGTCTATCTTTAATTTAAGCTAATATACATTAATTTCATGCATTTTTCTCATTATGTCTTCACCTAATAAATTTGTCCAACAACATTTTTCCACCTTAAAAATTTTCTTTCTTTCATAAAAATCTTTAATTCATTTCCTCTCATGTTTCATTTTGTTTTCCCTAACATAATTTCATTAATTAACAATTTTACATATTTTTCTCTTAATTATATAATTAACAAAAAATCATATTAAATGAAAAATTAAGGGATTTGATAGTCACTTACCTCTATCCATGCTTAATCTTCCTTAAACTTCATTTTTCTTCACTTGACACAAAGTAACACTTCATTCTTCATCACTTCTTCTCTTGGCCGAATTCGTCCTTCACCAAAATACCATGATTTCATTCTTTTTAGCTCAAAATAACACTAAATTCAAACTCTATGCATTCAAAACTATGAGAAAACACTAAAGAAATAATTTAAATCCATGAAATTCTTAACTTCCAACTTACCCTTATTGACCACTTGATTTCTAGCCTTCCCTTTCTCAAACCACTTGATTGAGGCTATTAGGGTGAACTAGAAAGGTGAAACTTTTATTGTTATGTTAGTAAATATGAGTAATTTGAAGTGGGGAAAGAAGAAATCAAAGAGAGAAGAAGAAAAGGAAATTTCGGCCACAAGGTGAAGAAGAAGATGGACTGGAAAAATTTGGGAGTTCCTCAGATTTTTTTGGCTTTTATACTCCTCACAAAAGGCCTAAAGTTGGGCTAATTGAATGGGCTTAACCCATTTTAATTAAAGGCCCATTTAGACCCATTTTATGGTTCAACCCAATTTTTCTCTCTTTCTCACTTCAAATCACTTCAATTTTAATTTCATAATTCTTAAAACATCAAAAATAGGTAGGACATAAATTTTTGGCTCAATCGGAATCCGTTATCGGTCCGATTTAAACTTATCGGTCCAATTCGATAACTGTCGGAGTCACCGAAAAATTCAATTCTCATCACCAAAATATTCTACATAAAAATTCATGTAAGCACCCAAAATCTGATGATATTCGGAGTTTGTTTACTATTTTTAATTATTTAAGTAAAATTATGTCCCTTTTCCTACCAGGGAAATTGATTTGCTACATTTTTCATATTTTTGACTTTTGGAGACCCATTTGACCTCAAATTCACTTTAAATTTCAATCATAGGTTCACCATGACTATTCCTTTCAAATGGTCCAACAAAATATTTTCAACTTCCGAGTGTCCTTTCGGGCCTGAAAAATACTACACTGTCGGAAGGTACTATTTACGGCTGACCCAGTGTTGAGACCATTACAGGATTGGATGGCTCCAAGAGCTGAATCCACAATTGTGTATATATATATATATATAGGTGTGTGTATGTAATTAAGTTGAGCTGTGGATTGGATGGCTCCGAGAGCTGAATCACAACTGCATGTGTATATATATATATATATATATATATATGTGTGTGTGTGTATAGAAATGCATATGCTTAATAGAAAAATTGTGTATATTGACTGAGAAAATTGTTAAAAAGGGGATTGGATGATTTCGAGAACTCGATCCTCCGATTATATCCCGTTTATCCAACTTGTTGCAATTCTATTGGATTTTACTAGGGGCAAAATGGTAATCTTGCATGAAACTGAGATAAAAGAATAATAATGATAATTTGGATGCTATAAATGTAAATAAATAATGTGAAAAAAAGATCAATGGGATGAGTAAGAGTAAAATTGTAATTACGTGATAAAATAAAGGTAAATTGGTTAGTTGGACCAAAAAGAGTAATAAGAAACTTAAATTGGCTAAATAAGACGAGGGGCAAAAATGTAATTAGTCAAAAATTAAGGGACTAAATTGTAAATTTACCATCTTTGTGAAATTCAAAGAATCATAATGTAATTTGTACATTGGGAAGTTAATAAAAGCCAAATAAAGTCAAATAAGTCAAATGTAAGTTAATTAGAGAAAATAGTAACTTTGAATATTAATTTAGCAATTAAAGAAATCAAAAGGAATAGACAAGTTAAGAAGGATAAAATTGTCAAAAGTAAAAATCTTAAAGATCAAAATGTAATTTATCATCATGAGAGAAATTTTAGGATCTAAATTATAATTTATGCACTTAAATTAAATTAAAGGATAAAGAAAGTTAAACTAGTTAATATTGTGATCAAAATTAGTCAAGTTAAGAAAAATTCAATTTCGAAAAAAATTGAGAAGTTAATTAGAAAGAATAAATGATAAAGAGATTTAAAGTAAATTATGAATATATTAAGAATAAATAATGGATTTATGTAATAGAATGGGATTACAAGAATTTGATTTGTAATTTTCTATTTAATGAGGGAAGAAATGTAATCAAATAAGAAAAATATACAATAAAGATAAAGAAAAGTAAAGAAGATCAAATGATTTAAAACAAAAATAAATAGAATTGAGGACCTGATTATTAAACTGTAAACTGATATCAAAGAGAGAATTAAAATTAGACAAAGAAAAGTAAAAGTAAAGAGAAAATTTGAATGAATTTTTATAAATAATGAACGAAATCGTAATATGGTCAAAGGAAGAACAAAAATAAATAAATAAAATATGAAATTGTGGAATGGACCAAAGAATGAAATTAAAGAGCAAATTAAAAGAAAATAATAAGTTTATGGCAAGAAATATTCAAAGAAAAATGAAGGATAAAGTTAGTCAAATGAATAGAATTGCTTAATATAATAAAGATGATAAAAACTGGAAATAAAAATTTAATCGAATGAAATTTTGAGTTGTTGTATCCACCACTAAGCGACAATATTGCTTAGTGTGTGGTTATTGACTGTGCGCATGAACAGAAGATTTCGGGATGTGAAGAAGGAATTTCGAATGGTATGTACATAAAGATTATGGGATCGCACAAACTAAGGTATATGATTTTGGACTCATAGATATATGTGTATATCTATCTAGTATTGCTATATATAATGTACGAATATATGGATGAGAGTAGGGTGTTATATTTAGTGGTATTAGAGCCAAGTTTAGGCGATCCTAAGATCAGAGTTGATATGTAAGTGAAGAACTTATTACAAGTAACTTATGTACATGCCATATGGAACGAGTGAATTTGAAAGGGCAAGATTGCTGTTATTCATTTCCTCAGATAATTTAAGTATAAATAAGTAAGTTGGTGATTGATGACCAGAGTTAAACTCTTAGTTACCTCAATAGTTATAAGATAACGCTTCTGGGTGATTCCGTTAACCCAGCTAGTATACACTGCCACTAATATTATGCATCAGTCATCCATGTGTACATTTGTATTTCTATCTATGCATAGACATACGATATACATACATACAGTTCAGTCATATGGCCACATGCTTCATAGTCTACATATGCATTTGTTATTGTATAGTCATACAATTACATGTCTTGTATTTGATTTTGTTAGTGGCAGTTTTGTTATACTAGTAAGGGATTATAGCTGAAACCCAGTATAGATTCTGTTAGTTACGATGAATAAAGGCCTCATTGAGATAAAAGAGATGTTTGATTTCTATTAGTTATTGAATCATTCAAGAATAGATAGTAGACATGGATCTTTTCTTAACAAGGAGCCTATGTACGGAAATCAAATATTAGAGTTGAACAACGGAGATCAGGATACCCAAGAGTTTAGAGGAGCGATGTGGTTAAGTGATAAAAGGTTTAAAAAAGAGTAATAGAATATCAGTTATCATTAGACAAAAAACTCGTTAATTAATGAAAGACTGCTTATATTTTAGGTCGATGAAGTAATTAAATCAAGGAACAAACATATGCTCTATTATAGTGTTCCGATCATATCATGACGTGAGAAAATATGAGTAACAGTAACTACAGTGTCACTATTTAGATAAATTTCGAGGACGAAAATTTATTTAGTGGAGGAGATTTGTAACGGCCTAAAAAAAACTAATAATAATAATAATAATAATAATAATTAGTAGGTTTTTAGAAGAAACTTTAAAATAAAAAAAAAGACAGAAAGGGAGAGCAGGGAACGAGAAAGGGAAGTGGGAAAGAGGGGAGACGATGTTGGCCACCGCTGCTCATGATGCTGGCGAGGCTCGGACCGTCGCACCACGGCCATGCCACCTCCGATCATCCTTGCATGCGTTGTCTCCCTTTGGTGGTGCCGCTCCTCCGTTCCTTCTCCCCTCACCATGGTCTCCTCTCTTTCCCCTTTTTTCGACGATTCCCAATGGCAGTTGAAGGGGCTGACGGCACCAGTGGAATTCCGAGAGCTAGGCGCTTCTCCGATGACCTTCACTCCTCTTCTTTCGTCGGTGGAAGGTAGATTGGAGAGGAGGTTTGACCGATGATTTTTGTTAGATCCCGGTCAACTCCGATGGACGTTGGGCGTGTGAGCACTCACCGTGGAATCCCCGAGCCTGGATCTTCTAGTGGATGGATTCGGTGTTTTTTCGATGAGTCTCCGGCAAAGCTCCGGCGACTGGTCCGGTGAGCCTAAGGATGAAAAAAATGTAGAAAAATTTGGAGATCGATGCTAATGGGTATGTGGATACAAACTACTTTTAATTTCATTTAATTTTGAATTTTTATGGTGAATTTTATATTAGGTAAGCATATGAATTTAGGAATTAATGAGAAATAATTTGAGCTAATAATAAAAATTAATGATATAGCATGAAATAGATGAGAATAAAAGCAAAAATTAAGTAATTAGTGGAAAACCTAATTGATGCCTAATGATGCCTATGAAAATCTTAAATAAAATATGGTGATTTATTAGGAATTAAGTGCAAATACAACATTCTAATTATAAATATATGTGTTATGATGGAATTGAGTTAAAGATAATATATGGGTATGAAATTATATATAAAACATAATGATATTCATGAAGGTAACAAAAAGACATTAAAGTAAATTAAGGGATAATCTATATATATACACTAATATACATTGATATTAGAAACATAAATAGCATAAAACAAAGTATAAAGAGATTTTGTGAGTGTTAAAAATTATATGTTAGTCAAATTGTATATGAAGTGAATAATTGATATTAAATAGTACTTTACGTATAAAATATGTTTATTAATTTAGAGGAGTATAATTAGAATAATTCGAATTAAATAAACTTATTAACATAAAGTGCACTATAGATACATATATCTATAGTAATGTAATATTGTATGACTATATATATATATATATATATATATATATATATATATATATATATATAAGTATACAAATTGATATAAATTAATAATGTTGTGAATTAATGTAAGATGATTAGTTCATAAATTTGTGTTGAAAAGTAGTAGAGTAGAGTACTATGGTGCCTACAATAATAAATGATGTTGATGGAACAAAGAAATAATGATGAAATGAAGTTATGAAAAATAAAGGAAATGACAGATACCATTGGTATATATATAATGCTAATACATGTAGATACTATTTAATGTATTTAATGATAATATTATATTTGCCTTAGTAAAATTAGATAGGAATTGGGGTAATCAGATAAGGTTGGCATGACAATTAAGGAACTTGTAATGCTGCGCTTTGATATGTAACGCCGGATTGGATGGCTTCGAGAGCTCTTCCGGTGTATGTAATTAAATTGAGTTATGGATTGGATGGCTTCGAGAGCTAAATCCACAACTGCATGTGTGTGTGTGTGTGTGTATGTAATTAAATTGAGTTATGGATTGGATGGTTCCGAGAGCTTAATCCACAACTGCATGTGTGTGTATATATATATATGTGTGTGTGTGTGTGTATGTAATTAAATTGAGTTGTGGATTGGATGGCTCCGAGAGCTGAATCCACAACTACATGTGTGTATATATGTGTGTGTGTGTGTGTGTATAGAAATGCATATGCTTAATAGAAATATTGTGTATATTGACTAAGAAAATTGTTAAAAAGGGGATTGGATGGTTCCGAGAACTCGATCCCCCGATTATATCTCATTTATCTTGCTCGTTGCAATTCTGCTAGATTTTACTAGGACAAAAATGGTAATCTTGCATGAAACTGAGATAAAAGAATAAATATGATAATTTGAATGCCATAAATGTAAATAAATAATAAATAATGTGGAAAATTAAGATCAATGGGATGAGTAAGAGTAAAACTGTAATTACATGATAAAATAAAGGTAAATTGGTTAGTTGGACCAAAAAGAGTAATAAGAAACTTAAATTGGCTAAATAAGACAAGGGGCAAAAATGCAATTAGTAAAAAATTAAGGGACTAAATTATAAATTTACCATCTTTGGGAAATTCAAAGAATTATAATGTAATTTGTACATTGGAAAGTCAATAAAAGCCAAATAAAGTCAAATAAGTCAAATGTAAGTTAATTAGAGAAAATAGTAACTTTGAATATTAATTTAGCAATTAAAGAAATCAAAAGGAATAGACAAGTTAAGAAGGATAAAATTGTCAAAAGTAAAAATCTTAAAGATCAAAATGTAATTTATCATCATGAGAGAAATTTTAGGATCTAAATTATAATTTATGCACTTAAATTAAATTAAAGGATAAAGAAAGTTAAACTAGTTAATATTGTGATCAAAATTAGTCAAGTTAAGAAAAATTCAATTTCGAAAAAAATTGAGAAGTTAATTAGAAAGAATAAATGATAAAGAGATTTAAAGTAAATTATGAATATATTAAGAATAAATAATGGATTTATGTAATAGAATGGGATTACAAGAATTTGATTTGTAATTTTCTATTTAATGAGGGAAGAAATGTAATCAAATAAGAAAAATATACAATAAAGATAAAGAAAAGTAAAGAAGATCAAATGATTTAAAACAAAAATAAATAGAATTGAGGACCTGATTATTAAACTGTAAACTGATATCAAAGAGAGAATTAAAATTAGACAAAGAAAAGTAAAAGTAAAGAGAAAATTTGAATGAATTTTTATAAATAATGAACGAAATCGTAATATGGTCAAAGGAAGAACAAAAATAAATAAATAAAATATGAAATTGTGGAATGGACCAAAGAATGAAATTAAAGAGCAAATTAAAAGAAAATAATAAGTTTATGGCAAGAAATATTCAAAGAAAAATGAAGGATAAAGTTAGTCAAATGAATAGAATTGCTTAATATAATAAAGATGATAAAAATTGGAAATAAAAATTTAATCGAATGAAATTTTGAGTTGTTGTATCCACCACTAAGCGACAATATTGCTTAGTGTGTGGTTATTGACTGTGCGCATGAACAGAAGATTTCGGGATGTGAAGAAGGAATTTCGAATGGTATGTACATAAAGATTATGGGATCGCACAAACTAAGGTATATGATTTTGGACTCATAGATATATGTGTATATCTATCTAGTATTGCTATATATAATGTACGAATATATGGATGAGAGTAGGGTGTTATATTTAGTGGTATTAGAGCCAAGTTTAGGCGATCCTAAGATCAGAGTTGATATGTAAGTGAAGAACTTATTACAAGTAACTTATGTACATGCCATATGGAACGAGTGAATTTGAAAGGGCAAGATTGCTGTTATTCATTTCCTCAGATAATTTAAGTATAAATAAGTAAGTTGGTGATTGATGACCAGAGTTAAACTCTTAGTTACCTCAATAGTTATAAGATAACGCTTCTGGGTGATTCCGTTAACCCAGCTAGTATACACTGCCACTAATATTATGCATCAGTCATCCATGTGTACATTTGTATTTCTATCTATGCATAGACATACGATATACATACATACAGTTCAGTCATATGGCCACATGCTTCATAGTCTACATATGCATTTGTTATTGTATAGTCATACAATTACATGTCTTGTATTTGATTTTGTTAGTGGCAGTTTTGTTATACTAGTAAGGGATTATAGCTGAAACCCAGTATAGATTCTGTTAGTTACGATGAATAAAGGCCTCATTGAGATAAAAGAGATGTTTGATTTCTATTAGTTATTGAATCATTCAAGAATAGATAGTAGACATGGATCTTTTCTTAACAAGGAGCCTATGTACGGAAATCAAATATTAGAGTTGAACAACGGAGATCAGGATACCCAAGAGTTTAGAGGAGCGATGTGGTTAAGTGATAAAAGGTTTAAAAAAGAGTAATAGAATATCAGTTATCATTAGACAAAAAACTCGTTAATTAATGAAAGACTGCTTATATTTTAGGTCGATGAAGTAATTAAATCAAGGAACAAACATATGCTCTATTATAGTGTTCCGATCATATCATGACGTGAGAAAATATGAGTAACAGTAACTACAGTGTCACTATTTAGATAAATTTCGAGGACGAAAATTTATTTAGTGGAGGAGATTTGTAACGGCCTAAAAAAAACTAATAATAATAATAATAATAATAATAATTAGTAGGTTTTTAGAAGAAACTTTAAAATAAAAAAAAAGACAGAAAGGGAGAGCAGGGAACGAGAAAGGGAAGTGGGAAAGAGGGGAGACGATGTTGGCCACCGCTGCTCATGATGCTGGCGAGGCTCGGACCGTCGCACCACGGCCATGCCACCTCCGATCATCCTTGCATGCGTTGTCTCCCTTTGGTGGTGCCGCTCCTCCGTTCCTTCTCCCCTCACCATGGTCTCCTCTCTTTCCCCTTTTTTCGACGATTCCCAATGGCAGTTGAAGGGGCTGACGGCACCAGTGGAATTCCGAGAGCTAGGCGCTTCTCCGATGACCTTCACTCCTCTTCTTTCGTCGGTGGAAGGTAGATTGGAGAGGAGGTTTGACCGATGATTTTTGTTAGATCCCGGTCAACTCCGATGGACGTTGGGCGTGTGAGCACTCACCGTGGAATCCCCGAGCCTGGATCTTCTAGTGGATGGATTCGGTGTTTTTTCGATGAGTCTCCGGCAAAGCTCCGGCGACTGGTCCGGTGAGCCTAAGGATGAAAAAAATGTAGAAAAATTTGGAGATCGATGCTAATGGGTATGTGGATACAAACTACTTTTAATTTCATTTAATTTTGAATTTTTATGGTGAATTTTATATTAGGTAAGCATATGAATTTAGGAATTAATGAGAAATAATTTGAGCTAATAATAAAAATTAATGATATAGCATGAAATAGATGAGAATAAAAGCAAAAATTAAGTAATTAGTGGAAAACCTAATTGATGCCTAATGATGCCTATGAAAATCTTAAATAAAATATGGTGATTTATTAGGAATTAAGTGCAAATACAACATTCTAATTAT
The DNA here is from genome assembly GCA_037975025.1 of Excoecaria agallocha. Taxonomy (NCBI): domain Eukaryota; kingdom Viridiplantae; phylum Streptophyta; class Magnoliopsida; order Malpighiales; family Euphorbiaceae; genus Excoecaria; species Excoecaria agallocha. The sequence continues at coordinate 14,510,494 of CM075813.1, read as the reverse complement.
AAATATATGTGTTATGATGGAATTGAGTTAAAGATAATATATGGGTATGAAATTATATATAAAACATAATGATATTCATGAAGGTAACAAAAAGACATTAAAGTAAATTAAGGGATAATCTATATATATACACTAATATACATTGATATTAGAAACATAAATAGCATAAAACAAAGTATAAAGAGATTTTGTGAGTGTTAAAAATTATATGTTAGTCAAATTGTATATGAAGTGAATAATTGATATTAAATAGTACTTTACGTATAAAATATGTTTATTAATTTAGAGGAGTATAATTAGAATAATTCGAATTAAATAAACTTATTAACATAAAGTGCACTATAGATACATATATCTATAGTAATGTAATATTGTATGACTATATATATATATATATATATATATATATATATATATATATATATATATATATATATATATATATATATATATATATATATATATATATATATATATATATATATATATATAAGTATACAAATTGATATAAATTAATAATGTTGTGAATTAATGTAAGATGATTAGTTCATAAATTTGTGTTGAAAAGTAGTAGAGTAGAGTACTATGGTGCCTACAATAATAAATGATGTTGATGGAACAAAGAAATAATGATGAAATGAAGTTATGAAAAATAAAGGAAATGACAGATACCATTGGTATATATATAATGCTAATACATGTAGATACTATTTAATGTATTTAATGATAATATTATATTTGCCTTAGTAAAATTAGATAGGAATTGGGGTAATCAGATAAGGTTGGCATGACAATTAAGGAACTTGTAATGCTGCGCTTTGATATGTAACGCCGGATTGGATGGCTTCGAGAGCTCTTCCGGTGTATGTAATTAAATTGAGTTATGGATTGGATGGCTTCGAGAGCTAAATCCACAACTGCATGTGTGTGTGTGTGTGTATGTAATTAAATTGAGTTATGGATTGGATGGTTCCGAGAGCTTAATCCACAACTGCATGTGTGTGTATATATATATATGTGTGTGTGTGTGTGTATGTAATTAAATTGAGTTGTGGATTGGATGGCTCCGAGAGCTGAATCCACAACTGCATGTGTGTATATATGTGTGTGTGTGTGTGTGTATAGAAATGCATATGCTTAATAGAAATATTGTGTATATTGACTAAGAAAATTGTTAAAAAGGGGATTGGATGGTTCCGAGAACTCGATCCCCCGATTATATCTCATTTATCTTGCTCGTTGCAATTCTGCTAGATTTTACTAGGACAAAAATGGTAATCTTGCATGAAACTGAGATAAAAGAATAAATATGATAATTTGAATGCCATAAATGTAAATAAATAATAAATAATGTGGAAAATTAAGATCAATGGGATGAGTAAGAGTAAAACTGTAATTACATGATAAAATAAAGGTAAATTGGTTAGTTGGACCAAAAAGAGTAATAAGAAACTTAAATTGGCTAAATAAGACAAGGGGCAAAAATGCAATTAGTAAAAAATTAAGGGACTAAATTATAAATTTACCATCTTTGGGAAATTCAAAGAATTATAATGTAATTTGTACATTGGAAAGTCAATAAAAGCCAAATAAAGTCAAATAAGTCAAATGTAAGTTAATTAGAGAAAATAGTAAATTTAAATATTAATATAACAATTAAAGAAATCAATAGGAATAGACAAGTTAAGAAGGATAAAATCGTCAATAGTAAAAATTTTAAAGATCAAAATGTAATTTGTCATCATGAAAGGAATTTTAGGATCTAAATTACACTTTATGCACTTAAATTAAATTAAAGGATAAAGGAAGTTAAACCAGTTAACATTGTGATCAAAATTAGTCAAGTTAAGGAAAAGTCAATTTCGAAAAAATTGAGAAGTTAATTAGAAAGAATAAATGATAAAGAGATCTAAAGTAAATTATGAATATATTAAGAATAAATCATGGATTTATGTAATAGAAAGAGATTACAAGAATTTGATTTGTAATTTTCTATTTAATGAGGGAAGAAATGTAATCAAACAAGAAAAATATACAATAAAGATAAAGAAAAATAAAGAAGGTCAAATGATTTAAAACAAAAATAAATAGAATTGAAGACCTGATTATTAAACTGTAAGCTGATATCTCCTGTTTTTTGTTTTTGTTGTGGTGTTATTTTTAAGGTTTTTTCCTCTTTTCTCTTTTTTCCTTTTTCTCCATTTATTTTTTAAACTTAATTTCATATGGTAAGCTCCTTTAATGGGAATTTATACAAATGGTGGATAGAGCTTAATCTTCCCTCCCTTTCAAAATGTGAATCTAGCCCTATTACAGTGGCCATCTTCCTGAAGGGAAGCTAAAATTATTTTAGGCTAAGGGTAAATTTAATGTGTGTAACAATAAAATGAACAAGCATTCAGCATGCTTGAAATAAAAGTTTAATGGGCTAACAAGCGATTATGAAATCAAGGTAGGAAAAAGTTATTTAGAGAGTTGTATAAAGAAGGGATGTTTAAATCATTTTGAGGTTACTTTGACGGGTAATTAAAAATGTTTCTAGTGCTCTTAGTGAGTTTTACTCAGTTCCCTCAATTGCATATAATTTTTTTTTTCAAATTCTTAAAATAGGTTCGAAGTGCTCAAAAATTAAAAATTACATGGCATAGCTAAGGTTTTAACATAGTGTAGCATATAGAGATAAAATATGACTACCTCTTGTTCAGCTCAAACTCAAATGAAGCACAAATTTTTCGTATTGAGATCAAAATCATTTATAATTAAGAATTATTCAAATGAAATAAAATTTTAAATTAAAAATAAATTAATAAAAAATAATTATGTTAAAATCGTGAACATAACTTGACAAAATAAATTAAACTTAAGGCAAACTATTTTAATAAGAGTCGTTCTTGTAACAAGGAAAATGACATCATCATAGTTGTCATCTCGAATATAGTGGGGAGGTAGTGATCCTTGAATCTTCAGGCTTTGCAATTATTATGTTGCACATAATGCCCTAAGATGATTGTTGAATTAATGTAAGGACGGCACAGTATGTCTTCATCTTTCTTGAAGAGTTACATGAGAGGCACAAATCTCACTTTTGGCCAAATATAACAGTTAAAAATGAAACTTATACAAAAAAATAAAAAATAAAAAAAATAAAAAAGTGCTCCTTTTGGACAAAATTACCCTTACTGTGGTTTTCTCCACGTAAACGCTGAGCCTGCCGCAAAATATATATAAAAACAAAGCCGATGCATCTCGCTGCCACTGCCCAATTCCCAATATTTCTCAACTCCTCTGGAAAGCTCCTCAGTCCTCCCAATTTGTTCAACCTTTCCACCACCAATGGCCGCCGCAGCCCCCCCACCTCCTCCAGCCCCAACTCCATCAGCACTTACCGGCCTCCCAGACTCCGACTCCACGCCCGTAGGCCATCCACTCTTCACCAGAATCCGCCTAGCAACAGCTGCCGATGTTCCTCACATTCACAAGCTCATTCACCAAATGGCCGTCTTTGAGCGGCTGGCCGACCAATGCGTCGCCACCGAATCTTCCCTTTTGTCTACTCTCTTCAACTTCCAACCGTTCCAATCTTTCACTGTCTTTATTCTCGAATGTTCTCTTAATCCTCTCCCTAAATTAATTTCCCCTTATTTTACTCCCCTTGAGCGAATTATCCAGCTCGATCTTCCAATTGTTGACCCAGATTCTGAAATTTTTACAAGTGGAAATGATATTGTAGTTGCTGGATTTGTGTTGTTTTTCCCTAATTACTCGACATTTTTGGCGAAGCCGGGGCTTTATGTGGAAGATCTGTTTGTGAGAGAGTGTTATCGGAGGAGAGGATTGGGGAAAATGCTGCTGTCGGCGGTGGCGGGTCAGGCGGTGAAAATGGGGTATGGGAGAGTGGAGTGGGTGGTGCTTGATTGGAATGTGAATGCTATAAAGTTTTATGAAGAAATGGGTGCTAAGATTTTGCCTGAATGGAGGATTTGTAGGCTTACAGGTGAGTGTCTTGAAGCTTATGGTGATGTAGTTTAAATGAACGGTTTGTTTTAGGGTTAGGGTTTGGTAGGTTTATTTTGGGGATTGATGTGATAATGGAATTATGGGTTTATCAAATCAAATGGAAGGAGGAGGAGGAGGAGGAGAAGGGGATTTAAATGTTTAGCGTTTGATACCGTTGTTTGGAATGAATTTCATTTTCAGTACTATAGTTGGCTTTTTAATATCCTTAACTTGTTTGGCTGTTAAGAAAATGGAATTTCAGAAATATATTAAATAACTGGAAATTGTAAGCTTAGTTCTTTAAGGAGATATGAAATAGTGAAAATTGGAGTTTGTTTTTTTTTTTGAAGTTATGAATTTGATTTCATTTATAAAGCAATTATCTCGTGACATTCTGTTTCTTTTTGTGTTTAGAGAGAGAGAGAGAGATCTACTTGTGTTGTTTATATTTGTTTTGGCAGTTATTTTGAATATGGCATTTTATAAAAAATAAATAAATAAATGAAGTTCTGTGCATCGTGGTATCAGCATTAGCATTCTTTTTTATCGCTTCTCAGCTATCAAAAGTTTTTATCACTTTACGTGGATCAGATGGTGCCGAGCTGGCAGTGTATACAATCTCCTCTGTTTTCAAAATGATTGTCTAGAGAATTAAATAATTTCGTGTGATATTATAAGATTCGAGTATATTATTTGGAGATTAGAGTGCAAGAGGGATGAGTAACGAATTACACAAAGTTTAGTTTTCGTGTCTGCAGCAACCCAGATACTTCCATTGGCCAGCACAGAGGATTTGCTTTTGCTTGCCCGTCAGGAAATGAATATCTTTTGCACTGATAATCAATTAATTTTTTTCTTGAGTTGCCTTGATGACCCAGTTAATTGGATCGGTGGGCTTCAGTCGTGTAAAGCCACATATAGTTTATGGATTCATTTACATATGAGACAGTGATACAAGTATACATTTTTATAAACCTAGAGGTTATACGTGGAAAAGGCGATTCAGACAGAGCTCTTGATGGCTTTACTATAACCAGTTTGATCGTCATAATACTTGGACCAAAGCATGACTCCACCATACTTGGCAGAATCCTTAATTGCAGGAAGTACTTTAGAAGTGAGATCAGGCACATGAATGAATCCACTTCCAGCCGCATCAGAAGCAGCAGGCAATCCCAAGAATATCTTCTTAGCCGGGATATTCGATATCCATTGCTTCCAAGCATCTTCAAGATTTGTAATGCTTGAAGATGAGAACTGGTATGGAGGGTTCTTATAGAATTGAACCCAAACATAATCGAAAAGGCCTGTCAGAGCATTCCCTACCCAAGCATCAGGGAAAGGGCATTGGGGAGCGCTGTTAAGTATACTTTTTGACCCTTTTTGCTGTAGCCTGAGAGGAACCTGGCAAGATCATCTCAATGTTGGTTTGTGCGTCCTCGAATGTCAAAATCAATCCCATCTAGAACCGCAGCACCGAGCGGCCGAGATGAAGATTGACCACCTAAGAAGTTATTCCTAAGGTAAATAGCAGCCTGCCTTGCGTCCTCAGTAGATGTAAGATAGTAACTACCAGCTCCTCCTCCGATTGAAAGCAGAACTTTAATGCCTTTAGCTTGACATTATTTAATATCTAAGCTCAACCCGGTGCAACCATTGGTATATGGATCACAATGGCCTGCAAGGTTTATCATAGGAGTCTGCCCATTCCCAAATGTGGGCAGGAATGCTATTATTACAGTCATAGTTTCCTGTTGCACAGGTTTCTGCTAAAGTTCCTTCATTTCCATTCTGACACCAATAGATTGCTATTCAACCAGCTTCTGAACCCACAACAAGTGTTAGAATTAATGATAACAGAGATAAAACTGAGATTGCTGAATTTGATGCCACTAATTCCGGACATAACTTATCAGGAGTTTGAGGGTTGATGCTTGAATTTGCACGTTGTTAGGATCAAGAGTCTTTTATAGGTGAATTATGATGATCATTGATTTGTTGTTTCTTGAAAGAATGCGTGGCTTAGCAATTACTTTTATGCAGCATAAGATAAGAGCAAAACTGTATTCAAATCTCTAAGATTTAGTACCCATGTTTTTACCTTGATTAGACAGAAACGATTTGAAGGAATTACCGGTTTAAGAGCCTTAATGACAATTCGTAATGAACTTTAACAAAATGCAATAAATTTCGAATATATATGGGATTTATATAAGCTGCTTTGTACCCATATGCATTTTACATTTTCAGATGCAATTGGTGCGGAGGAACTTATTTCAGGAAATGTTATTAAAAGTGGATCGAATAAAAAACTAAAGAGGCAAAAGGTTTTTTGTTTGATCGATTTGATAGAGTTCAACAAAAATTTTTCTTTTTTTTCACAATAATATTATTTTCAAAATTTTTTATAAATATTATGAAAATATAACTATATAAAAAATAAAAAATAGTGAAAAAAATACAATTATTATCAAAATTAATCATAAAGTAATATTTTCAAGTAATTCAATATTTATAACAAATATTTAAGATAAATATAGTAAAAAATTGTAAATGTTGAAAAACATTTATTATTTATAAATTATAATTTTTGTTTTATTCATAAAAAATTCATTAAAATTGTCTAAATTTTAATTATTTTATTTTTTCAGCAAAAGATAATATTATATGAATATTTTCGATAAAAAATTAATTTTATGGTTCAAACCGATTTTTTATGGTTTTACTCAATTTTATCATGTTCCAATTCGGTTTTCATTGATTTAGCCTATTTTTGACTAGTTCTTTACGATGTTTTGCCAGTTCAATTTCTATATATTGAATTGATCGGATCAATTGCCGGTTCCAGTTAGACCTACTTGACCGGCCTTGTTCGGTTCACTTTAATAACATTGATTTCAAGTATGAGTTTTGAGAAGAATTGTTTACAGGGTTGACTATGAGTTCATTCATGTGCAAAATCTTGCATTATATATTTATAATTATAGAAAGGGAAAATGTGTAGTTTTTGAAAAGTTCAAGGTCAATTTGAAGTGATATCACCATCAATAGATGTTACTCCATTGCCGCTAATATGAATGAATGAGATTAATAAATTAATACAGCTTATTAGATGATAGAAAAGCTTTTACCTCTTTTGGGGAATTTTAGTCGCATTATAAATGAGAAAGGTGTCAAATTTTGAAAAGTAAGGGTGTTCAAATGTGGGTTGGGTGGGTTATAATTAATTTTCTCTCTAATCCATCTTAATTGTTATATGGATTGGGTTCACTTCAAATCAGATGAGTTATGTATTAAATTTTTTTTATGTTAGATTGGTTGGTTTATATGGATTATATGAATTATATTAATTAATTAATTTATATTATATTATAAATATATAAATTATTTATATTTATATATTTTTAAATATAAAGAACTAATTTTATTTTTATAAATATTTTTTAAAATACCTCAAGCTTATAAATTTATAGTGCCATAAAATTTAAAATTACATATAAATTTCATAAAAAATTAATGATGATCAATGGCTATAATTTGCAAAGATAACATATGTAATATTATAATATTATTTTATGATAATTAGGTTCATAACTTAAGATAGAAATTTTATGACAAATTTTTCATAAGATAAAATTAAAATCCATTAACTCATGTAATATCGTAATATTATTTTATGACAATTGGATCCCAAAAATATATTTCACTTCCTAATTGAAAAAAAATTATAGAAATTTTTTACGAAATTACTATTCTATCATAATAATAACTTATTTCAAAGAGAAAGGTGAAGTGCAAAAATGTAATTATATTTTTATGAATCAAATAACTTTTTCCTCCAAGCCAATTTTCCAATTTTTGTAATAATTTTATTAACCTTTATCCTCAGCCTTTGCTTAATCCATGTGTTGTTCGCATGTTGTTTTGCTTCCCTTGGTATCGATCTCATCTGTAATTCGTTTCTTTTTATTTGATTAAACACCAAATAAATCAGTCATCTTAACTTTTAGAAAAACCTTTTGTTCCTCGAACTACCATCCAAGTATTCCTTTGATGCAATGACCTTATCCAGTTGTTAATTCAAGCAGAAAAAAATCATTTAAAAATACAAAATTTAAATTTGCGTGTCTGAATTAAATTTATTTAGACTAAATTTATAAACTACCAATACAAAAATGTCACATAAAATAAACTAGTAAAAAAATGATATAGTGATTAGCATGCAATGAAAAATTCATAAATTGGATACATGAAAATTTTATAGGACGAATTAATATGACAATTAAATTAAATTTTTTATTTATAATTTTTCATATTCATTATAGTATCAGAAATTTATATAGGATTAGAGCATCATTAGAAATATTTTTTAAGAAATTTTATAGATTTTGAACAAAATTTAAATGAAATAATAAAAATTGAAAATAGATGAGTGAAAAAAAATGTAAGTGAGAGTGTATTTGAAAAAGAGTGTAATATGAATGAATTGGTTGGGGTATATAATAATTCATAATTCACATGTATATTTTTAAAATGTTAAAATAGATTATATGATTTATAATAATCCATCATAATTATAAAAAAATTAATTAAATGGATTACCCCAAATTTGAATACTTCTATCGAAAAGTAATCCAATGCATATATGAATCGTATGGTACGAGCTTCGTGAATTTGACAGTTTAAATGCATAAATATCACATCTTATCAATATTCTTTTAATTGTGAAATGGGGCTCACACAATGAAAGTATAGAAATAGACATCTAGGCCTTTGAAATTAATGGAATTTGCCAATTTGTAGAAAGCAAGGAATTGACAAAATTTGAAAGGTGTTGAACTGTTGTTTCCTTTCGTTATTTTCAGTCAAAAGAACGAAAAATAAAAATAAAAAATAAAAACAAGAATCACCCATTCTTTACGGTAAACAAAAAAACCGTAATTTTAATTAATTAAAAAATCAAATCGATTTTAAATTAATCAAACTGTAATTTAAGGGTTCATTTGGTAACGTTTTTTGTTTTTTAAAATCCAAAAATTATTTTTAGTTTTTATTATTTAATTTTTAGAAACTGTTTTATAAATTTAAAAACAACCTCATAATTTTTAATAATAATATTTCTATACCTATAAATAGATATGACATATCATCTAACTATTAATATTGAATAATAAATTATTTAATGAAATTCAAAACTTAAAATTTATTGCTATTAAAAAAAATTCATCATAACGAAAAAATTCAATAATTCCTTTATATATATATATATATGTGTGTGTGTGTGTGTGTCAACTATCATTTATATTCACTACTTCATTTAAGTTCTCCATCTAAATAAAACAAAACTAAAATAATATAAAATTAACTAATAAATAAATTATTTAACAAATCAACAAGCATTATACAGAAATTGAAAAATAGTCAATAAAAAAATGTTTAGTAGTATACAAATAGTATACTCCCAGGTGACTACTATCATCTTATGATGGCTGATTCGATGAAGTATCTGCTAGACATCCTTCACAACAGATAGGTCATCCATAATACCTGACCTATTATCATCTTTGAATGGTTGGTCATTACTGTAAAATGAGGTAGATTAGCTACAGAATAGGCATAAAACTGCAAGATTGAAGCATAACTTGAAATCAGAAGTTGTTGCTAAATAGAAAGCATTTTCATGCCTCTAAACCTTTTATGCCCCCTAGGTGAACATCAGAAAGCAGTAGAAGCTCTAAATTAATAAGCGAAAGTTTGTCAAAATGTTAAAGAGAAACTACTGAGCTATTTCAAAGAAAAATGTTCTAGTTCTATCCCAGACACGATTATTTTATCCAAAATGAGTTTGTAAACATTTAAAAGTCAATTATGAGTAGTCTAGAAGTTGAGAACATGATTGACTTCTATCTAATGTGACTGCTATCATCTTGCCCAAGTAGCTATTTTCTCCTCATTATTCAAGCTAAGTATATTATACAGTTAATGTGACTGCTATCAATAGTAGAGAAAAAAATTTGTATTATTGCTTAATTACTGTGAATACAAATAGTTTACATGAATCTGCCTTCAGTTGACTCATTATCCAATTCTCTAACTACTCTAACAACAATTATGTAATGCTAACTAACTCTAACAACCAATTACTCAGAATTTTCTGCCAGAAAACAAATTCGTTTAAGCTAAGTATATTATACAACATATTAACCTAAATGTAGCTCATATATCAAGCTAAGTTGAAAATTTCCTTTTAACAACAACGAAATCTCAGAGTGAATAGGCGAAGGAAAATCAAAATATGAGTGTGATAAAGCAAAAATCATAGAAAAAGCTACAGATAAAAATAAAGAATCCAAAGGATAAAGAAAGAATTGAATTCAACTGAAAATTTGAATAAAAACTCAAAAAGCAAACCTAAATTTCACATTAATTGGGTGAATAAAAATACAATAGTAGACAATTGAATAAAAAAAATTGTCATATGTTCAAAATTTTGTTTTGCTCTGTATCGGATTGTAGCATCAAAATTTTTCTTATGTTGAGGTTTGATTCTCAGCTAATTCATTAGTTATTTTTTTGCTCTCATGGAGTTTGTGGACCTCCATGTGAATCATATGTTTTGTTATTGGAAAAATATATTAGAGACTGCTCATTTATAAAGAAATTCTTTTTGTCATGTGAGGAAGTTTTTGTTGTACTTCGAGCATCTGGAGTTCAGAAATACAGAGCAACCTAAAAAAAATAAAAAGAGTTTAGTGATTCACCAATCTTTCTTTCTTGTCAACTGCAGGCGGCAATGGCGGCACTCAAGAAGTGAGCGGTGACGACGGCAGAGCTCAAGAAGTGGGGCGACCCAGCTGCTTGAGTGGCAATGGTCGAGACTCCAACAAAAGAAGAAGAAGAAGAAGAAGAAGAATAGAGTTCTGGCAAATTAATAACTTAAAGTCTAAAATCCATCTTTTGAAGATTACTTGATTCTGTTTTTATTTAGAAAAACACTTCCTTACAATTTCACAGAAACGAAAAACTCTATCTCCTTGCCAAAAGCGTTTCTATTTTTTTTTGAAGAAAAAAACAAAAACACGAAAACTTAATCAATACCGAACGGAGCCTAAATTTAAAAATTTTACTTTTAAAAATTGGCAGTTAACCGTTGATTCATGGTTAACCGATTTATATATATTTTATAAATTATATTTTAAATTTTACACTTATATTTTTTTAATATTTTTGTAATTTATAAGTATTATGATATATAACTTTCTAAAATATTATTATGATACATATTTTTAGTAAATTAACATTGAAATTATCTTTTTATTACTATTATTTATTCATTATATGTATATAATTAGCATTCTGTTGTTAGTATCATATTAAATATATTTAGTTCTTATAGTTAATTATGAAAATTCTATTTTTATTTTGATTCTTTTAATGGATCTTATATTTAATTTGTATTTTTTATTTCTAAAGAATTTTTAAATATTAAAAACTATATAATTTATTAAATTTATACGTTAAAATTGTTTAATGGCTAAACGATAAACCAATCCGAAAATTTTGGTTAAAATTCGAAATTGATATAGTAGTTAATCGAAATTAATGGAATGATTAATAAAATTATTAATGGACCGATTATCCGGTTAATGAGTAAAAAAATCTAACAAGTGCATTAATATCGATTTTTTTAAAATCATTAACCATTAATTAGTCCGTTACATTTAGTTAATCAATCCATCAATTTCAATTTGATTAACCAATATTTTATGATTAACCATTAAAATTTATATCATAAAATTATAAAAAAAAATTAGATAAAATTTAATTCAATTTTAAATGTGTAAAGTAATTTAAAATAAAAATTATGAAATAAATATAATTTACTAGTCAAAATTTATATTCAATAGATTAATAGCTAATATTATAAAATATATTTAATATTTATTGAAAATTAACATGCTTAATTTCAAATCAAATAAAATTTTGAATAATACTAAATGTTAAAACATAAACTGTAAAATATAAAAAAATATAATTAATTAAATGCTATTATATATAATAAAAAATAGTATATATAAAATTAAATATGTTACGTACTACATATAAATATTACTAAAGTATCATATAAATTTTATAGAAAAAGATAAAAAATTAAGTCATAAAAATCAAAATATATTTTAAAATATTATTTTATATAAATTTTAGAGAAAAATAGAAGAAAAATAAAAAAATTTTAAAGTATAAGAATAAAAATATAATATATATTATATATGAAACGATTATCCGTTATTAATGATTAATCAGTATTAAAAAACTTAAACCGTAATAAAAAAATAAAACATAAAAATTAAAAATCGTAACAAAGTTTATTGGATCTGTTAACAGATAAAATCGGTTTAATTTTAAATCAATTTTACGATTAATCATATTTTCGATTTTTTTTCCTAACTTTTTCTGCTTCTTTTGGCCAATCAGATCAGTCATATGAGGGAGCTTGAGGGATGTCAAATAACATTTAATTTATTGTTTCTAAACATTCTTATTTTATTGACATAAAATAGTAACTGATTGATTTATGTTTTTATAAATCGTTTTTTTTAATTAGCCAACTATGAGGATAAAATTTAATCAACACGCACATAATTAATTTAAGAATTCTAATGCATATTGGTCTAGCTCTTTTTGGCATGAAAAAGAAGAAGTTTATTAACAAAGAAAAGACTATAAAAAAAAACTCGAGTGCTTTTAATAAAATGATTACTGAATAAGTTGCATGCTAATTAATTTAACTTTAAAATTGAATAAAATAAATTAATCACCACAGACATATTCGAAGATCAATTTGCACCATATATATCCTATCAAATTTAAGCAAAACACACTCATATTGATAAGAAAATGTCAAATTTTAACGGAAAAGAATGATATTTGTTAGTTTTATGTCAATATGTTATATATTATTTTTGTTTTAATAGTATATATAGCATTGAATTATTGATATAAATATAGATATAGTTTACACTTGCGAACTATATCGTATAAGATCAAATAACTCTATATATTATATAGAGATAAGAACACGGTTAGAATTTGGGCTTAGATTTTATATGCAGGCTCCCTCTAAAATATGTTTTTTTTTTTAATCCTTAGTCTAACAAATGCAACTTGGAAAATCAAATATATATGAGTTTTGATAAATGCGAATAAAAGCATTATTATTAGGGATGATCACGAGGTGAAAAAAATCCGAAACCCGTGGGACCCAACCCGAACGGGGCGAGGAATCCCCTATTTTCCCCCCCATGGGGACGGGAACAGGGATTAAAAAATCCTCGAGGTGCATTTCGGGGCGGGTCGGGAAATGGGGTATCCACCCACGGGGATCCTCGCCCCTGTATATTATTACTATCATATCTATAGTTTTCTAATTATTTACCTTTGTGCCATTGACTATAAATACCTCCTAATAAATCCTAACTTCTTCTCCTATATTTCTTCTCCTTCCGTAGCCGCTCCTCTCCTCTCTCTCTCTCTCTCTTTCCTCCGATCTTTCCCTGTAGAGCAGTTAGGAGATTTTATCTTCCCCTTCGATCTTTCCCTCCGATCTTTGCAACTGGATTCTAAAGCAAATATGTTTTTGAGCAATGTATGAATAAGTGAGACCAGCTGTTGCTAAAATCCATACTCTGATGAAGGTGTTCAGGTAGCACCCTTATCCTTTAACCAATACATATCACTTTATCTTTCTCATTATGCAAGGTTTAACAGTGCAACTTAAATATAAACCAACTATACAAAGAACATATATTCAAACTTAATACATAAGAGTGCTATACTATTAAAACTTTTCAATATACATTAAAGTCTCTTTACAAAATACAACAACTGGTTAACATATTTACATACAATATCTCTAATACCACAAAATCTTTACTATATACAAAGAGCCCAAAATAAAAGTCTATAATAGTCTCTTTCGATGTCTTGAGTTGGCCATCCTGTAGCAGATATCACCTCAAAAACCTACACAGTGATCGTCATGATAAACGACTACTCACAGTGATCGTCAACAAGCACACAACATGCCTCAAATATAACTATGATTTATTTCAAGAAATGAAAGAAATTAAACATTTACATTCACTTATAGAAATCATAAAGTTCAACGGTAAGAATTTGCATTGACGTTTCATTCACCATATATAATCATACAAGTTCCAACATCCTTTGGACTTAGATTCAACTATTTATAATATGATTATTTTATGAATCAATGCTTAATCATAAAAGTATAGTTATCTATTATTAATTTCATAAACAATCTTCACGGATATTGAAATTATCTTACATCTATTCTTGTATATCTTGAATATACACACATTAGAATTATATAACAAATCAACACTTCCAATTACCATGAGATTATTATATTACTACAGGCTTACTTTATATTCCATAAGTTATTCATGTTATAACATATTAGATATATCATAAAAATAAGCCTATCAACCAAAACATAACACTTATATATCATCACCATAAATAACAAATACAAGTTAAAGAATGTGTACATGCAACAATGTGAACACATATATAATAATCAATTAAACAATTAGCATGTATTTTTGATACTAGCAATATAGATACATATACTATTGGGCATTCTTTTAGATGCGGGTTTTTTATGCAACAAAAGGAATTTCATATGTAGAATAGTATGAAGTCAATTAAAAGTTTTCATGCCTTATTAAACTTTTCTTAACCTTTGATAATAAAGCCTGCACTATTCTAAAGAGGTGGATATCGTGCTATACGGTAGTACCCGAAAGTACAAAATTGTTGATTGTAACGGTGGCACTCGAAGGTACAAATAAGATACTCGGAGGTATTAAACGGTGATCCCTTGTAGGAATAAAACTATATGATAAAACGGTGGACCCAAACGAGATCAAACAAATAACATGGAACCAAATGGGATCAAAAAAATAACATGGACCGATCAAGCAGACCCAAGCGGGGTTGTTCAAATCAACTCTAACTTTTAAATCCAAACATGGTCACTGTAACTTTTAAATTCAAGTGGACCTAAACAGGCTAAAAATGTTTAGAAGCAGCTGCAAGGTACCCTTATAGGCATGCCTATCTATCCACTTCCTAGACTCAACGTAGGCAGTATAATCTCTTTACTTTATCTTTTCTTTATTCATTCATATTCTTATATGCACACGTATACTTTTGTATAACTATTAACAATGTACTCATATACACGCTCATTTGTAACTTTCTGTAAACCTATGAACATGCTCACTGTTAGGTATTACTATTCTATACTTGTAATCCTATTCAATCATGTAATTGCTCCATATGTCAAGACTATACTTATATAATGCCATTATACCTATACATAATCATGTAAAAATATATATCTTCTCTAGTACATAAACATATGTGCACAATTCATAAACAATTTATACAATTTGCTCATGTAACAATCACATGACAAGATACTCCCTCTCTAATGCATACACTTGTATAACTAGTCTAATATAACATTGCCATTATATGCTTTAATAAGATTTCTATAATTGAGTCTATAACACTGTAGATTTGTATTTTAGCATGCTAACATGTGACATCACATATGCTTAATCATGTCATTTCAATTAAGCAAAGACATATTCATACATTTCACTTTAAACATATTCTTTGAATCGTTACTCTAAAACATCTTTCAAGCTTCAAACCCAATCATGTAAGATATATATATATATATATATATATATATATATATATTTGTGTTTATATGTACACATATATTCTACTAATTACATTACTTCTTTATACAAGTAAAGTTATCATTTCAAACTATAAGTATCATAGTAACTTCAAGAAATCAATAAGAATCATGTATAATCATCTAGAATTATATATATATATATATATATATATATATATATATATATATATATATATATATATATATATATATATATATATATATATATATATATATATATATATATATATATATATATTAACCCATTCAAGGACAATTCATACAACTAAATTTAGTAGCTTTAGGTTCATCGATATGTATACAACTAGGTACCATCATCTTTACATATAAATATATATAACATGACATGTTTTCATTTTCCTAGTTCATATACCCCAGCATCAAATGAACATTCATGGATAGCATTTTTAATATTAACTATCATGTATATATTTATATCTACATTTAAGTATGTTCACATATAACAAGCTTGTTCATATATATAAATGTTTATATATATACCTTTATTAGTAAACATATCATATACCATACATAATTCAATGTACTTCCATGTTAACTCACATATAACGTAGCAACATGTAAATAAAGTATATATATATACATAATCATAACTCAAATTATATTCATTAATACATGTATTTCTATACATGCTAATTGTTTAATTCATAATGAAAATAATTTAGATATCTATTAAATTATCCATTTGGGACCTTTAAGTGAAGTTTAGGTTACCACATTACATCTATATTAGATGACCACTCGTGTAAGTTTTCACAATTATTCATGGTGCTATAACTTAACTATTAACGCACAATTTCAATGATGCATAGGTATACAATCATAGAAAATTTTCAATGTAAATGATACAAATCATGCAAACCCATATATATATACTTTGATACAAATTTATATACGCATGAGTCTATAGCCCTTGTATACTTGCATTTAAGGCCTATTTTGTTCAATTATATGTGTAACACATGGGGGTAACCTAATATAATGATAAAGAGGAAAAAAAAATCAAAGTTATGGGAAAATCATGATGTCGTGTTCGCGACAGTAGCCTTTTTGGCCATACGAATTTCCCCTATGTTCCCAGAATCCTGCAAATTGCTTAATAAACTCATTTTGTACTTCATTTTTGACACACTAAATGACCTTTTTAGAACATGTTTTCTTCTACAAAGTTGTAGATATACATTTATATTTTCTATAAAATTAAACCACATCTCAATATCAGTTATAAATTGAAGGATATCATCCAAATACTGAAGACTGTTCATGAGTATGAGACTGCACACTTATCCGATTTTCAAGCTAGGTTATGACCCCTTTTGAAGAAGAATTAGAATGTGATTTCTCCTTATGAAATCTTTTTCTGGAAGTCTATTTTAAAACCTAATTGAAATCATCTAATTATCTATTCTCAAACTCAAGATATTACCAAAAGAATACAACTAGGTCTAGTGAACCCAAACCCAAAATTTTAAAACTTACATGCATGTAGTTTTAAACATCAAAGATTGATGTTTTATTTCCAGTTACTCATCAAATATAATTTCATACATTGTATTATAACCTTTCTATAATAACATCACTTTAAAATAATCTCAAATCAAGCTTTTAACAGTTTATTTATCCTAACTTTATCAAATAACACATGCAAGAGGTAAATCTCTAAATCTCGTCTTTTGTAACTATAACACTATATCAAAATGCATCCATATCATATTGTAATCACATATTTCACTCAAGGAAAAACACATTCATGAAGAATAGGTTCCCAAACCTTTTTTGTTTTTGTTTTTTTTTTTCTGAAGCCTATTCCTTTTTACTCCTTTAAAATTTCTTTACCATTATTCTTGCTTGTCTCAACCTCTGCAAATAGCATTTATGAATTCAATTCCTACGTTACCTTCCATGCACTCTTCCATAGATTGAAAAATGAGAGCTTGAAAGCATAAAACCCCTTACCTTAAAAGCTACCACATGAAAATCCTTTAACTCACTACGCCAAATTTTTTTTTTTTGTTTAAGAGATTAAGAAAATGAGACCTTAAGGAGAAGAGTGGAGATTGAAACATTCTCTTGCCACCAACATGAGTTTACCATTTTCAAGAATAGAAAGCGAAATTTCTCACATGATCACCCTTTCCCATGGAATTAAGTGGGCAAATTTCTCTTTAATCCTTGCATGCATTACTCTTTTAAAAACTAACCTTTAATTTCTTTCTCTTTTTTACAATCAACCCCACTTAAGGCTTCTTTTAACATTGGCCCCTAAATTTACATGCTCTTTTAATTGGACCCCAAATAAATATTATATTATTACATTTGACCTTATATTTAGTTGTATCAAAAATTGACCCCTTAACTAATACTTCATACTTCAATTACAATCTTGAATATTATTATACCAACATAATAATTTAATTATGCCTTTATAAAATTCATACCATAAAATTCACACATTTATCACATAATTAATGATAACTTAATAATATTTTTGCCCCAATCAATATCTTAACTCTTAATAATTCATTCAATAATACTCAATTAAACTTTAATAACATGTAATTGCCTTTGAATTCTACTAGGGCCTATTTTGGGTCCTTACAATTCAACTCCTTTTCCATATCCATGTCCGTGTCCATGGCTTTTCTTTTTTTTTTTTTAGGGTTTTGTTGTATCTTTGTTTCTCTTATGTGTTCTTACTTCGGTAATATCGTTGTTGTGTATATATAATATATAGGATGGAAAAGACATGCACTTGATGAGTTCACTGAAATCAGTGTACTGTGTTTGGTAAATTAAAAGTAATGAATGGTGTTTGATTTCATCATCAGGGATTGGTTCGATGTTCTATGTGTAATTTAAATAGATACCTTATCTGCTGTTACATAAAGAAAATTTCTTCCATCTCATGAACTAATATATTCTTAAATTGAAAAAAAAATTATACAAATAGTTATTATTTGTGGTAACCTTTTTATGCAAACACTATCTTTAAATTAATAATAATAATAATAATAATAATAATAATAATAATAATAATAATAATAATAAATTATTAAGATGGTGGTTGATTCGTTTTTTGCATTTTTTAGCATTAATTTAGTTTATGTTTCGGCTGAATGTAAATTATAGCTTTCTCTTATCATCCATTGTCTATACAGTATTCAACAAATGTTTGTCCACAATTTGTAATTTCTCTATATTTACTATAATATATTTTTGTGCATAGGAAACAATGAAGGAACTCATTTTCTTAAGCATTTCTAACCACTTTCTACAGTTTTGTTATTGCTAAAATTTTCAATTTGTTCTTTATTTATGAATACAGTATCTAGATGAAAACAAATCATTGATTCTAAAGATTGTCAAGAGCCAGAATTTAGGGAAACTCAGCGAGTGTGCAGAGTAAGCAACAACCTTTTTCAAGTCCAAAAATGGACATTTATTTTTTGTTTTGTTCATCTTCTCTTGTAAGATGCCTTTTCATTTCACTGATGTTAATACTATGTGAACAATGAGGAGCTTATTTAAATCTAAGAAGGAAATACAGATCATGTTAGGCAACACCTCTAGAGATGGCATATTTCTCTATGCTTTCTTTCCAGTGTTGCTTCTTTGAACTATTAAGATGGTGGTTGATTTTTTTTTCATTTTTTAGCACTAATTTAGTTTATGCTTTAGGCTGAATGTAATTTTTTTGGGTTAAAATTTTGGAGCTCAGGGATCTTTTATTTTGTTTTACAAGTTGCTCTTTTTTCTTAAAAGCCATAAATTTCCTGTTGTATATTCAACAATATTGTTTTTTCTTTCTTTAGATAGTTGTTCTTTTTTCTGAATCACTATATCGATCATGCCAGTCTTAGACTTTCTGCTAAGGAGTAATTGAATTTTTTTGCTTAAATTTAAGCCTTTTTGTTGCTTTTAAACTTTTGATCATTATTGGAGAGTATTTGGATCATTAATTCCTCCTATTAGGTGATGTTAATTTTCCTATATTCATGGGAAGATCAGAGAGATTGACCAGCTTTATAGCACATCATATGATTTGTTGTACCCATGTTGAAATATTTTTTCGCTTGAATTGAAGCCTTTATATTGCTTCCAAACTGCTGATCATTGGAATTTGCAGCATGAGGGAAAGAATTATATAGACATAGGAGCATCATCTTGTTTGAAAAAAACATTTTTGTGTTTATGGGCCTGTTTGAGTTTAAAGGTTGAATGTATGTGATTTCAGTTCATAGGTTTGATTTTATTTTATGCATATATGTAATTTCATATTAGATTTCCAGGATTAGATTTGATGAGAGGTTTCTTGTTCTTTCTTGCCTCTTAGTTTTTCTTTAACATAGGAGAGATTGACCAACTTTATGGCATGCCTTCTTTTACTACACTTGCATATAATATTTATGGAAGTTAATATTGTTTGCTGCATCATTACAGGTGTACTGGTGGTGTGCTTATTTCTTACAAAAGAGTTTTGTCAAAAAAGATACTTAATTAAGAGTTTATGATTAATTATAAATAGTTCTTTTATTAGTAAATTTTGGTTTATGTATTAAAACAAATTAATTTTAGGTATTAATTAATGATATGCATTGTATGTTCCAACACTCTTAGTTTATTTTTTCTTTTTCTATATTGATATAGGTGCACTAGTCGTAATATCATGGATGAGGTTGAACAATCTATTGAACAGCCAATTAACCAACAATAAAGTAGTGAACAATCTAGAATACAATTGGAATCACAACCTTTAGTTGATTTAAGCCAAACTAATCCCACAAATGAAAGTGAAGAAACAAATTTGAATATCAAAAATCTTTTGAAATAATTTGTGTGGAATCACTATAAAAGGCAAAAGATTGATGATAAGTGGAAGGCTATATGCAAATATTGTGGAAAGAAGTTAGGAAGGGATACCAAGAATGGAACTAAATATTTACATGATCATTTTTTAATATGTCCTACAAGAAAGTCGAGGGATATACGATAAGCAATTTTGAAACCTAAGATAGATAATGAAGGGAGGGTTTCAATTGGGACATATAGCTTTGTTGAAGAGTTTGCACGAAAAGATTTGGTGTTAGTGTAAGCCCTAGCCCCAATGCATTGTAACGAAACACTTGAAATTAATAAAATGAGGCATTAGTTTTATCTTTTGTATTCCTGTGCATATCAATTGATAAAACTATCCAAGAATGTCGTTTCGGTTTAAGTTATCATGTGTGAGGCACATGGATTGTAAGACCTTGAAACAAATGAGACATCATTCTAAATATCCCTAGTCAGTCATTGTTATGGGAATAACAAATGAATTAAGACTAGTATGCTCTCTCTGATCTTATGAGTTCTGTCTTACGGATCATTAGGACAAGAGTGTCAATTAGAGATCATAGATACATGTTAAAGAACATGGTATCTGGATTCGATCCGCTCATGAGAACACTACATGGTACAAGTCATAAGTGTTTCTCATATGCAAGTTTTGTATCGGAGTTCTTAGACCTGAAATCTCTATGAAACTCTTTATGAATTACTGTGTACTTTGACATACACCTAACGTGCTCGTAACAAAGTGACAAGTACGGGTATGATTGGGTATGCACTGATTCATGTTAGAGAGCATGAGAGAAGTGAAGGGATTACCCCTCTCGATAAGAGAGAAAAATATCACCGGCCACTTGATCAGTGAACTGAGAAGTGTATGGCCATACCGAGATGAAATAATGAGTAATCATTATTTATCTGAGAGTTCAGTGTCACTGGAATATCAAGAAATGAATTAATGTATATAAGGATGACTAGTTCCATGCCTTATATTAATTCTGATATTTATGGGTAAGGGACTATGCGAAATTGCATTAGGTCACCAAATGCCATATGCATTTTCATTTAATTTGGAATGCTATAATATCTTGCTAGAGAATATATATAGCCTTTGAATTAATTTATTAATTCATTGCCAACATTAAATGGACCTATAGGATCGCACATAAAGCACTGGGCTTAAAATTGTATTGGAAATTAATTTAGACTTTTATTTAAAGTCAAATTAATGCATGCAATGGGTGAACAGATTTTTTACTGTTAACAATTGGTCACGAGAGAAATTTACTGGCATGTGTTAGGTTTAATTTCAATTGATTAATTATCTATGTATAATTAAGTTAATTGAGTATTAAATCCTAAATTATGTTTAATCAAAATATAATACTTGAGAGGGAATTAAAGTAACCAAAGTTTAAACTAGGAATCCTAGTTAAATTTGGCAACTAATTACCTTAGTTAAGTAAGTTTGTTTTGATTAACTAAATGATGCCATTTGAATTTAAATTCTAATAGAATTTAAATTAAAATATATATCTCTTAATTATTAAGTGTTAGTGGCTGAAATTGCTACCTAATTTAAGGCACTCACACATGACTAAAGTAAGTGATATATATTAAATGAATTAAAGGAATAATGGTGGGTGCCACTTTTATTCTTCTTCTCTCTTTTGGCCATGAGACTATTAGTGGGATTGGTAGAGATTCCTTTTGCTCTCAATTCTCTCATGGAAGGTGACTAAGATAGAAAAAAAAGAAGAAAGAACAAGAAGAGTTCTTGTGTCTTTCAAACAATTCCATTGCCTAATACACAAATATAGAGCTAGCACTCTTGATTTTAAGCTATCTTTGCAAGTGTATGTGAACATAGAGAGGAGTGGCATAAAGGCTGTTCCTTTGGCATTGGTGGTGAAGATCTAAGGTAAATAAATTCATCTTAGTTGCTGGTCATCATCAAAATCAAGTCTTGAAGAGCATCTAAAGTTGTAAGTTTCAAAACTCTAAAATTGCATGTTTTCGTTCCTAGTTTTGGATATGTATGGTATGCATGATAAAAATTTTGTTTTTTCGCTGTGCTATCATGATTATCATACCATGTCATATTCCTTCAGTGGTATCAGAGACTAGACATGCTTATTTTAGTGCTTTAGATGCATGAAAAAATTAATTAAAAATCGTTATTTTGAAAACATGCAAATCTGAAATTTTCTGTTTTGAGTTTTTTGCATTGTTTTGGTGTAAAAACGATTTTAATTGATTAGATAGGTATTATAATTAATATGACATGTTAATATACTGTCCTAAGATGTTATTAGGGCTGGTAATGGTCGGATTTAATTATTTATACCTGATGGTACATGTTAATTATGAAACTAGGTGCTAGTTGGCATGTAAATTGCTAGTTTAACAACTAGTTTTCAAAATTAAATGTAAAATTGATTTTGGCATGTTTGTAAGTGATTTTTAAAGATTAAATATCAGGTCTGGACATATTTTAAATTTGGTTTTAATTCTGGTCCATGACAATTTAATTGATTAATTTTAAAATCACTTAAAACAATGACTAGTTTGTGTTTGTTACATGTTTAATCAACATTGTTTGCTTTGTTTTGATTAAAATGGTAAAAAACACATTTAGATTTAAATGGTACAGAATATTAAATCAATGTTTATGGACTTATTTAGTTTTTTAAATGACTCATAAAATTGATTTAAATGTTTGTGCATTTCATGGCATTACATAAGCATTAAACAACTAGTTTTTGTTGTTTGTTTGTTTTGCATGAATGCCGGCTATTATATATATGTTCTTCATGATTTTATGTTTAATTCATGTTGGTACATATTATATATATTTTTAATGTTTATGGGCTGTATGACATAAAATTAAAAATGGCAAAATTGGAAATTATACTAGAGTTGATTTATGGCACAAATCTAACTAGTTTGTGTTTTGGGCTTTTAAGAGAACTTATTCAATAAGAGGATTTATTCCATTGGGTTTCGGCCCAGGCCCATCATGGGGTCTTCTCTTAAAGGTTCAAGTACACAATTTCCATTAATGGGCTTGGCTAAATTGATTAAAATTGGACTTTGTCTGATCCATGAATGCTATGTATATTTATTTGCTTGTTTGGTGTGATGAATGGATATGCATGGTGCATTCATGGGCCCTGGGTTTTTGTAATTAAATATGGCCTGCGTGCCATTATATTTTATTGTAAAAGTTTCATTTATTTCTTAGAATAGAATTTATTTGAAGACTTTGTAAATCAAGACGAAGCCCACCGAAGTGGAGAAGCCCAACTCGAAGATTCTTATGTAATAGTATAGAATCTTAGTTGTAGGTTTTTGGGCCCATGTTTGTCACGCTTTACTTTATGCAATTATATATATATATGCATGCTATGTATGGATGACAAATCGTATGCCATGTAAGCCGTAATAAAATGAATCCCTAAAAATAGTAAGTCACAAAGTTGCCTTCCTAATTCGAAACATGTCAAGGCATCGATCATCGGTCACGTAGACTAGGAGTCCTAGATGCGCCCGATTATCTTTGTGAGGCATGGGTTGTGAATGTAGGTTGGACTTAACATGGAATGGGATGCTCGGACCTAGGCAACTTATAAATGGGTTTGTGCTATAACATTGTTTGATGTTAGCCCATTTGATCCAAGAGTCATGTACGAGACATGATTGGAGTTTTTCCTACCTAAGTAACTTAACTTATTAGGTGTACAGGCTCAGCTTGACTAATAAGTTGTTGTGAAAAGTGGATCTTGGCCCACATTAAATCACTAACGCGAATTATTTATGGGGATATTAATTCGGTTTGTGGGATCATTAATAAGACCTCATTTAATCTTGCTAAATTTTATTGTAGATTGAAAATGGCATCTTCAAATAACAATTTCTCATTGCGATCGGTCCTTGAAAAGGACAAATTAAATGGCACCAATTTCATAGACTGGTCTCGAAACTTAAGAATAGTTCTTAAGCAAGAGAAGAAGTCGTATGTTTTGGATGCACCCTTGCCTGAAGAACCAGGAAGGAACGCCTCTGCGGTTCAAAAGGAAACTTTTGAGACCAAGAACAGTGACTCTAATGATGTGACCTGTTTGATGCTAGCCACTATGGTGCCTGAATTGCAAAAGCAATTTATGGACCAAGAGGCCTATGCGATCATGGTGCACCTCAAGGAGGTGTTCCAAGAACAAGCTCGTCACGAGAGGTTCGTGACAACAAAGGCTTTAATTTCTTGCAAGATGGCAGAGGGTAATCCTGTTAGTACCCATGTACTCAAGATGAAAGGGTATCTTGATACTCTTGAGAAGCTTGAGGTACAAGTGCCAAAGGAATTGGCCACTGACTTGATCTTAGGATCATTGCCTGCTGCTTATGATCCATTTGTGATGAATTATAACATGCATGCTATGAACAAGTCAGTCACTGAGCTTCATGGGATGCTTAAGAATGCTAAAGAGAACATTCGAAAAACCAATCCCGTGCTAATGGTTCAAAAGGGAATTAAGAAGGGACCTGCTAAGGGAAAGGGAAAAGGAAAGGGAAAACCCAAGACAGTTGGGAGTGCACCTCAAGCCCAATCCAAGCCCAAGGCACCAAAGCTCAAAGAGAGTGAGAGCACTTGCTTCCATTGCAACAAGATAGGGCATTGGAGGAAGAATTGCGCTCTCTTTAAGGAAGAACAAAAGAAGAATGGAGCCAAGGCGTCCAGTTCTGGTATTTTTGTTGTTGAAGTTAACCTTTCTATTTCTACCACTTGGGTATTGGATACCGGTTGTGGTTCTCACATTTGTTCAAATGTGCAGGGGTTAAGAAATAGGCGGTTACTTGGGAAGAATGAAGTGGACCTCCGTGTGGGGAATGGAGCACGAGTTGCTGCCATGGAGATAGGCGACTATCACCTCACTTTACCTTCCGGACTTTGTATTGTTTTGAATAATTGTTATTATGTGCCTGCTATGAGCAGAAACATTATTTCAGTTTCATGTTTGGATAATGATGAATTTGATTTTGTTATTAAAAAGGGCAATGCTCATATTCGTCGCGAAGGCATTTCTTATGGCAATGCCATGTTGCAAAATGGCCTTTATATCCTTGATTTACAAAACAAAGAGTCTATATAC
This sequence comes from Excoecaria agallocha, assembly GCA_037975025.1. Lineage (NCBI taxonomy): Eukaryota > Viridiplantae > Streptophyta > Magnoliopsida > Malpighiales > Euphorbiaceae > Excoecaria > Excoecaria agallocha. The sequence continues at coordinate 14,484,706 of CM075813.1, read as the reverse complement.
AACATTAATACAAAGAGGGTTAAATCAAACGAATTAAACCCTACTTACTTCTGGCATTGTCGTTTAGGATATGCAAACGAAAAACGCATTTCAAGACTCCACAAAACTGGAGTGCTTGGGTCATTTGACTTAGAATCTTATGACACATGCGAGCCATGTTTGTATGGAAAAATGACAAAGAGTCCTTTTAACAAGAAAGGTGAAAGGACTAATGGCTTATTGAAACTAATACATACCGATGTATGTGGACCATTAAGTACACAAGCTAGAAGTGGTTTTAGCTACTTCGTGACTTTCACAGACGACTTCAGTAGATATGGCTATGTCTATCTAATGAAGTACAAGTCTGAAACTTTTGAGAAATTCAAAGAGTTTAAGAACGAAGTAGAAAACCAACTTGGCAAAAGTATAAAAGCCATTCGATCAGATCGAGGTGGCGAATACTTAAGCCAAGAGTTTGATGATCATCTAAAAGAGTGTGGAATTATTTCACAGCTCACTCCTCCTGGAACACCGCAATGGAATGGTGTGTCCGAAAGGAGAAATCGAACTCTGTTGGACATGGTTCGATCTATGATGAGTCAAGCTAATCTTCCTATCTCTTTTTGGGGTTATGCATTAGAAACTGCTGCGTTTCTATTGAACCGTACTCCAACTAAAGCAGTTGAGAAGACACCATACGAGGTATGGACTGGGAAAGAACCCAATATGTCTTTTCTCAAGATTTGGGGCTGTGAAGCACATGTTAAGAAATTAACATCTGACAAACTAGAGTCCAAATCGACTGTCTGCTTGTTTGTGGGTTATCCCAAAGAAACAAAGGGATACTACTTTTACTCAAAAGCCGAGAACAAAGTATTTGTTGCTCGCAAGGCTGTTTTCTTGGAAAAGGAGTTCCTTCTCAAGAAAGACAGTGGGAGTAAAGTAGAATTTGGAGAAATTCAAGTGCCACAAACTCCTATAGAGGATGAGTTGGAAATGGGATCAAGTTCACAACCAGTTGTGGAACAAGAACCCATTACACAAGTACCTAGAAGGTCTGGTAGGGTACGTCAGGAGATTGAGAGATATGGATTTCTAATCACTGACAATGACACTATTGAGTTAGTAGATCGTGAGGATCCTACTACCTACCGAGAAGCTATTGAAAGCCCAAACTCGGATAATTGGCTTGAAGCCATGAAATCCGAGATGCAATCAATGTACGATAACCAGGTTTGGACCTTGGTTGATCCACCGGAAGGTGCTAAGGTAATTGAATGCAAGTGGTTATTCAAACTAAAAGCTGATAAGACCTACAAAGGTAGACTAGTAGCAAAAGGTTTTCGACAAACTCATGGTATAGACTATGACGAGACCTTTTCGCCTGTAGTCATGCTCAAGTCCATTAGGATCTTGCTTGCCATAGCTGCATATCATGATTATGAGATATGGCAAATGGATGTCAAAACTGCTTTCCTCAACGGAAATTTACTTGAGGATGTGTATATGACACAGCCTGAAGGTTTTGTCAATCCCAAGCATCCTAAGAAGGTTTGCAAGCTTCAAAAATCCATTTATGGATTAAAGCAAGCATCCCGAAGTTGGAATCTTCGTTTTGATGAAGCAGTCAAAGATTTTGACTTCATCAAGAACGAAGATGAGCCTTGTGTGTACAAGAAGGTTAGTGGGAGCATAGTAGTGTTTCTAGTCCTATATGTGGACGACATCCTTCTCATTGGAAATGACATTCCAACATTGCAAAAGGTTAAGCAATGGTTGGGAAAATGTTTCTCAACGAAAGACTTAGGTGAAGCCGAGACAATACTTGGTATTCGAATCTATAGAGATAGATCGAATCGGCTTTTGGGACTAAGTCAAGAAAAGTACATAGACAAAGTACTAAAGCGTTTTAGTATGGGAGACTCAAAGAAAGGATACATACCTTTGGCTTTGGGAGTTCCTTTGACTAAAGAACAGTGCCCTAAAACCAAAGAGGAAAGGGACAACATGAGTAGAATCCCATATGCATCTGCTATTGGATCTATCATGTACGCTATGTTATGTACTAGGTTGGATGTTGCTCATGCACTGAGTATAACCAGTAGGTTTCAGCAAGACCCTGGTGAGAAGCACTGGTCTGCTGTAAAAGGGATCCTGAAGTACCTGCGAAGGACTAAGGATCACTTCTTGGTGTATGGTGGTCAAGAAGAGCTCGTCATACAAGGTTATGCCGATGCTGCTTTTCAGACCAGCACTCAGGATTCTAGATCGCAATCTGGGTTTGTTTTTGTTTTGAACGGTGGTGCTGTCAGCTGGAGAAGCTCGAAGCAAGAAACTGTTGCCGACTCAACTACAGAATCTGAGTATATTGCAGCAAGTGAGGCTGCAATAGAAGCTGTTTGGATTAAAAATTTCATTAATGGATTAGGAGTGGTCCCAAGCGTCCTAGATCCATTAGAAATTTTCTGTGACAATAACGGGGCCATTGCACAGGCCAAGGAGCCCCGGTCACACCAGAAATCCAAACACATACTCAGAAGGTACCACTTGATCAGAGAAATCATTGATCGTGGGGACGTCAAGGTTAGCAAGATATCAAGTGAAGACAATGTAGCAGATCCTTTGACGAAACAGTTACGTCCAAATCTGCACGAAGCTCATTTGAGAGCGTTCGGTCTTAGGGCTATGCCCAATTGGGACTAGTGCTAGTGGGAGATTGTTAGTGTAAGCCCTAGCCCCAATGCATTGTAACGAAACACTTGAAATTAATAAAATGAGGCATTAGTTTTATCTTTTGTATTCCTGTGCATATCAATTGATAAAACTATCCAAGAATGTCGTTTCGGTTTAAGTTATCATGTGTGAGGCACATGGATTGTAAGACCTTGAAACAAATGAGACATCATTCTAAATATCCCTAGTCAGTCATTGTTATGGGAATAACAAATGAATTAAGACTAGTATGCTCTCTCTGATCTTATGAGTTCTGTCTTACGGATCATTAGGACAAGAGTGTCAATTAGAGATCATAGATACATGTTAAAGAACATGGTATCTGGATTCGATCCGCTCATGAGAACACTACATGGTACAAGTCATAAGTGTTTCTCATATGTAAGTTTTGTATCGGAGTTCTTAGACCTGAAATCTCTATGAAACTCTTTATGAATTACTGTGTACTTTGACATACACCTAACGTGCTCGTAACAGAGTGACAAGTACGGGTATGATTGGGTATGCACTGATTCATGTTAGAGAGCATGAGAGAAGTGAAGGGATTACCCCTCTCGATAAGAGAGAAAAATATCACCGGCCACTTGATCAGTGAACTGAGAAGTGTATGGCCATACCGAGATGAAATAATGAGTAATCATTATTTATCTGAGAGTTCAGTGTCACTGGAATATCAAGAAATGAATTAATGTATATAAGGATGACTAGTTCCATGCCTTATATTAATTCTGATATTTATGGGTAAGGGACTATGCGAAATTGCATTAGGTCACCAAATGCCATATGCATTTTCATTTAATTTGGAATGCTATAATATCTTGCTAGAGAATATATATAGCCTTTGAATTAATTTATTAATTCATTGCCAACATTAAATGGACCTATAGGATCGCACATAAAGCACTGGGCTTAAAATT